>QAOA01005000.1:466269-541899 GCA_003255065.1 Cercis canadensis
TTTTGGCCATTTTTAGAGTTAATTTATGGCCATTTAAAAGTAACATTTTAAATCAGTATTTTTAGAGTTAAGTTGACATTACATTCTTAATTTGGCCTTTCTTTACATGACAATGAATCTTCTTAACTTGTTGCTAAATCAGTGTTCGTCTACCATGAGTAGGAAGTACCCAAACAATCAAGATCAAATAGAATTCTATCTCTGGCAATATGATGGGTGGTGGCCAGCAACATAGTGGACTATGAGCCGATATTCCATGAGATCAAGTCATACATTTGGGTAAAATTTGGGAAGGGATGCGCTAACATAGTTTCACAATTTGCAAACATGTTTTCACTTCACAATATAGACATAAATAGTTCAAAGCGCATGAATATCCCATGGAGTAATTTTTCACCTAAATCAGTCATAATTTTTATAACAAATATAGATAGACACATATTGTGTTTATCGAAATTATGAATCTTGATGTCCACACAAACTGTCAATGACAGTCTTTAATGAATCAACATCACAGGTCATGAAGAAAAGACAAGATTCAAAGTTACATTTAAAATCTGTACAAGCAACACATGTGACTTAAAAGTGCTAATCCCAGTTTGTTGACTTGAAGATTCAAGGTTACACTGTAAGAGCATTGGTTGAAGCAGACTGCAAAGTTCCATCATGATTATGAGCTGATAAAAGAGGAATGTCCTGTGAATTAGTTGAGCAGTTAGCAGGGAAATATCATGAAAATGCTTAAAGCAAAACGAAACAAACTGTACAGACCACTGTAAGAAACTTGTTATGAGGCATGTCACACAACCATTACTCTTAACCATATAGAAGCTGCCCAGGCAAAAAATTATGTCTCTAAACCAATGATAAGATTGCATGTAGTCCACCATAAACACAAAATTAAGCCTTCCTGTTCATTCTTATTATACATTCTCCAAAGCCCAAAACTAAGTTAGCTACTGTTTTTTTGAATAACATCAAAAGTATCCTACTAATATCTACACTACAATCACATCTGTGAAAGCTGAAATCCACTCATACAAAAACGAAAAAGAAAAAAAGAAAAAAAAAAAAAACCAATCTCCAAGCCAGCCGTACTACACATAATCAACTTCATTAAAAGAAAACATGAGCAGCAAATGATCAATCAATAATATAAAGCAAGCATTCATAACAGGGGAGTTGGAAAGAGCAGTTTAAAGGTAGTAATTTTTCAGTTTGGGTGAACTGGGATTGCAACTGAATTGTCCAATTGTGCAATTTCTTTCATGCAACCAAGAAAAAATAACAACCAAGAAAAAAGAAAAGTTGCCAGTATAAACACACGATCAGTTGCAAGGTTACTATCATTGGGTTTACCTTAGATACTAGTAACAATCGAACAGAAAAAAATTGGAAATTTGCAAGATAGCTTCACTGGTTTAGCAGGGAGTTGACGGAGAGAGAAGAGGAAGTGACTAACCTGCTTGCGGAACATAGGAGAGTCATCGAGCTTTACGAATTGCATTTTTGTGGCTAAATTCGGCAACAAATTAAATCACCCAAACATCTACACCATTTCCATCAATTTCACGACCCTGAACCTGAAGCTTAGCTATAGCTACCCACCCACCAGAAGCCTACTTCCACTTTACTGAGAATTTAACCCTTAAATATCTCGCCTACCAAATCAGAGGGTTCTTCGGGCACAGGGATTTCGATGGCCTTGGTCAGAGAGCTGGGCATAATCCACGAGCTTCTTCGACAAATGGAGTTGCCTCGACGTCCTTTCTGTTAGGGAGTATGGGGGTTAGGGAGGATGGGGCTTCTTCAAGAAATCATAGGGTTCTTGCGGTTCCTTGGATTTCGATGGGCTTGCTGGCTCAGCGGGGCATTATCCTCTGTTGTAATTGAGAGATGAAGTTAAGTTAGGGTTCAAGAAGCAGTTCAGCCAAGTGCAGGGAGAGGAAGCTCGAGAGAGGTGAGCAAAACGGCACCGCTTCGCATCCTACTATGTTGATTACCCAGTCAGTTGTCTACATGGCAAATATAAATGCCACATCAGTCACTAACGTGCCACATGTACATTTAACCGTGCCACATCATCGCTTCCGTAACCACTTAACAGACTATACTAACGAAGGACCAAAATGATATGGATGTCTAATCTTTCAGGGACTAAACTGTAGTTATGCATCTTTGGAGGATCAAATTGTCCGAACCTTAATCTTTCAAGGACCAAAATGTAGGTTTACTCAATTTTTGTAAATTTTTTTAAATGTGAAGTATTATTTGTTTATTGCAAAACATCTAAAAAAGGGTCCAGTATCAAATCAAATGTAGTATTTTGTATAAAATTTTCAATGCATTAATTAAATTAAAAAGTCTAAGTATTAGTATTCTGTATTGCTTTCCAATTCACTCCAACTCCCAACTCCGCTATTGGCCAACAGGCAACAGACTTAAGTTCACGCACCTGGTAATCATATGGATACTGACTGTTTGCCCGGGTCCCACTGAGCTCACAACTTTAAATCCTAGTCGTTTAGTCAGATAATAGGGATGGATATACGGTAAGCCTATCCTAGGTCCCACACCAGGCGGACGGTCCAGATGGGAATGAATGAATGAACTTGTGGAGTGAAAAGGACTAGAAGCCTCCATCCATCCGGCATCGTCCAAACCAAAGGATGCAATAGATTACGCCTAATCCAATAGAAAAACGAAGACTAAAGCAAATAACAACATCAACAAAAAACAAACTAAAAGATCATCGGTGGGAAAAAATATCGAAAGCATTTTGTAATCTATTCTCCATCTCCGTGTCCGAAGCTGAGCTCACCTTGTCAGCTGAGAGTGGAAGACTCTGCTTCTGCTACTCTCTCCTTCTGTTTCTTATCTGCTCGCCCAATCCGCCATAACTGATGGCGGCTTACTCAGCTCATTCCTTTGCTATTAAACCCTACAAAACCATCATTTTGATTTGACCCTCTCCTTACTTGTTGATTTCATTTTGTTTTGTTTCTTTGACTATAAAAAAGGAAGGAAGGAGAAGCCTTTGAATGGCTTCAACCCCGCCGCAATGCTCAATTACGGCCTCCAAACCTTATCAAAGCCATCAGTATCCTCAAAACCATCACCGCCACCTAAAAAACCATCGCCATGAGCATCGCCAAAACCATCAATATTGGACCTCAAACAAGGTTTCTCTTTCCAAACCTTCACCTTCACCTCGCAATGCAGCAAAACCAAGTGCTGCCCCTTGCCCCGTCCCGCAAAACCCTACCTTTTCCCCCCTCTGTGCTCTTTCTACCCCAAAATCCGAACTTGGTGCCGACTTCTCTGGCCGACGATCCACCCGATTCGTCTCCAAGATGCACTTCGGACGCCCCAAAACCGGTTTTAGCACCAGCCACACCTCTATCGCCGAGGAGGCTCTACAGCACGCCCTCCAATGTGGTAACGATGTTAGGACTACTGAAAATGTATTGATTAATTTTGAGCCTAAGCTTAATGGGTGTGATGATTATGCATATTTAATTCGGGAACTTGGGAATAGGGGTGAATGCTCGAAAGCCATTAAGTGTTTTGAATTTGCGGTAAGGAGGGAGCACAGAAAATATGAACAGGGGAGACTGACGAGCGCGACGATTAGTACCCTTGGTAGGTTAGGGAAGGTTGAGCTTGCAAAGAGGGTGTTTGTGATGGCGAGAAATGAAGGTTATGGAAACACAGTTTATGCTTATTCTGCCTTAATTAGTGCATATGGGCGCAACGGGTACTATGATGAGGCTATAAGGGTCTTTGAGTCGATGAAACACTCAGGCTTGAAACCAAATTTGGTTACCTATAATGCAGTGATTGATGCAAGTGGGAAAGGGGGTGTGGAGTTTAAGAAAGTATTGGAGATTTTTGATGAAATGCTGTCAAATGGTGTTCAGCCTGATCGAATTACTTATAATTCACTTCTTGCAGTTTGCAGTAGAGGGGGGTTGTGGGAGGCAGCTCGAAATTTGTTCAGCGAGATGGTGGAGCGAGGGATTGACCAGGATATATTTACTTATAATACCCTTTTGGATGCTCTCTGTAAAGGTGGGCAGATGGATTTGGCCATTGTGGTTATAGCTGACATGCCTGCTAAAAAAATTTTTCCCAATGTTGTGACTTATAGTACTATGGTTGACGGTTATGCCAAGGCTGGCAGATTAGAAGAAGCACTAAATTTATTCAATGAAATGAAGTTTCTGTCAATTGGTCTGGACAGGGTCTCATATAATACACTGCTTTCAATTTATGCAAAGCTTGGTAGGTTTGAGGAGGCTTTGAACATCTGCAAGGAGATGGAGAGTTGTGGGATAAAGAAGGATGTTGTAACTTATAATTCACTTTTGGGTGGGTATGGGAAGCAGGGCAAGTATGATGAAGTCAGAAGAGCATTTGAAGAGATGCAAGCAGAAAATGTGCGTCCGAATGTATTAACTTATTCAACATTAATTGATGTGTACTCAAAAGGTGGAATGTACAGGGAAGCAATGGAGGTTTTTAGAGAGTTCAAGCAGGCAGGGTTGAAAGCTGATGTTGTCCTTTATAGTGCACTAATTGATGCTCTGTGTAAAAATGGGTTAGTCAAATCTGCTGTGATGCTGCTTGATGAGATGACAAAAGAAGGAATTAGGCCCAATGTTGTTACGTACAACTCCATAATTGATGCATTTGGTCGGTCTGCAGCTGTGGAATGCGGGTTTAATAGTTCTATTAAGCCCAGTGAGCATCAAATTGAATCTTCATCTTCCATGCTTATTAAGGGTACTGTCCAAAATGAGTTAGAAAATAAGGAGGACAACCAAATTATAAAGATGTTTGGGCAACTGGCTGCTGAAAAAACAGGCCATGCAAAGAAGGATAAGAGGGGCAAACAAGACATATCCTGCATATTGGGTGTCTTTCAAAAAATGCATCAACTGGAAATTAAACCAAATGTCGTCACATTTTCAGCTATTTTGAATGCTTGCAGGTACATAGTTATTCAACTCTTTTTATCTATCTTACACCATTAACTATAGGTACTTATCACTGTAAAATTTATGAGGAAAATGCAGATGGAATTTCATCAACTTGCAAAGGAAAAGTGTAACAATTCTTGCTCTCTGGATTATTATTAAGGTTACTGTTTGTGTGCTAAGTTTCTACTTAGACTTTTTGATGAGATATCATTCATTTATTTCTTTTGCGGGTAGTACCTTCAGAAGTATGTCTATGTTGTGGTTTTTGGTTTTTGTTACGCATCTAAATGTCTATGTTAAGGTTGATATGCTTACTGGTTTCCTATGGGCCTATGCTTTTATCAAAATGGATATTTTAACAAGTATTTTCTATCCTTCAATCCACTACGCAGTCATGGTTGGCGGTGTATTTAATGTTCTTTTGGCATATGCAGCCTCCTTTTATTATTATTGTTGGTAATTTGTACTCTGACATTTTCACATGAATATATGACCAATTCTAAACTAAAGAGCATAATTTGACCTTTTGGATACAGCCGTTGCAATTCATATGAAGAGGCCTCAATGTTATTGGAGGAACTTCGCTTGTTTGATAACCAGGTGTATGGTGTAGCCCATGGACTCCTTATGGGTTACAGGGAAAACATATGGGTTCAGGCTCAATCTCTGTTTGATGAAGTCAAGCATATGGACTCTTCAACAGCATCTGCCTTTTATAATGCTCTGACTGACATGCTGTGGCATTTTGGTCAGGTAATATTAAGTAATTACATTCTATTTCCCTCGCCCCCTAAAAAATAAAAACCCAAAGGGCGCAGGGAGTACTTCGCAGTATAAATGTCTCATCAGTAGGTGAATGAGTATTAAAAGTCTATTTATGCAGATTTTATTTGTGCTGATCTAAATTTCCTATTCTCTGTTTTTATTCTCTTAGAAACGAGGGGCTCAGCTGGTGGTGCTTGAAGGTAAACGTCGAAATGTATGGGAGAGTGTCTGGACTGAGTCTTGCTTGGATCTTCATCTCATGTCTTGTGGAGCTGCTTGTGCGATGGTCCATGCATGGTTGCTCAATATACGTTCAGTTGTCTATGAAGGCCGTGAACTGCCGAAGTTATTAAGGTATGCATCTTGTCCACTAATAAGGCTATCATTGTTTACTTTGTTCGGATCAGTGAGGGTAAAAGTGTTAATATGGTCTATCTTTGGCAGCATTTTGACAGGTTGGGGCAAGCATAGCAAAGTAGTTGGTGACGGCACTTTAAGACGGGCTGTTGAGGCACTCCTTAATGGCATGGGTGCGCCCTTTCGGATTGCTGAGTGTAATTTAGGTAGGTTTACATCAACAGGATCTGTAGTAGCTGCCTGGTTGAAAGAATCTGGCACATTGAATGTGCTTGTTCTTCATGATGACAGAAGTAATCCAGACAGTGCTAAATTAGGTCAAATCTCTACTTTAAGAACACTCTACTTGTAAGTGATATGTATCATGTTACTTTCTTCTTTTTCTCCCTCTCAATGTTTATATACTTAAATTTTTAAGATATGTAGCCTCGTCCCCTCCTTTCTTCTCTTTTGGGAAATTTAGTTTTCAGATATGTAGTTATTTGATTTTTATGTAATCATGCCATGTTTAATCGTCTTCATAGATGCCACTGCAATGCGCGACCAGAGTTTATATCTTTAATGGAAAATTTTTAAGAGGTCAAAACTAATTGTTACTGAAGTTTCATTGTGACAAATTACAAGATATGCAGTTACGCACAATTGCAGTCACCAGTATTGGCTGCTGTTTTCTTTTCTTTTCTTATTTGTTTATTTATTTTGTTGTCTCCTTCTAAGGAACTCGGTCAATTTGTAGTTTTTTTTTTTTTTGCTCTGAGGGTGTAAAGTCAACTAGAAAGTAGAAGTGTCACATGTATCTCGGGTCTCGACCCTCCCTCTCTAAGGGCTGGGTATTCTACCGTACAAACGGCCCAATTAATATCTTTGGATTTGGACCCAACTTGGGAATGATCCAGATCACTAAAATAATTAATGAAATGAAAATTAGCAAAAATATGAAATAAGAACACCAAAAAAAATAAAAATGGAATGATCTTCCATTAGGCCAGTATGAGGATCAGGATCATCCAGAGTGCAAGTTTGGTTAGAGCTAGCACAGCATGAATAGCGGGGCACGTTCTATTCAGTCATTTGTTTAGAGCTCATAATGGAGGACATAATGGTGGTGATAAGGATTATAAATGTCAAAAAGAACCATTTTTGGCACCTTTTCTGAAACTAATTGACAGCCAACGAGAAAATCCACTATACCATATAGACACGTACTTTTATGGTGAAAATAACCGCATGACGGCAGATGCACCAAGTCTGGCTGAAAATAACCGCATGGCGGCAGGTGCACCAAGTCTGGCTGAGAATTGTAGTTGAGTAACAGGTAGCAGTCCAGCCATTAGCAAGCCATGTCAAGGTTTGTAGAAAATTCTGGCAACCATAGTGCGAATCGCCACATCATAAACGTCATAATAAAATCCTCTCCTATAAATAGGGTTCTATGTGCAAACTTAATGCTCCAGAGAACTAGAAGCCTTTGTCAAAGTATTTTATTGCTAGATAATATTAGTTTTCGAACAAATATGACGAGGTTTTCAGAAAATGCTAGAGTTGTTATGTTATTGCTAATTATAGCAGTATGGATAGGAGAGGGGCGAAAAGTACAACATTATGGTAGCTTTGGAACAGGAGGAGGATTTAGTGGTGGTGAAGCTGATAAAAATGGCAGAGGAGTTGGTGCAAGTGGTGGGGGAGGTGCAGGCATTGGCGCAGGTGGCGGTGGAGGTGGAGGCATTGGAGCAGGAGGTGGTGTAGGCGGAGGTGCTGGGGTTGGTGCAAGTGGTGGTGGAGGTGGAGGTATTGGCGCAAGTGGTGGTGGAGGTGGAGGTATTGGCGCAAGTGGAGGTGCAGGGGTTGGTGCAAGTGGAAGTGGTCGAGGAGGAGGAAGTGGAGGTATTGGCACAGGCGGTGGTGTAGGTGGAGGTGCTGGGGTTGGTGCAAGTGGTGGTGGAGGTGGAGGCATTGGAGCAGGAGGTGGTGTAGGCGGAGGTGCTGGGGTTGGTGCAAGTGGTGGTGGAGGTGCAGGCATTGGAACAGGAGGTGGTGTAGGTGGAGGTGCTGGTGCAAGTAGAGGTAGTCGAGGAGGAGGATGTGGAGGCATTGGCAGAGGTGGAGGTGTTGGAGTTGGTGCAAGTGGTGGGGGAGGTGCTGGGGTTGGTGCAAGTGGTGGTGGAGGTGGAGGCATTGGCGCAGGCGG
The DNA here is from genome assembly GCA_003255065.1 of Cercis canadensis. Classification (NCBI taxonomy): domain Eukaryota; kingdom Viridiplantae; phylum Streptophyta; class Magnoliopsida; order Fabales; family Fabaceae; genus Cercis; species Cercis canadensis. The sequence continues at coordinate 474,562 of QAOA01005000.1, forward strand.
TGGTGGAGGCGGAGGTGCTGGGGTTGGTGCAAGTGGAGGTGGTCGAGGAGGAGGAGGTGGAGGTGTTGGCACAGGTGGTGGTGTAGGTGGGGGTGCTGGGGTTGGTGCAAGTGGTGGTGGAGGTGCAGGCATTGGCGCTGGTGGCGGTGGGGGTGGAGGCATTGGAGCAGGAGGTGGTGTAGGCGGAGGTGCTGGGGTTGGTGCAAGTGGTGGTGGAGGTGGAGGCATTGGTGCAAGCGGTGGTGGAGGCGGAAGTGCTGGGGTTGGTGCAAGTGGTGGTGGAGGTGGAGGCATTGGTGCAAGTGGTGGTGGAGGCGGAAGTGCTGGGGTTGGTGCAAGTGGAGGTGTAGGTGGGGGTGCTGGGGTTGGTGCAAGTGGTGGTGGAGGTGCAGGCATTGGTGCTGGTGGCGGTGGAGGTGGAGGCATTGGTGCTGGTGGCGGTGGAGGTGGAGGCATTGGAGCAGGAGGTGGTGTAGGCGGAGGTGCTGGGGTTGGTGCAAGTGGAGGTGGTCGAGGAGGAGGAGGTGGAGGTGTTGGCACAGGCGGTGGTGTAGGTGGGGGTGCTGGGGTTGGTGCAAGTGGTGATGGAGGTGCAGGCATTGGCGCTGGTGGCGGTGGAGGTGCAGGCATTGGAGCAGGAGGTGGTGTAGGCGGAGGTGTTGGGGTTGGTGCAAGTGGAGGTGGTCGAGGAGCAGGAGGTGGAGGAATTGGCGGAGGTGGTGGGGTTGGTGCAAGCGATGGTGGAGGCACTGGAGTTGGTGGAGGTGGTGGAGGAGGTGCTGGAGCAGGTGTAGGAGGTGGTGTGAGTGTTGGTGCAGGGGGAGGTGCTGGGGTTGGTGCAAGTGGTGGAGGAGGTGGTGGTGTTGGTGGTAATATAGGTGGAGGTGCGGGTGCTGGTGTTGGAGGAGGAGTTGGAGGTGGTGCCAATGCTGCCGCTAGAGGAGGTGTTGGTGGTGGTGCAAGTGTAGGTATAGGAGGAGGTGCCCGCAGAAATGGCGGAGCTAGAGTTGGTGGGGTGTAGATGGAAGTATTGGACGTAGAAAGAATCGTAAATTTTAAATTTCTTGTGTTTGAAATTTTAATATCATTATAAAAAGACGAGTGGTGACACATATGTAGAAAGAAATAAGATGAACCCATAATGTAAAATAAATAAATGTTATTCTCTATATTTCCTATATACTTATTGTATATGTTAGATATCATCGTCGTAATTTTTTAAAATTAAAAAAGATCTGTAACTAATTTTAAGAATTGTCCAACAACTTCATAAAAATTACTAAAAAGGTGGACATAATTATGTTTATTAGGTAATTTTAAGGAATTGTAATTAAGCAGTTGCTCTTTTATTGACAATAATGGAAGGTCATACAAAATGGGAGCTCCCTGTAGGCAATTTGGCAATCCATCCTTCTTGGTCGATGAAAGACCTATTCAAAAATTGATGAAGTTCAGGTCCACTTAAGTGCTTCATCCAAGGCACACGCTTAGACTTGTTAGCACCTGGTCCTCTGCATCCCTCCTCCACAAACGTAAGATTTCCTCTGCATCAAGTTCATTTCACACAGATAGGATATTATGTTAGTAATTGCAATCATTTCCAATATAAGAACAACAAAATAACCTAAAGTTATAGATATCTTACTCGTGGCCAGCGCCGTTCCAAGCAATCCAGCCCTCGGGTTTAATCACATCTGCTATAAATGAATTAGCTGCGATGACTCTGGAGTAACCTCTATATCCTCTCCCAAGGTATGTCTTTCCTTTCCCAGTTATGTTACAATTTTTGAACACAAACCCAGTGTTATCATTAGCTAACTCCCTTTTCTGTGCAGCTATAGTTCCAACGAGGCCTTGGGGACCATATTTCCCGACTAAATAGCTTATTATACTTTCCTGCACAATATTCACAAGGAATAATTTATCACAATTTAATAAAATACTACAGACTTTAGTAGATTCAACAAAAAAAAAAGTGAAAGAAACCTCAAACATAGACTGGCCATCCCCAAATAAGAAATAGATTGCGCCTTGAGTGTAGCACTTGTAGTAGTAATGGCAACCACTATGATCTTGTAGGGTGTCTTGCACCCCCAGAAATGCACATTCAAAAAATGCAAACCTATCTCCTTGTATTCTAGCTGCTTCGGCAGGGAGGATACGGTTTGCATCTGTTAAAACTGGGTCATTATATGTATTCTGCAAAACAATAAATAAATGAAGTTTGAAAGATTATTTATTTATACATAATTAGCTAGGATAATGACAAATTATTATTAATACAAATTTATTTATGTGTGTTTACCTTGAAAGTAATGCCCTATGCTTCTGAAGTGAAAGTAGCACTATAACGTGACATGTGGCCATTCCATTCGATACTGGTGGAATTGCTTCCAGCTCCTTGCAGATAAATGCATGATTTGTATTTAGGGATTGTGACATTCTCTCTGCATTTCATCATTATATAAAGCAAATGATTATTATGAGAAAATGGTGATCAGAGCTTGAATGAAGCAGAGTAATAACAATTTTTGCAGTATGTTCGTTCAGCTCAATGAGAGTTATTACCCGCAAATGCCAGGGGAAATCTGGACGTGAATCCAATGAGAGTTTTTTAAAGGGACAGAGTCAATAGCACTTTGAATCGTTTTGAAGTTTCCTCTCCCTGATTGACTAACTGTAATAGGGTTTTGGAGGACTGGTACAATCTAGGGCATTAAAAACACTAAGATGAAGGATTAGTAATGTAAAAATGAAGGAAAATAATTCTAGATATTGCATCTCTCTTGGATTGTAGAGTGCAAACCATTGTTGATTTCTCAGGGGTAATGGTTTTTAAACAAAAAAGAGGGAAGGTTTATTGTGGAATTGTACTGTAATTAACGCATGCAACTGATCAGGGAAAAAAAAATGTGAGGTGAATTAAATGGAAAGCAATCCATCTGAATTAAATATGTGAGGTGAATTAGAAGAGGAAGATTGCGTAGCCGTCATAGGGTGGGAATTAAATGTTTTTCTTAAATTACCAAAACTCAATAACCAATATGGGCGATGATTTAGCTTGGAAGCAGATATCATTCCAGATTACCGCTTCCTTTCTTGTCAACGACGATTAGGGAGATTTTATCCAGATTAAAAACAGTAGTGGCTATTTCCACGGCCAAAATTGCTACATCGACTAGAATATCCTTCTACACTTAACTACATTAATGATTACGATTTCTAAAAATTTTAAATTAAATCCTCCCAAGTTTGACCAAAGATTAGAAATACGTGTACCTTGCTGAAATCTACATAATTGAAAGTAATGGAAACTTTTAAATCGAACCAAACATTCATTTATCTTTGTGACTGGTTATTGCTTAGGCATGATTATGCTTTTATTGTAGATAAGATACAAGGGAACTTGTTGTCCTGAGAAGAGAGAAACTACATATTCTTTTCTTTTTTTAAGGGGAAACTACGTATTCTTCTTGATATTGCTGAATATTATTAACAAAGTTAATGATTTTAGGTCAACAACAAGTTTTATTTGGCATTAAAATCCGACAATGGATTTCAATAAAATCCTTGGTTTTAATTTTGGCTTTCAATCCATTTGACAAAGGAGGTGTAAAACTGTTGATGTCATCTAATATATATGTGGATAATGGATTTGATTTTGGTAGGATGAGAGAGAGAGTTTGAGAAGAAAAAGGAAGAAAGATTAGAGAGAACAATGATTTCCAACCATAAATTAATTTTGTGAAGGATAAATTAGTCTTAACAAAATATTTACATTCAAGAGGCCATAGAAGAAGTAATGTTAGGTGTGGAAATAGCCACGAGCTATTGGCAATTATTTTACACTCTTTCAGTTACTTTCTGTTTCTTGAATTGGCAGGCAGCAAATGAATTGGATATGTCTGTGGCAATCATTTAGTATTTTGGCATTTAAAAAAATTTAAAAACAAAACTTTTTTTCACGTGCAGTCTCACTGAACACGCCATAGGCAGCAGTGTGTTCCTACCAAACACGCTTAGCCCACATGGCGCATCCACACTTGTCCTACCCAAGACATTGATTGCTCACTCAATCTCACAGGGTAAAGGAAGAAGAAAGGAGATAAATTTCAGATGATCAGAGTGAGAAGCTGAACCCAGAAGCTGGAAGGAAAGAAGCAAAGGAAGAAGGTAGCAGCAGCAGCAGCTGACACACGGCACCAGAGGGAAAGGAAGAAGGTGCCTCTGTTTCGCTCCAACAGCAGCAAATAAAGGAAGTAGAAGCAGCTATTACACGGCACCAGCTGAAACATGGAAGGGGGAGGCCTGCTAATTATGACGCGTCACGTGAGTCGGGTGTGTTTGGTAGGGACATGCCACCTAACCTACAGTAGAGCCCGCATGTCAAAAAAAAGTTTTTTTTTTAATTTTATTTTTGAATTTTTAAAAACTACAATATTAAAATAAATAACTTTCAATGTATGATAGTTGTGTAAAAAACTTATAAAACTCTAATATATAAGTCAAAGTGCCTAAGTATTTTTTGTCATAATTTTTATTTTTCGTGAATAACTTGTTTTTATTTGATTGTATCCATTAAAATTGTCAAAATTGGAGTTGGAGCTTAGAATGAACAAATTTCTAGAAAAATATGTAATAAACAGTAAATTCATGGATCCTATTATTGGTAAGTCCTGTAATTGCCCTCTAATCTCTATCTCTTGTTTTGAGTGAAACTGGAATGTCGAATAATCCATTAGGAGGTCCCTGTTGGCAGTTTGGTAATCCATCCTTCTTGATCGATATAAGAGAGACTCAATAATTTATTAAGCTCAGCTGCAGTGAAGTGCTTCATCCAAGGCACGCGCTTGGATTTGTCTGACCCTGTTCCGCCGCATCCCTCCTCCACAAACGTGATGTTTGCTCTGCAGTGTTAACAAATAATAATAATAAGCAAAATGGCATGCCCCATTGCCCAATCCAAGACCATCATCAATATCAATATCATCAATAATCTTACTCATGACCAACGTATTCCCTAGCATTCCAGCCATGTGGAACTACCACATCTGTTAGATTTGAATTGGCTATGATGACTCTGGCGTAAGGTGNACCCATTTTTTTGCCCCATACCCGTACCCGTGCGGGTAAAAATACCGGGGCCCCATCGGGTCTGGGGCAAATTGCCATCCCTAGCCGCATCCCTCCTCCACAAACGTGATGTTTGCTCTGCAGTGTTAACAAATAATAATAATAAGCAAAATGGCATGCCCCATTGCCCAATCCAAGACCATCATCAATATCAATATCATCAATAATCTTACTCATGACCAACGTATTCCCTAGCATTCCAGCCATGTGGAACTACCACATCTGTTAGATTTGAATTGGCTATGATGACTCTGGCGTAAGGTGCAAGAGCTCTCCCGAGCTCTGCCTTTCCTACGCCGTTCCCATTTATGCTACAATTTTTGAACACAAATCCACTGTTATCATCAGCTGACTCCCTTTCTTGTGCGGTTATAACCCCACCACGGTCGTGAGGACCATCGTGCCCAATTGAAAAGTAAATTGTACTTTCCTGCGTATTATTCACAAAACACACTTCATTAACACTTTTCATGATTGCAAACAAATTTAAATCTTTCTTCTTTTACCTCAAAGATAGACTGTCCATTCCCAAATATGAAGTCAATTGCACCTTGAATGTAGCACTTGTAGTAGTAATGGCGGCCGTAAGAATCATACAGGGTGTCTTGCACCCCGATAAATGCACAACCAAAGAAAGCACATTTATCGCCATGAATTCTAGCTGCCACAGCTTGAGTGATGCGAGTTTCATCGGTTATTACAGGGTCATTAAAGGTATTCTGAGAGTAAATACCGTTACGTTAAAAAATTAAGACCCCATTGACATAATTAATGAGAGAAGAATGTAAATGTTTGTATTTTTAGTTAAGTTGCGAGATGGTCCAAATACTTTTTTAATTATATATGGTTATTATGTTAATATATGTAGTTATTGTTATGTTTAATATGTGATCATTATATGCTTACCTTGAAAGTAATCTCCTTTGCAACAATATTAGCGGCTTTCGAAGTGAAAGTAGCACTAAAATGTGTCCTGTCATGGTCATCCCATTCGATAATTGTGGAATTGCTGCCGGCTCCTTCAAGATAAATGCACGGTTTGTTTGTAGGAATTATGACTTTCTCTCTGCATGATACAGAGCACGTAATGCTTATGCTAATCACAATCTTAAACAAAACCTTAATACTTACTAAATAGCTCAATTATGTATACGAACCTGTAAAGGCCAGGAGAAATTTGGATGTGAATCCATTGAGTGTTGCTTGGAGGTATAGAGTCAATGGCACTTTGAATTGTGATGAAGCTTCCATTGCCTGATTGACTAACAGTTATGGTTTTGGAAGAATTAGCACAATCTTGGGCTTCACAAACACTATAAATAAGGAATAGCAATGCGGAAATGACGAAAAAAAGTGTTGGATACTGCATCTTTGTTTTTCTTGTTCTGCATAGAATTGTAGATAAATGCTGGTAAGGCCTCACCACTACTTTAAGGTTTTAAAGAAAGAAGAATGTAAGCTATCGAATGTGGAGATCTGCATATTCTAAGATTTATTATATTACATATTACAAATAAATTTATTTTTATCAATAATTGGAAAGCGTATATCTTGTCATAAGGGTTTATTATATGCCAATTAAAACAAAAATATATACAACGTTNCTGGTAAGACCTCACCACTACTTTCAGATTTTAAAGAAAGAAGAATGTAAGCTATCGAATGTGGAGATCTGCATATTCTAAGATTTATTATATTACATATTACAAATAAATTTATTTTTATCAATAATTGGAAAGCGTATATCTTGTCATAAGGGTTTATTATATGCCAATTAAAACAAAAATATATACAACGTTCACTGCTCATAAAACCCAAGGTTGGAAATCGACCTCAACATGGAGTTGGAATACAATGAATTTCTATTCAACAATGGCAATGAGATTTTAACAATGGATATATATTCTGATCTTTTTAGATTGATTAATTATGAGATATGCAACTTTCTTCTATATATTCTTCTCCTGAAACCAGAACTGTTCATGATGATTAATATTTGTGCACCTTTCAAAATTTAAAGCAAATAAATCTTTTTTTCCCCCATAGAAATTCGTCTTAAAGAAAATAAAATTGTATTCCTTAAATATGAGTTATGCAATTTTCTTTTCAGCTAATAATATCGAAAGAAATCCTTTTTTCTCCCCATAGAAATTCGTCTTAAAGAAAATAAAGTTTTATTCCTTAAATATGAGATATGCAATTTTCTTTTCAGTTAATGATATCCAATGCCTTCATAAAATACTGCTGAAACCGGTCACACATTGAACTTCAGAGATCCATAAAATACATACAAAAATATACTAGGAATTACTATTAAATTACTTTATTTTTAGATTTAGTTTGTCACGATGATAAACTATGAGTGTGAGAAACAATGTTCATGCATGCTGTCAAAAAAAGGCTGAGCTTACGTTAGATTTATTTTATTTTTTATTTTATTTTTTTTAAGATGAGATGAGACTACTACATTCTAAAGCCAGAACATNATGAGACTACCACATTCTAAGGCTAGGACATCTCACAAGTCTAACAAGGACTTACAGTGATATTTACAAATTGCTTATCAAAGAGTGATTACTTGTAGTAGGATTCGAACTTAAGTCTTACAAGTGAAATAATTCAATTCTTACCAGTTGAATCAACCCTATTGACAACTCAAGTTAGATATTAGTAGCTTGGGAATCCATCCTTCTTGGTCAATATATGATAGATTAAAGAATTGGACTTGTATGCCCTGCTCCCCTGCACCCTACCTCCGCAAATGTAATCTTTGCTCTGTAATTTAACGAATAAAGAAGCTTCAATAATGGAATGTGATCTAAATGTGCTTTGAAAAATTATCAATATACATGATAGTAAATTCATAAAAGTTGTTAATATGAAATTATATGTATTAAATAAGAGGAAAATATTAATATTAATATCACTATAGAGAACTCATTTATAAATAAATTTTAATTTTAAAAAATTGGTCTTTCAAAAATTATGTGAGGTGAATGGTAATCAAATTACGCATCAAAAAAGAAAAATAAAAACATAAGGTTTTTGTTTGCCAAATGACTATAAAGGGTTTTTAGCCCATAAACACCAAGCCCATTTTGTTGTGATTCCCTTGAGCCCACCATGCTATCATAAGCGTTAGCACTTTCTGGGTCCAATGCTTTTTGTTTTTTTAGTGGGTATCAGTATCACTCATGTTTATTTCATTTCTATGTAGCAAATTACTCGGTACTCGGTATGTGAAAAAGAAAAAGAAAATTCAAGATACAGAACCTGACAAGTGACAACCTCGGAATATTTCTTATCCGAAATTACCTTCGTCAAGAGCGTGTTGTACCAAAAGTTAAGAAAATGACACCGGAACCTCTTCGTGATGATTAAGATACGAAAAGTTTTTTAGATATTTTTTATATTTATATAGTATATTATAATATATAAAATTAATTAATATAAAAATGATTGTGTATAAATTAATTATTTTTAAATTTATTTAAAAAAATAAAATAAATTATATTTATATTTAATAAAATATAAAAATTACGTATACTTGTAACATGACATATTCATATAATATTATAAAATTTTTGTTAAGATATTAATCATAAAATAATCCGCCGACAGTTCTGAGTATTGGCCCATTTATAAATTGCACTGCGCACTACCGCTAAGCATGCCTATGGAAAATATAAATTATTGCAGGCCTAGAAAAGATTATTCCCATTTAGGGGCCCAATTCCTCATACTCTAAAAGATTATGTATTTTATTCAAATTCATAGTGGGGCAGAGGACTTCATCTCATTGGTAATTTTCTTTCTTCCTAGCTTTTTTCTTTCCTTTTTTTGTTTTGCATCTTATTTCTCTCCTAGTTCTTATGGAACAAGAAACGGGTTAATGCATATGCACTACTATGGTTTAGCACATAAAGGAAACAGACGTTTTTTTCAACAACAAAAAATTTGCTGGAAAATAAACAGTAAGGTTCGTGTGGCCCATCGTAGACATAATTCTAACTCGGCCCATTTCGTGAACCGACTCAGCCTCATCCGACATACTAGAAACTCAAAATGTTAAAAAGGAAAACCATATTAAGCGAAAAAAATAGATAACAAAAAAAAAAGTCATACTAGATAATATTTATACTTTTTTGCCAAAATATATATTATTCACTTGTATAAAACTTAACTTAGATTAAATTAAGTTGAGCTCTAAAGTGTTATAAGTCAAAGATCTTGAATTCGAATCTTTTGAGTCGCACTTGTTAAAAGAGATTTATTAGTACTATTTTTGTCCTAAATAAAAATTAATCACATATCTAATAAAATGTGAAAATACTCTAAGTAAAACCAAAAAAAAAATCTAACATAAAAGAGTACATGAAAAAAATCATCAAATCAAATAAAATTGAATAGTCAACACTCAATATGAAAAAAATGCATAAATTATCGAATTGATTAATGATCGCCATGAATTAAGGAAGCATAAAACATGTGCTGAAATATGTTGAGAGATTTTCCAGATTTCTGCCAAGGATAATAACAATAGACACCGATTCGCATATTAAATCAAGCAACTCATACTGAAATTAAAGGGGCAAATATTGTTTCTATCCTTATTTAATTCTCACCGTTCTCTCAATAAAATATATGTTTAACGGACTAGTTTGACTTTTAATATACCACTTATTGAAATCATCCTAAACAAATATTACGAAATCAATCCAATCTTCTAAATCTAAACATGACTTAGCAAAGAAGGAAAAGAGAACAATCGAAAGAAATTGAGTGGCTTTGAACTTTCCGTTTTATCCACCACCTTCTCTAAATGATCCAGAGAGACCTACAACCAGCATCTCACACTAATTTCCCTCTCTCTATTCATTAAAATAATCCAAAAGATTCCCTAATTTTTTTATTTATTTGTGTATTCAAAATTATAAATTAATCCTAACGGGATTAGACGAGTGAACCCTGCCATGTCACAGTTATTAACTTTCCTATTTTATTCTATAAATTATTGTTAAGAAAACCTCCATCAGTTATTAATTTGTATTTTTTTTTTATATTTTAGTCTCTCTAATTTAATATTAATAAGTACCTTGTTAATTAAACATCTGTTGAAAAGGCTGCAATAGGGTAATTTGGGCTCACATAGAACAAGAGAAGTAGAGAACAATTGCTTGCCACAATTTCTTCTTGAAACTTCCTGACTCAGCTTAGAAAGTAATTACGATTTTAGGCTAATTTTAAAATTATTTATTAAAATATGTCACTTTTTTTTTAATACATGCATTTTTATAAATAAAAAAAACGCTAAAATAATATAACATTTTAAACACAAAAAAAAAAACGCAAAACTCAAATTCGCGTTTTGTGTAAAAAACGCTAAAATACATTGTCAAAAACGCTAAAATCTTTTTACCCACTTTTGACTGGCCTTGGAAATGTAAAAGAAACGCATATGCGTTTTCTTAACCAAATGTGCGTTTTCCCAATTTTAGAAGTGCGTTTGAACAATACCTCTTGGTAGGATTTAGATCCAGTCATGTTATTTGAGTCATGTTGCTCAAATTTGAGCCGTCTATTCCATTAAAGCTCATTTCAACCATTAAATATTAATATGTTTTAATGGTTGAAATGACCTTAAATGGAATAGACGGCTTAAATTTAAGCAACATGACTCAAGTTAACATGACTGGATCTCTTCCCGTACTTATCCTTTAAGAAAGGCTTGAGAGACCTACTTGCCACGTGGCAAGAGGCCATTAGTCAAAAAACTATGCCTTGGCTGACTTTCATTCAAATGTCCTTTCAAAAAATTCAATTCAGTCAGCTTGGCTCGGTTCGTGGCTTTGCCATTTCCTCTCTCAAGTGAAAGATCCAAAACTCCCATCAAAACTTTCCGGTTCTATTCCTTTATGAAGAAAGGCTTGTTATCGACAGGAACCGTTTACTAAAAAAGATTTTGAAATCTATTTCCACCATTCGAACTGATAGTTTCTATTTTAAAGGCATACGAAAACATATAGAAAACGCATATGCGTTTTTTTACATTTCCAAGGCCAGTCAGTGGGTAAAAGGATTTTAATGTTTTTGACAATTTATTTTAACGTTTTTACACAAAACACGGATTTAAATTTTGTATTTTTGTTTAAAACGTTATATTATTTTAACGTTTTATGATAAAAACATGTAAATGTGTATTAAAAAAAAAGTGACCCAGTAAATAGTTTTAAAATTTACCTAAAATTGTAATTAGTTTACTAAATTATATTTTTTCTGTAAATTGCCTTAGAAAACATTAAAATAATAAAAAGAGTAAGAAAGAGAGACAAAAGGAAATCAAAATCCTCGGCAACGAAAAGGGATAAAATCAAATTCCTCGCCTCGTTGTCGTCTATGGGTCCATACATGTGAGGTCAACGGTGTATGAGTGAACAAATGAAAAAAAAAGTATAAGTTACATTTAAATGGCTCTCTCACCCACTCCAATTCAGCATATGACGTGTAACCCTTCCAGTAGAACATTCCAAGTCAGCATATGACGTGTAACCCTTCCAGTAGAACATTCCAGTTCCAATATAATTTATTGTTAAATTGCACCCCCAAATGATAGGAAAGTGATTTGCTGACCCTGCGGCACTCATATCACACGTAAGAAAATGTTATTTGTACTCTAACTATTTCTTTTATAACATGACTTTAATTGATAAAAATTTATGTTAAAATATAAAGAATTCAGAGATTTTATAATACTACACTTATATATCATATTATATTAACGTGATAAATATAAGTAATTTTTATATTTTATTTAATATAAAATTAATTTATTTTATTTTTTAAATAAACTTAAAAATAATTAATTTATATATATATTATTCACATGTTAATTATTTTTATGTAATATGACATACAATAAAATATCTAAAAAAAACGTTCTAAATAATTATGTGTAAATATTCTACTTATCTGTACTGGGTATGTGCATATAAGCAGAGAAAACTCAGGTGCATTAAGATACGTGTGAACATATAATTTTGTGGGACAATATTGAAGCAACTGTTTTTTCATTCAAGGATGTTCCACAGGCATCAAAATAGGATACAAAAACATAAAATTTCAGAAAAGCTTTTGAAAGGACCAAAAAGTGCCGCCCTCCTTATCTAGATTCTATTTTTAATTGAATTTTGCAACGCAACAGTTCGAGTTGTCGTCTATATAGCCAAGCTTCCCACTGCCATACTTGCAAGTTGCAACCAAGAAATTCGTGAGCATCAAAGTTCCCCTTCTGTGATACTCACTGTCAGTTTTTATTACTCTTCTATTATTCATAACTAATTCTTTCTCTGTTTTAATTTTTCTCACCTGTATAGACTGCTTAAGTATCTCCTTTTACAGCTTCCATACTTGTTCTCATTCTTGTTTTTGAAAAATATTCTGAGAAATCTCCGTGATCTTAGTGAATTGTATTAAATATATCGACAATATCAGTCACGTGTATAAAATATTCTACCGATTTCATAGATTTTCCTTTTATAGCGTTTACGTTTTGTAGTAATCTTGGTCTCCAAGAATTTGAGAGCTATATAAAGCCCACTAGAGTTCCCTGTCTTCACTCCAAATCAACAAGGTTTTCGTCTTTGTATTTGTGAAATCTCTTCTTCCTTTTTGCCTTTCTCTTGCGTTTTTCCTGCTTGTTTCCCTTGTTCTCTGTTTTCCTCTGCTCATGGCTCCTCCCAATGACCCAGTAATTCCTAGCTTGAGCGTTCTCGGATCTGATCCTTTGGAAAAGATTTTTGATTTGTGTGATGGTAAGCTCACTGTCAGAGGTGTGCCATTGCTAACACAAGTCCCTGATAATGTCTCTTTGAGCCCATTCTCTTGTGTTTATCAAAATTCTGATGCTCCACTTCCACTGCTTCAGCGTGTCCGTGCCCTGTCTCACAAGGGTGGGTTCCTTGGGTTCTCTCAGGAACAGCCCTCTGATAGGTTGATAAACTCCTTGGGTAGATTCAGTGGTAGGAATTTTCTTAGTATCTTTAGGTTCAAAACATGGTGGTCTACCCAGTGGGTGGGAACTTGTGGTTCAGATTTACAAATGGAAACCCAGTGGATTCTCTTTGATCTTCCTGAAATAAAGTCCTATGCCATAATCATTCCAATCATTGAGGGCAGTTTTAGGTCTGCTCTTCATCCTGGCTCTGATGGGCATGTCCTGATTTGCGCTGAAAGTGGTTCTCCCCAAGTGAAGTTATCAAATTTTGATACTATTGCTTATATTCATTTGTCTGAAAATCCCTACAATCTCATGAAAGAGGCTTACAGTTCTCTGAGGGTTCACCTCAACACGTTTAAGCTCTTAGAAGAGAAAACCACCCCAAATCTGATTGACAAATTCGGTTGGTGCACCTGGGATTCCTTCTACTTAACCGTAGACCCAGTTGGAGTTTGGCATGGAGTCAAAAGTTTCGTTGAGGGTGGTGTCTCTCCAAGGTTTATCATCATTGACGATGGTTGGCAGAGCATCAATTTGGACGGTGATGACCCCAACGAGGATGTCAAAAACCTCGTTATAGGCGGTGAACAAATGACTGCAAGGCTTCACAGGCTCGATGAAGGTGACAAGTTCAAAAAATACCAAGGTGGTCTCATGTTGGCTCCAAATGCTCCATCTTTCGACCCAAAGAAGATCAAAGCACTGATCGAGATGGGAGTAAAACTCGAGCATTTGCTGAGGGACCGTGACGATGCCCTCCAATCTGAGGATCCCAATTTGCCGGAGATTGAAGCGAGGGTCAACAAGGTGAAGCAAGAAATCGAAGATCTGTTTGGGGGAGAGGAAAGTAGCAATTCAAAGAAAGAATGTGGAAGCTGCTGTTGCAAAGGAGATAACTACGGGATGAAGGCTTTCACAAGGGATTTGAGGACCAAATTCAAAGGCTTGGATGACATTTATGTTTGGCATGCATTGTGTGGCGCATGGGGTGGTGTGAGGCCAGGAGCAACACACCTCAATTCCAAAATTGTTCCCTGCAAACTCTCTCCTGGGCTTGATGGAACAATGCATGATCTTGCTGTGGTCAACATCGTTAAAGGTTCTATTGGGCTTGTTCATCCTGACCAAGCCTATGATCTCTATGACTCTATGCACTCTCACCTTGCCAAATCTGGTGTTACAGGAGTCAAAGTGGACGTCATTCATGTGAGTTTTCTATCTCAACTTCTATTTTATCTTTAATTAATCACTTTTATATTAATTAGAATATTTATTATTATGTTTATTAACTCTGATTCTATTACATGGGTTTTATAGTGTCTTGAGTATGTGTCCGAGGAATATGGNTATTATTATGTTTATTAATTAACTCTGATTCTATTACATGGGTTTTATAGTGTCTTGAGTATGTGTCCGAGGAATATGGAGGCAGAGTAGAACTAGCCAAGGCCTACTATGATGGGCTGTCAAAATCCATTGAGAAGAACTTCAATGGAACTGGAATCATCGCTAGCATGCAGCAATGCAATGACTTTTTCTTCCTTGGCACGAAACAAATATCTATGGCAAGAGTCGGTAAGTACTTGTTAGTTTTCTTCACTCTGTTTATCCATGAATGTAAAAGCCAAGAATTAAGAGTTTAATCCTATTTTTGTGACTCTCACAGGTGATGACTTTTGGTTCCAAGATCCCAATGGGGACCCCATGGGAGTGTTCTGGCTGCAAGGGGTACATATGATTCACTGTGCCTATAATAGCTTGTGGATGGGGCAGATTATACACCCTGATTGGGACATGTTCCAATCAGATCATGTGTGTGCCAAGTTCCATGCAGGTTCAAGGGCCATTTGTGGTGGTCCTGTCTATTTGAGTGACAGTGTGGGTTCTCATGATTTTAATCTCATTAAGAAGCTTGTCTATCCTGATGGTACCGTCCCCAAATGCATACATTTTCCCCTTCCAACCAGAGACTGCCTTTTCAAGAACCCTCTTTTTGACCAGAAAACTGTCCTCAAGCTTTGGAACTTCAATAAGGTATCCATCCAAAATTTCAATTCCAGGTCCTGCAAAATATGAGTTCATATAGTTTTTATCATTTTAATATTTGATTATTATACCTTATTAATCATTGAATTTTTTAATGTGCTCCTACAGTATGGAGGGGTGATTGGTGCTTTCAACTGCCAAGGTGCTGGCTGGGACAACAAGATACACAGGATCAGGGGTTTCCCTGAGAGCTACAAGCCTATGTCTGGTTCAGTTCATGTTTCTGAGATTGAATGGGACCAGAAGGTTGAAGCTGCTCAAATGGGTAATGCTCAAGAGTACGTAGTGTACCTCAATCAAGCTGAGGATCTGCATTTCATGGCTCCCAAGTCTCCACCATTACCAATTACCATCAATCCTTCTTCCTTCGAGCTCTTCAGCTTTGTACCAGTCACAAAGCTAAGTGGCACTGTCAAATTTGCACCAATTGGGCTAAACAACATGTTCAATAGTGGGGGGACAATTCAAGAGTTGGAATATATTGAGATTGGTGCCAAGCTCAAGGTTAAAGGTGGTGGAATTTTCCTTGCTTACTCCAATGAGTCCCCAAAGAAGTGTCAATTGAATGGTGCTGAGGTGGCTTTTCAGTGGGTGCCTGAGGGCAAACTCACACTCAACCTTCCTTGGATTGAAGAAGCTGGTGGCGTTTCTGACTTGGCCTTTTTCTTTTAGGATTTAACATATTTCTGTTCATCGTTGCCGGGGTGGAAGTTTTTGCCGTGGGCATAATTATATATAAGAGGTTTTTAAATATTTTATTATATGTCATATTACATACAAATATTTAATATATAAGAGGTTTTTAAATATTTTGTTATATGTTATATTACATAAAAATATTTAATGTGTAAATGATATATGTATAAATTAATTATTTTTAAATTTGTTTAAAAAAGTAAAAAAAATTAATTTTATATCAAATAAAATATAAAAATTACGTATACTTGTCATGTTAATATAATATGATATATACACATGTAGTATTATAAAATTTATGTTATATATAATATGGTTTTTCTTATACTTTTGGTTCGGATAGGAACTTGTGTAATTTTATTTTTTGTGTGGTGGAATTTGATAAAGGCCCCAATTTTTGTTCCTCGCCTTGTTCTTTCTTTATCTTAATTCAAACTTTTGGTCAAGCTGAGAGAACCTGTAGCATGTGTCGGTAATAAGTCATATTTTTTTTACAGTTTTAATTTTATATTATATTAATTTAATACTATTAATATAATCTAAATTTTATTAAATTAATATTTAAGTTATATTAAAAAAAATTATTAGAGGATCAATAAAATTTAAATTATGTAAATTTTGTGAGACTAATACAATATATAAAAAAATAAAAATGTGACTTATATCACATAAGAAAGTATAACATAGCACTTCCATTAAATAAATGAAAAAATAAAAAAGTCTAAATTTGCAATAGGAGTTAAAAGAGATATTTTTTTTAAAAAAGAAAGAAAGATGCAGTATAGATTAATTGGATACTATTGAAAAATTGTGACTTAAAGAAGAACCGTGATTAGCAAAGAAGATAAATCTTTAATTTTCTTCTTCTTTAAAAGCAAATATGAGAAAGCTTAATGTGTTTCAACCTTTTGATGATTTAATTGTTTATTATAACTCAACACGCAATAGAAAATGGAAGGCAGGATTTGTTGACCAAACACACTGGATGTTTCTTGCAACCCTTTTCTTCTGGCAACAGTAACACAACAATAGCAGAAGCAAAACATTTCAATTATAACTTTAATATAAAATCATCATTGCTAATTAAGAAACTAATAATATTATTGTGGTTTTCAACTTTGAAGTTGGAATGGCCGTTACAACTACAATCTTGTAAGTTCTAACCAAAAACTAGAATAAAATATAAGTGGGTGAAGTAGATACTCCCTTTAATATATTTATTGTAAATGTCACGCAGATGGGTAGTACACGTGGTGCCTAGCTATCAGAGATATAGGTGGCATGCTGCTGAACGCAACGTGTTACCTCCAGAATGAACTGATCTGAAAGTTGTCAATTTTAGGCCTCCTCAACCGCTCCAATATAACAAAACTTTAAACTATTTCTTTCTTTCGGAAGTTCGTCAGGCCAGAAATTGCCAGATGTAGTAACGTGGACGGTTTTTTATTTGACGTGGACAGCGATTCTTGGATCAAAAAATGCCTGGTTCAGTTTTTACTAGAAAACAAACAGGAAGTGGGTTCATNAAGAATTACAATTTAAACATAAAACTTCAACTTTTTTGTTTTCTTTTCTTATCCAACAATTCAATGGTGGCAGACAGTATAGGTAAATTAGTAAATTAATTCTCTACCCCTCCAAACTCCCCAATTTGGGGGGTTGAAATTTGTGAATGAAAAAAGGAGTGCAAGGGTCAAAGTTTAACCTTTGGTCTCCTTCCTCTTTCAAACTTAAAACTCCCAAACAAGGGAGTGGACTCTCTTATTCCTCTCCTCTCCTCTCCTTTTCCCTCCAAAAGAACTCCCAAACATACCCTAAATGATTATGTTTTGAAAGTTGAAACCAAGACAATGATGTGATTACCAAGATCATTTCTTCTTTATAAATTCAATTATGCGTTACTTCATACTTGTTTAAAATTGAAAGTAGAATTATCCATTTCTTTGGTCGGTCCAATACCAGCCAGTTGAAAAGTGACGCTCGCTGGAACACCAACTGTAAATCTTAACTAACTAAACTAATCAATCTAATCCATAGCATAAGGTTTTGAATGAGAGAAAACTTTTTTGACTCCATGTACTCTCTGCGTTTAATGTTTGAATGAATTAAATTATTTTATTTGGAAAAGTAAGGAAAACTCAATTACTTTAAAAATATAGTGAAAGTGAAAAGAAAATTAAAACACAAGTTCTTTTAAAACTATATATCTATCTATAATTAATTGTTATTGAGTAGATATAATAATAAGAACACAAGTTCTCTTATTTTTATTTCTTCATATTTTAAAATATTTTCCCCTTTTTATTTTTTTTATTCTCATCCTCATATCTTTTGCAGAGATATGTAGGACAGTAGGCGATTGGGAGCTGAGATAGTGATCGGATGTAAATATGAGAGAAATGGTGAAAGAATGAAATTAGTAGAATGAGGAGTGAGAGAAACATTACATCACTAAATGAAAAGAAAATAAGTGTTTTATTGAAATTATAACTATGTTTATAAATTTATACGAATTGTTAAATTATTCAACACATTTAAATATTAATTATATTATATAATATATTTTAAGAACTTTCCAAAAAAAAAAAAATAAATAAAAAACTATCAGGTGTTATCTTAAATCTTAATTATCCTTTCAATCATATTTTCCGCGACAAAGACTTGAAACAGATCCTCGTAAAAGTTAAAACAGTAAAAGTGTAAGACGATTAAGATCCATTTTTTAGATTTTTTTTTTTAAATTTTGAAGGAAGTTTCGTAGATACTTTTAGTATTTATGTAGTATGTCATACTATATAGAAATAACTAATAAATGAATAACATGTGTATAAATTAACTATTTTTAAGTTTATTTAAAAAATTAAATAAATTATATTTTATATATAATAAAATATATAAATTATGTATGCTTGATACGTCAGTGTAATATGACATACTTACGTAGTATCATAAAATTCTCAAATTTTTAATTATGACTTTGAAATCAGATTTTCTTTTCTACTACGAAATCATTTATAAATTAAAGCCCAACTCATCAGGATAGATATAGTTTCGGATCAGTTTCTGGGCCTTAAGAAAGCCCACTGAGAAAGCGCCAATAGGACTTCGCACATTCCTTTAGGCTTTAGTCGCTCAATAGTTAAAATCTTCCAAGAGAAAAAATGGTTTGAATTATTATTTTTTCTTTTCTACTGAAGTCTGAATTAAGCTATTATACAATAGAAATTGAAGCAGGCCCTGAATCCCTAATACGTCTCTTCTGTATTCCAATTTCCACAAACCAAAAGAGGTTATTATCCTTCCTAAATGTTCGGTTGATACAGGAGTTGCAGTTGATATAAAGTTGTACTAGAAATGAACTACTATAGATTACATCCATTTAAATCGCTGGTTTGTTTATCAACGTTTATCCAAACCGATACACATTAGGAGAGCAGGATCAGTATCATATCTACATAGAGCCTAACGAACTGATATTTTCTCAAGGTTCAACCATCAAGAAAACATAACATGGCTGCATTACATAATTTCTATGAGGAAGATGGTGAACAAGAACTGGCAAATAAAAGATATGGAGAGATCGAAGAAATAGAAGATCTAGTCGAGAAGAGGTTTAAGCGGTTCAAGAACTTTGCTATAGTTGAATATCCTCCTTTTGATCACAGCTTCATCCACAAGAAACCTGGCAAGCTCTTCAACAAGGAAAGCAATCCAATTGAAAAAATCCAGAAAGAATGGGAAATACTGCGCCTATGTCTCCCTAACTCAATTTATGTTAGAGCTTATGGGTTGAGACCTGATCTCATGAGAGCAATGATAGTAGGTCCAGAGGGTACTCCTTATCATCGTGGCTTGTTTTGCTTTGACATACGCTTCCCAAGCAATTATCCTGCGCAGCTGCCGGAGCTGTTCTATCACTCTTACGGTCATTATTTGAATCCAAACCTGAACAAAAACGGAAAGGTTGTTCTCCCTGCACTAAATCGATGGAATGCTGAAGGGAAGACACATCCAAAACGATTTACAATATTGCAGGTACTTACTACCATTCAACACTCAATTTTAAAGGGTAATCCCTCTCTTGACGAGACTCCGCGTGTAATTATAAGCGGGGAAAGATATAACAAGGATGTTATAAAGCAAATTTCAGAGACCATGCTTTGCGTGCTGCAGTCACCGCCAATGAATTTTGAAGAATTTGTCTTTGGATATTTCCGAACTCAAGCTCACCACATTCTCATGAACTACAAGTCCCAAATGGGTTCTGACGAAAGAATGAACAGGTTGTTCTTTACACTCATCAGGGCATTTGAAGCAAATGGAACTTATTGTCGACATCACTACAATAAAGATTCTTATGACCAGGCATTACTAGAAGAGAAGCTTCATGAGGAGAAAACTGAAAACTCTTCCTTCATATCAAAAACTGCGAATACATTGAAGTTTCTATTGTCACCAGGAATTTTTGGTGTATCTTCTTTTTCTCTGTAGTTCTAGGATTTTTTTTGGGGGGGAGAGAGGCTTATTTCATTATATTAGTCAATCAAAGTTCATTTTTATTACCCTTTTTTCATTGAACATCGCTGAAATTATACTTTTTGCTCGAGATTTTATCTGCCCATTCAGATATGGAATGATTTCAGCTGTCTATTCTTTTTCATTTGTCTCCTATCACCCTAAATAAACATGTAGATCAGAATGAGATATTTATATACCAATTATACAAAAGATTCTTTCTCTACCATTATGATGTCTATTATCACAAGACGCAGTGGAAAATCCCAAACTTTCAATAGATGATGATTTTTAAAGTTCAAGCAAATAGGGAAAAGTGTATGCCATCATATATGCAAAATTAGAAAATATTAGACTTCCCTGACACAGCGACTGAATGGTGGAGAAAGAGAAAAGGATAAGGATAAGGGATGTTCTTGATGGTAAGAGAGAGGAGGACTGAAGAGAAAGCGGGGAAGGGGATACTCAAGATTTTCAAAGAACAGTTTACACACACAACCAATGAGAAAGCATGGAACTCTCGGAGTGCCACAGTTTTTACCAGTAGGCACTGCAAAAATTCCAGTTCACTAAGCTGACCTACACCCTAAGCACTTTCTGATATTCCTCTGATTGGGATCCAAATTTATCTTTTAGCAATGGAACATAGAACTGAACCCCCCACCTCTCCGTTGACAGTCTACAAGGAGGATTCAATTTGTCCATATCTCTAAAACAAACTGCTACTCCCTGTCAATGACACTCAAGTTATAGGTATATCTTGTATACGTATTATTTTAATTATACATCTTAATTTTTTTCTTGAAAATTAGAGCTTGCTGCCAGTAAATGAATTATGTTAATTACAGCAACAGTTCTCAAATATAAGCAATAACTTTCATATGTCAATAATCATGAATAGCCCCCATAAGCATATAAATTCAGGTTCATTGTGGACAAAGATAACAAAGTTAGCACTCTATCACCAAAAGATCATTTATAAATAGAAGCGAAGGTAGAAAACAATAAAAAGGCAAGGGGGAAAAAACAAAGAAGATTTATAAACCTGGTTAAGATCTCATGGAACAAGGATCAATCACCAAAACCAGAAGACATTATATCTTTCTTTGACATAACACACAACTGAGTCCTCTCTAATTGGTTTATTTCGAATATCAGATGCATATTATCACTCCCATGGCCTTCCAGACTGCAAATTATCTAACTGGTTGATTTGCCTCATCTGCTTCACTAGATGTAAATAGGATCTGAAAGAGCCTTCCATACTGGAACAGCTAGTTGTAAGTGAGAATTTGTTTTAAGTACTGTAGTCCCATAACTTCATCTGAGTGTTGACTTTATTTTAGAAAGGATCTACAACTGTACAACATATAAACCCTACAGAAGAAGCTGCTCTAACATTTCAATGATCTATGGTGGTATGCCTTGTTCTGATATGTTATGCCTTATAACCAGTAAAAGCTGAAAGGAATTACGAGAGAGGGTGTATATGTTCCTCAGATTCATCAATATCCCCCCTTACCCAAAATAAGAAATGGAGCTCTCCAAAGTATTACTACTAAAGTCTTGACAAAATTTTGAGAAACTTGTATTGCTTTGACTCCCAACAGATCTACCGATGCTATTAAATCTTTCATATGGCCAAAAAAAAAAACTAAATAACAAAACCCCCATCTAAATTAGATCTTTATATAACTCACAAAAATCTGTTACCACGGAAGTTCCTTTCCAACCTCAGACCTGGATGAGTTTACTATTAGAACGCTCACAAAAGCTTTTGGAAGAATGATTTTAAGATCCTTAGGGAGAATGAAAGAGATAAAGGGTATCATTCACATCAAAGAAAGCTGAAAATTTTAATACCAACTGCAAATAAAGTCATTCCTTCTGGTGTTTAAGTAACAGGGGATACTGCAAAAAAAAGGGAAGTTGGGAACTGCTTGACGCCGTTGACAAAGTAAATATGCACCCCCGTCTCTATGCAATAAGTGGGGTGTAAGAAGTAAATTTGCCCGTAAGGAAAGATTATAGCAGGTTATCTTCTATTATTGGTAATGAAAACACTATCAGAACGGGGAGATTTTGCCCTTAACTTCTGTCTGCTTAAAACCTATCAATCGTGTATCAGATGTTGAGGTAAGTGAAAATGAAATAGTATTAATTATATTAAACCAAGTGCTATTTCCTTGCAACACACCCGTGCTGTCTCATTAAATAAAGATCAACTGCAATATTGAACGAGCAGAACCATCTTCTACTAACTAAAATACAAATATTTATACACAAAACAAAATATATGTATATATTGATAAGTGAAGATGGAAAACGATATACCGCAACAAATAGGAATGGAAAACTTACCAGTTGCGAGGAGCTGGCCAGCTATCGCATTATCTTCTTCGAGAAAGCTCCATTTCCCACGGAGAAGCAGATTCTTCTCCGCTAAAGAGAGAAATCTGAATTGAAAGCTGAGCTAGAATACAACTACTCAAATGTTCTTCTGCTCTGTTTTCGCGGGGGAATTCGAGGGATAAGATAGAAAAGGCATATGACAAGTTTGTGCGTGAATCTAATATCCAAAAGCCTATAGAAAATGGAAGCAATCAAAAGTGTTTGATTTGATTAGATTCACACACAAACCTGCCAAATGCCTCTCCTCTTTAGACTTGAGATTTGAGAGTTCACTCTTTACTGGTCTCCATATATAGCCCAACGCCAACGGTAAGGTAACAAGGCACAGGATGAGATAGATAAATAAGGTAGATAGATAGAGATAGGAAGGGAGTCAGGGACAACATGAAATGAAATTGTTGGTAAACATTAAGGCAGACTTAAGAAATTATATTAAATTAGAAGAGTTACAGTGTGGCGCTGCTGTAAAGCGTCTGATGGATTTGCCCAAATGTGTGGCCGCCATGTGGAGGTAATATATAGAGTCAGAGTGAGTCATAACTCATAAGCATATTAAGAGAGGATAGAATGGCCGTTCGATCGCCGGCCTTTTAACGGTGGGCTATTTTTATGGCGGCATCTTCTTCCGCCTAAGAGCAGCAAAGAACGATACTCACGTGACGTCACGGGCCACTCAGATGATGGATTGCAAATGCGATTCTAATTTCTAAGACCATTTCCACTATTGTGAAAATTTGGTCGGCGGGTCCATCGAAAATACATGTTTCCTTTTGCACCCAAATTTGAAAAAGTAGTATATCTAAGTCACAAATCACAATAAAGGTAGAGTGCTTTTCAAGTTTGAGCAACCCTTTTTAAGCTCAAGGGAAAGGAAGAATTATCAAAAAAGAAGGATAAAGAAAAAAATTTCAAAAATAAAAATCAATAAATCATTACTGTGTGTTTTTGGTGGTTAATTTTTTATTTTTAATAATTCTCCTAAAAGAAAATCAGAGAAAAATGAAATTGGGAGTCAGGAGATGAAAATAATTATTTTGGAATTAATCAATATATTCTTTAAAATATTTAATTGTTTAATTTAGTACATAATTATTATATTCAGTTATTACAAATTAAATAGAACAATCACATGTTTTGTTATTTCATTGTGCAACAAATTGCAAAGAAATTAATTCCAACTTATAACATCACAAACTCATTCTCTCAATAAAATTTATGGCCTAAATAAAATGGAAAAAGACAGTGAGAAAAAATGTATATTGTACATTGCTAAGGAATGATATTTGGCTATGAAAAGTAAACCAATTTATTGCCACAGATAATATCTTTTTTTTCTAATGGCTACAGAAACAGATAACATCCTCGGATAAAGAAAATAATCGTCGACACTGTTTTCAGCCCAGTTAGTTGGTGTTACTAGGATTGTTCCCAAGTTTGGGCTTAAGATACGATATTGGGCTATGTGGGCTAACCTTTTGAAACCTACATCGCACCCGTAAAGAAGAAAACGAAATAAACAGCCCAAGCAAGGCTGATGTTGTTTTGAAACTGTGATTAATTTATGGCACTATATTGTTTGACAAGCAAATCAGCAGCGTGTGTGAGCGTAAAAAAATGATTAACGCATGAAAGTGCAAAAAGATGTTTGAGGGGAAAACAGCTCAACCATTGAGCCTAAAGCTAGACAATCTTCGAATAAACGAGAACGACCATTTGGTAAAAGCCATTATTTCGTAACTAAATAATGGCAAACACTCTGGCATCTACTAGAATGATGGTATTTCTAAAAAATAGCATGATGATGATGACATATAAATAAGAAAAATCATTATCTGCATGTGACCACGTAGGCATGCACATGAACAGTTGGATAACCGAAATTGGCTTTACTCTGCCACGTAGGTGACCGCCATTATCCACTTGACCCTCTTCCTTGTAAAGTGCACTACCAAATTACTATACAACAAAACCCACCAATTGAGGATAATTTAAATGACTAACAACCAATGAAGAACCTTAATAAGCTATTAAGCAACATGATTTTTAGTGTTTCTGAGCACATGGAGAACATGACTCACTCCCTTGGTTCGTAGAATTTGAAGCGAGCTTGTGTTGGGTGTGCAGGACTCTGATGGGCCACTAGGTCCACAACTAATAATTAGGGCTTGATATCTTGGTTTTATTTTTCTGAACCACGTGGCAGTGGCCCATTAGGGCAGCTTGTGCTATAAAAATACCCATTAATTAAACAATTGAAAGATTATTCTCACACAAAAATTACTGGCCAAAGAAAAAAAGGAAACAGCGAGGACGAAAGAGTTAACCAAGCAACTGATGAGTAATGCTTATTGTCATTCTATATGGGTGGAGGAGAAGGTCGAGGAACAATTAAAACAAGGAAATTAATTCGTGAGAATTGATTTAGTTGGTGAACCAATATGTACATGTGTGCAATATACGTGCAATGAAAATTGAAAAGTGAGGCATAAACAGCAGATGGGCCAATCAATAATGCAGACCTTGTATTAGGGTTGGGTTTCATACACATGTGCCTCAGCCGTTTAGCAAAGGTTATAACTTATAATTAACAAAGACAGGATGACCAACAGAAATGACACCCTAGCTAGCCTCTCCTACCTACAAGCACGTTCATTTCATTCGTCACAAAATGAAGGTAATTACTAATTACGATGACAAGTTTGGTCGCCATTATTGTCCATCTTCTGTACTTGTGAAGGCACGAGATCTCAAGGTGTTGGTTTTGCCACGCTTGCTTATCTAAAATCTAAACCCTTTGGATACATGTATAGATGTGCTTCGAGGGATATTGGCCAGGCCAATAAGATCCTTTTCCGTATTCTTGACACTTACTAAAAGTGCATGTGCATGCACGTTCTTCATCAACTATAGCTATTGGAAAAGAAAAAAGCTATATATATACACATCAATATATGAAGATTTTAGCCAAAAAAAATAATTTGAAGCTAGATATGAATTTGATTAGTTTCTTCATTAGCACAATTTGTCTTCTTAATTTTCAAGGAATAAAATAGATAGCCAGAATTCTGATGTAAATTCATTGAAAATTAAAAAAGAAAAGAGAGCAATGCTATATTTTTGTTGCTTGCCCTTGAAACAAGTAAAAGAAAAGATTCTGGTGCATCCTATAATTTCAAAACCGCAGATGAGCCGTAATATTATAGTATCAGTGACAAAGATAAGATGCATGCATCTTTGTCTGAAAGAGATTGTCCGGGTGTCAGGCCATCGAGGTATGAAGCAGACACGTAAGAAGAAGAATATTAGATGGTTCTTTTCTGAGAAATGAAAGGGGGAAATGTGGTTCATGAATGTCAGGAGAAAACCTACGTGATCCCAACATTAGGATCTAAATTGTCCACTTTTTGTTTACATAGCTATTAACAAGTAATAATCTGCGGGTACTTAATTTTTGTTAGAGTTCCATAGCTAGGTTTCCTGCCAAGAAACATGGGCTAACTACCAAGAACCCTAAGTTTTATATATGCGAATTGCCATGTTTATTGAGCTGGAAGGACCCCAATTAACATTGTAAATTCATTGAATTTAGAAAGTGGGGGAGGAATAATCCAGGGTGGTTTTATTAGATGGAGGGTGAGTGTGATGAAAGGTGGTGGTGGTTTAGAGGAGGGGTTGGGTTGGGGGTGCTGTATAGAAAAATCATGTGGATGCATGTGCATTGAGTTGGAGAACATGCCCAAAGCAACAAGCAACACACTCGGGTACACTTGTCTCTTTCCTATTCATTTATCCCATTCCCTTGGAGGAAGAGGCATCCTTCTTTGAAATTGTCCTGTGGTCCCTACCTTCTAATCCTTTTAAATAAATCTGTATTATCCTTAATGCCTCCCAGCCCAGGTCCCAGCTGATATATATATACACACACACTATATATAAATGCACTCATTGTGTGTCATTTATGCCATAGCCTCTTGTGTCACAAACAAGAGCTTCTTTTGAAAAGTGAAAGGTTATTAGACGGTGAAAAACTTCTGTTGAATTATGGGAGTTTCTTCAGAACCTTTCCTTGTTTCCCTTTCTTTGAAAGATGTAGTTGGGGGAACTGAAGAAAACAAAAACTCATATGGATCTTTGTGGAGCAAAGTGTTGGCAGCCCAAGCCAAGAAGCAGAAGGTCATGTCCAAGAAAAGCGCCAAAGTCAGGAGGCCACGGAGAATTTTAATGAAGAGGAGAGCACGCTTGGTAGAAGGTTCTAGAAGAAGAAGAAGAAGAAGCAATGGAATTGAGAGAAGGGTGAGAACACTGAAGAGGCTTTTACCCAACAGCGAGTCCAAGGGGTTGGATGGGCTGTTCAGAGAGACAGCTGATTACATTTTGTCATTACAAATGAGAGTGAGAGTGATGCAGATTATGGTTAAGGTATTGACAGGCTCTGATGATGAGTGATTTGATTCATTTGTAAATTGAGCAATTAGGTTTTGTTAATGTTTGGTTCCCCTTGTGCTTAATTTACATGATATATAGTTGTAGACGCCTGTTTTGGTTGTCTTTGTGCTTAATCAGATTTAGAACAGCTTTGGTGATCATTTTCATTATGTCAAAAAGATGAACCAGCTGCTTGTACTGGTAATTAATTTATTACAATTCTTTTTGTTATTTTTATATATATTGCTCAATCTCTTATATGAATTGTATTGGCCAATCTCTCAGTTTTAGTTACGTTTCTACTTATCATAATTTATTGTAATTAGCTTGTAATCTTTATGATATCATCCATGAAGTACAGGATGGTGAGAGAGGAAAATGATCACGTCCTGTCCATTATAAATTTGATGAGATGAACTGGCAAAATCTCCTTGCACCATGTCAAAACCAAAGTTCTCATTATTTTTGCATTCTCAAAGTCGAGAGCATTTTCAGTACAACCGTAATATTGAGTTTTCACTTTTCAATACTACTACCATTTAGTGTACAATTTACTCATCTCAGTCCTCTATCTTCTCTTTTTATTCATATAGCAAATTTTAAATGACAATAACTAAGTCGAAAGCTAAACATTGCATTGGTTAGATTTTTCCATGCATGGGTAAGACTATGCTACATTGTTTTAGTTTTACACTGTATCATATTGATATAGTTTACATAATTTACATTTTATTGAATTAGTGTTATATTGAAAAAAATATAAAGTTAGTTTTGTCTCAAGAATGTAACATAGTCTTGTCAATATCCATATACACTGTCCTAGTGTTTAAGATTCACAGTTTCTCACGCTGACTCATAAAAATAAAATAAAAAAAGGGATTCTCACACCCGAAGTGATCATACTAAAATGAAAGGTTAAAAAATATAATAAAATTTATGCGTAAAAGTATTAAACGTATTTTAATTAGAGATTTATTACATAATTTCAGGGCAAATAGAATTAGTGGAACACGGTGAAGTCACCTTTCCCGTACATCCCAATCTCTTGCCACATATATGTTAGTTACTACAACGAACACATTATATCTAGGTGCCAGATGAAAATCAAAACATGAGAATTAACCAAGGAAAAGAAAACCACATTTAATTTTAACACACTGAATCCTTGTTATAAATCAACTTTCCCCATATTCCAAAAATGTAGGGAAACAAACAGAATAGTAGATAGAACTGAAATACTTGGTATATTCATTCTCTTTTGTTTCGTTTTAGTTAAGTCATTGCAAAAATTGCTTGATAGCCATAATGCAGCAAAAGCCCATGCAGTGAACCTGGCATCCAAGTTTGGCAGTTTGTATTAGCCCTTTTTGAATATTTTAATTTCAATGGTTTCTTCTTTTTCTTTTCAGTTTTCCAGAACAGAATTTGAAGTTTGAATTGGAAGAGAAACACCTCCAGGTTAAGGGTTTTTACAAACTTTTTTTTTGTGGTATTAAAAATTTTGGACACGGATGAAATATTATAGGTGTTTGCTAAGTTATACCCCTTTTTAGAGGGGTTTTTGGTGGGATTCACTTAGTAATTTTTGTGTCACTACAAATATATCAAAAAATTAAGTCACTCAGTATGTGATAAAATACACAGTTATTTATAAAATGTAAGAATAGTACAATATAAAAAACGTGTCAAACAAAAATTTCATAAGGAATTATATATTTTAGCACATATTAAGTGACTTAATTTTTTAAAATTTTTACAATGACATCAAATTCAACCTCTGAGTCCCACCAAAAACCTCAAATTAGAGAAGTAGATAGTGCTACATCTCCCTCTTAAAAGGGTGTAACTTAGCGATGGATTACATAAGGAGGATCAAATTTTCTACAAGGTGTTAACTATTTTTTTAAGTTCAAAGGCCCAAAAGCCCCAATTGAAGTTTGGGCTATATCTGCGGCCCAAAATGCCGATGGTGAACTGGATCTTACTAGCGGCTCATAATTAGATATTCAATACTCTCTTTTCTTTTAAACTTATTTTCTGGGCTAGGGTAAATTACCTAAGAATCCAGGCAAAGCCCAATTTAGTTGATTTGGGCCAATGACAATGCCTATTTATGATCTGGATCATGCATCTGAATGGGCTAAGCATTGTCCAACTGGGCTTAGTTACCATCAAAAGTCAGACCTGCAGCTCTTTCATAACCAGAAGTATATATAAATCTCAATGTTCTATCTATTTTTCGTTTTATTTTCAATCCGCTTATTAAAAATTAATTAAAATCTTGATATTGTAGGACTGAAATGATAATCCTGTGTTCTTCAACGATAGAATTAAGAAAGTGAAGTTGGAGCAAAAAGCAGACATTGAGCTAAATAAAGGTGTAGTTGAGATCAGATTATCTAGTTAAGATTTCGATTCTAAAAGCATCTAGCATTTCTGGTAAGAAATGGTAGGTCCAGAGCTCCCACTTAAAAGTGCTTCTTCCAAAACGGACAAATTTTAAAATTATTACTAACAAAAACAAATATTATATTATATATAATATTATTTTTAAGAGATAACTGTTAGTCAGGTGAATGAAACTAAATCTAGGCTAAACATGGGTGTTGACAATATCCCATTATCACTCTCTCATGATCGATGTCAGTATTAATTGTCTAATCTTTTATCTTTGTAAAGGCCACTGATTTGGAACATTTCCAACGCTATTTTTCATCTCTAGTGGGACACAAGCATTATGATACCTTTAATCCCCAATAGTAAGTCAAACCAATCAAATAGCTAAAATATAAGTTTTCAACTTTAATCACAAAATGAAATGACATGCCAGTTCATGCAAGATAATGATGTGGTGGTATAAAAATTGCACATGATTTCTAATCTGTGAATCAGATGCTGGTGTAGGAAGGAACGAAAGGACAATAGGATTAGCAAATTGTGCTGAAACATTTCCAGTCTAAGTTACCAAGGTGTCGGCAGTCAGCAACCAAAGTACATACACATGTCATGACTCTGCACCGCCATACCATACATATAGCTTATGAAAGAAATTCCTAGTCATCCCCTCATGCTTTACCAAGTTATGGGCTGCTCCTCTTTTATCATTTTTTTATGCAATCTACTGCTTTTCCCATGTATACCTTCTTCTGGCAAATCTGAATGCTAAATATATTCGATTACAAGGACACCACTTCAAGTTCTCCTCTTTATTTTTCCCAATTTTGTTTTGTTTTTTTTCAAAAAAGAAAGCTATCCTATTCAGTAAGGTTAGCTAGTTGGGTTATTTTATTTTATAACTTGTGTCTGGGATGCATTGTGCATACAATAATTTTTGCCCTCCCTGAGGGGGAAGAAGACAGTGAAGGATAATGGTGGGGCTGCGTTTATTGGATTCCATATATAAGGAATACATTATTACATTTACAAGCGTATATAAAATTTGTAGATCTGTGTCTCTTTCTTTTTGACTCCCACCCAGGAGTCACCTTCGGAGAAATATATTATAGATTGATATCTTGGTTGGGGTATGTGGGTTGAACACACACTAATGACCAAACTCAAATGGTTTTTATTTTTGACTTGCCCATGTCCATATGCAGCGCTCTCACTTCAACTTTTTTCGGATTTGAAGATTCAAAGGCCAATTTGGATGATTCTCAGAAAAATAAATGCAACGGGAAGTTGCTCTTCTTCTCAGTTATCTCTCTCTCTCGCGCGCGCGCACACACACACACAGACACTCACGAGTGGGATTAATTGATCTATACTAAAGCTTGACCTTGTAATTGCCTTAAATCATGTCAATCTTCTAGAAGGTATTCCCACAGATTGAGAGAGGAAAAGTAAGAGAATCATAAAGATTTGGTTAATTATTTTTAATTCGGTCATGAAAAGGATAAGTTCACCACTCCAAGTGGGTCATCTGTAATCAAAAGTAACGGTTAGGTGGGGTAAGAAATCTGTATCAAATATTCATGAATCATGAGGCTTTGAGCAATACCGCCCAACACTTCATTTTTCAGCTTATGACCCGCCAATAATGGAGGTGTTAATAACACAAACCCAAAGAAAGCTACGCCTATTATTCTATTCTCATCCCTCTTTCTTATATTGTTTTTGTAATTACCAATATGCTAATTCGTTGTCTGCTTCTGATAGGAGGGCTTGGTTACAATGATCAACTAGGCATCTAATTTTAATTTTAAAACAAAAAAAAAAAAAGTGATTAGCACTAAGATGCATTCAAATTGTTTCTTTAGTAGATAATCAAGGATTCTTCTGCAATTTCACATGCAATTAAAAATAAGAAAGGAGATATATTTTAAATTAGATCCACCTAAAAAAGAAAGATTAGGTTTCACAATATAATGTGGGTCCGTGTGGCACGCAACTATTTCAAGGGGAGAAAAAAATAGATAAAATAAGTAAACAGGGAATTAAGGATATTAAAATATAATTGACAAATATTAAAAAATTTGACCGAGCACAAGGAGGCATAAATATCGGATAAGTAGCGTGGACTCGTGACCCTGGTCAATTCTTGGGCTCCGGGACCGGTGCTAATTGGGCTTGTAATGTAGACGGTGACGTTTCGGAACAGGACAAAACTAGTTTTTATTTTGTTTGTGTGTGTTTTTGTCCCTTCTTGAGCTCCTCAAACGTATCCCAGAAGCAACTCCAGTCCACACTCATATTATTTTAATTATTTCACAATTCAATTATTTTAGTACAATATTTATTTATGTAAAATAATTTGCTATTGTTTCTTTTTGCTACACTTCAAACAAATTGATATTGAAAATTTGGAAACATATCCCCCAAAATAAGCAAACTTCCGAATATTCCAAACCAAAACCGCGTAAAACTTTTCTTCTCCTCATGCTTGTACACTAGTTGTCGACCCAAAACAATTTGTATTAAGGATCAAACTCTTTAAATTGTGAAGTATTTAGTTTATATAAAATGAAATTGAAATCTTAATTAATATTTGAAAACCCCCTAAAAATATGAACTTGATTGCTACACTTTGCTACCTTAGTTTAAATTTTATGAAATCAATTTCCACCGTTAAATACACACAACACCAATAGCATAATTAAGTGGGTGCATTAGAGGAATAGCACGTGTGCAATTGGAAAGGACGACGTCTCAACGGTCGCGCAAGGAGGAGACGATAGCTAGAAAAAGGTGGTGTTTTCACATATAGAGGTGTAAAATATTAAATTTTAAGAGAATTCATTATAAGATTAATTAAAAATGTATAAATTTATTGGTACACAAATAATATTACTTGACAGCAAATAAGTTGGGGACCCATCGCCCCGAAACGGCCGGCCACCGTGTATCCCGGGTTATGCAGCTGTTATCCCCTAAGGGAGCCACCATGGATCATTCCCAATCTTAATTTTTTTTTTGGATTTTCCAACCATTTCCCATTTCCTTTTCAAGTTCTGCCAACCCAAATCTTCTTCTTTTTCACTTTTCTTTTCTTTTAAAATTGTTTAATTAAAATGCGTTGGATATATATGAATGAAAATAAGAGCAAAGGATTGAATTATTGTAGGTAAAATTAGACAATAAATTGTGAATAAGAAAGCGATGCTTTCATAACAGCAATACTAAATAATTACATTCATATATTTTTTATTTATTTATCAAACATATAAAATGGCAAAAAGAAAATAGTAAAAATTATTTGAATTATATACAGTAAAATATGGAAGCATCATTGGTTGTATGCATCCCAACCCAGTCCCCAACCCTGCTTGCCTAATTACTTACTACATATACACGTAACACATTTTTGGGATGGTCCTTTTTGACATATTTATTCCTTTTTTTTTTAAAAAAAAACCCTACTGTCAGTTTCAACAAGTCATGTCATACTATAGGTATATATAATTAATATATGGGGTCCCATGTTAGGAAATTGTAAAACACAGGAGCTGAAAGAAAATGGCTATTTCTACCAAGTACAAAGAATTCAATATATGGGTGATGGAAAACAATGAAAAGATAAAACTCACTATAATACCCTCTGTCTTGTGTTTTTCTTCATATTCTTTCATTTGCAAACTTGGATGAAAATTATTGAAAGAAATCCTCCGAGTGTAGAAATTGATGTATATATCGTAAAGCTTATAATTCCAAGGCATTCAATGATATATCCGTATGGTGATTGATTATTTACTGGGAAAAGTTAAAAATGAAATAATTGAAGCATGCCTAGGTGCCATGTACTTACACGAAAGTTATGTCAGCATGAGTCTCGTGGCTCCCTGAATACCACACGTGCATGAACTTTTCCCATTGCGCTTGTCATCACAAAAAGAGCATTACGGAAAGGCTTCCCATATCTCCAACTTTGCTTCTTCAAATAACCCCTTTATTTTTTATTTTTTATTTCCTATCCCTTCTCCCTTTTAACTCTCTCTATCTTTCTCTGTATTGCTTGTGTACCAGTAGAAACTAGGGCGTTTTAATCTGCTAGAAAAGGAAAAGAAAAAGCAAACACCGAGACGAGAGGGAAGGGAGCGTGCGTGGGATATATTCACACTTTGGTCGTGGTTCCGAATATTTACTACCTCAGATATCGTTGGTTTACCAATAAAAGCCTATTCTTTACAATGAACCAAGACAAGGTTCCAATATACCATATGGAAATGAAATCCCTGAGCTTCCCATATATATATAGATATATATGCTTTATTTTGCTTCTACATCGATCAGTACTATGGGGCATAATCTCATCTGCTTATGAACCCTCGCTTTGGTATAATTCCAAGTTTTAAACCAGAAGAGAAAAAGAATCACTCCTACGTCATGGTAAATATTCTTCCCTATTAAATGATATATATATTACTTGATTTAACTTATTTACCATGAACCTTAAATGTCGATTTCGCAAAAGGATAGGGTCACCAATTTAATTATTTTGTTTTATAATATGTTCAATATTTTTTGCCACGTATGGTGACACGCCTT
The DNA here is from genome assembly GCA_003255065.1 of Cercis canadensis. Classification (NCBI taxonomy): domain Eukaryota; kingdom Viridiplantae; phylum Streptophyta; class Magnoliopsida; order Fabales; family Fabaceae; genus Cercis; species Cercis canadensis. The sequence goes on from QAOA01005000.1 coordinate 508,769, forward strand.
TTATTTTATTTAATTGTTAAATGCTTCATGTTTGTTCTTATTCTTATGTAAGGACAAGTTGGCCGAATACTGAAAGATTATACGTGTAACGTGCTGCAAAAGTTTCGTAGAAAGTAAAAAACAAAACAAAAAGAAAAGAAAAACTGGTAATTGAAAGAGCAAAACAAAATAAAGGGTATTACATGCAAAATCGTGCACACTTCTCCTAGTTCACATGCACACGAGTGAAGACTATTACAGAGATTATAAATATTCAAATAACGCCGTTAGAATCCAAAACGTGCAGGGTGGGCGGAACCCCTTTCACATATGCTCACATCGTGAACGGATTACGCGGTCAAACTCTGCGTATGAAAACGTCGACCATGGCACCCGCCACCAGGCTCATGCATTGAATGCCACCGGCTACGTGTTGTCCGTACCACTGGTTGACCTACAATTGCCGGTCAAGCCTGTCTTTTGCCAAGCCTTCATTCATTATACCTATCCCCATTCCACAGGCACAGAGATTTCACTTTCTTGTAAACCCAAAACCACATACTCTCTTTCTCTCTCTACATTTGTTTCTCTCACCTATAAACCAGATCAACCCTACCTTTCTTTTTCCATCAGAGTGAGGCTTCACTTTCTGGGCTGAGATATGGTGGATTTGGGTATTTGAGAGAGTAAGCTACGCGTATATGGAGAAGAAGGAGATGCTGGCTGTGAAGACTGAGGATGCAATTGAATCCTCTTCATTTCCTACTAGTTTTAATTCAAACAGTTATCCATTCTCAAGCGTATTTGATTTCTGTGAAGTGGAAAAGAGCTCTTTAGGGTTTATGGAGTTACTGGGTGTGCAGGAGTTTAGTCCTCTGCTTGATTTGCCTCAAGTCTCAACTATGGCTTCCTCTGCTCTCAAAGATCCATCTGAGACTGCCAAAGAGTGTTCCGAGGTGTTGAATCAGCAGCCTGCTACTCCCAACTCTTCATCGATTTCATCTGCGTCCAGTGAGGCACTGAATGACGATCAGAATAAAGGGGAAGAAGAACAGCAAAAGACCAAGAAACAGTGGGTTTGCTATTCTTCTTACTTTTATTTCTCTTGTTTTCGTACTGAAACCCATTTTCTGATGCAAGGAAAAGCATCGTGTTTTTTCTGCAATTATTCAGTATTTAGTATTAACGCCTGGGACTTCTACTTTTTGTTTTTTTGTTTTTTCGGGGGTGGGGCTCCCGTCAGCTTCATTTTCTGGGTTTCATTTCAAAGTTAAATTTCATTTAAGAATGGTTCATGGGAAGAATATAATTTGGGGTAGTTTAGTATATTAACTATTAAGTTATAAGTACGTCTTTTGTTTTAATGTTACACAGATGATCGGCATATTTCAGAATCTAATTAATTAGGAAAGAAAATGGGTGTTTTTTTTTATTCTTTTTTTTCTGATACAATACAAATATTAATTATAAATTTATGTGACGAACATTCAGAGATTTGATGGTTTATGGAATGCGGTTTTTGTTGGGTTTAGGTTGAAAGCTAAGAAGACAAATCAGAAGAGACAGAGAGAACCGAGATTCGCGTTCATGACGAAAAGCGAGGTCGATCATCTGGAAGATGGGTACAGATGGAGAAAGTACGGTCAAAAAGCTGTGAAAAACAGCCCCTTTCCCAGGTATATATACTAACTATAATGCTTATGCAATAACTCTATTCTATTCTGAACCCAGCTACCTTGCTTCTCCTTCTCCATTTACTTAAAATTTACCCAAAAATTGAATGGTTTTATTCAACATTTGGAATATAGGAGCTACTATCGTTGCACCAGTGCATCGTGTAATGTGAAGAAACGAGTGGAGCGATCTTTTAATGATCCAAGCATTGTAGTGACAACCTATGAAGGCCAACACACACATCCAAGCCCAGTTATGCCTCGTTCAACCCTCGCTGGAGCTTCATTACCGCCAGGTATCTCCGCCGGGAGCGCCACCACCTTTGGTTCATTAATCCCAGGAAACCTATCCCAGTATCAGCAACACCACCATCAACAGCGACAACAACTCCTTCTTAATACATTGTCATCTTTGGGTTTTCCTTACAATGATTCGACTTCAAAGAATATTGCTTTCCCTCAAGAAATACGGCTTTGTCATGCAGGGACAACGGCTTTCCTAAGCGACAACGGGCTTCTTCAAGACATTGTTCCCTCTCATATGTTGAAAGAAGAGTAGATGACGATGATGATGACTACATTACTGCTTATGTATTTTTCTTTTTGCTGACTTTCTAGGGGACTTAGGGATGAGAACTCCATTACTAGTATGCTATTTTTCCTGCTGACAGGTGGTGATGATCATCCTTGTAAAACCCACTTTATATCTTTCTGCACATAGCCCTCTCATGATTATCACTGTAGCATGGATTTTGGTCCAATGCAGGAACTAGTTCTTTTCAATGATGTCTTCTGGTTCTGCTTTTTTTCTAATGGAACGAAAAGAGAGTACAAAGTTTTCGATCGTTGGCGGGGTTGGGGTTGGAGTGTGTGAGAGGGAATGATAAGATATAGTAAGTAGGCTTGTATCTTTTTTTAGTCTTATTATGACCCTTTCTTTGTCTTGTTTCTTTGTTTCTTTTTGTTGAAGGAATGTGCATTGATTTCACTAAGGTACAACAGTAAAGATTGTTAGGTTTAGGTTTTCTCACGGGAACAATTGGTATGGAAGCTTTCTTGCTTTAGTTTGTCCGAGAATCCACAGGAAACTAATTCAAGGAAATTGTTTTTAATTTTGGGGATCTGATGGTGGAAATCCTGTCCATATATGGGCATGTGGATATAAAGAGCAAGAGTTATTCAACCACTACCTATCCACTTCAAGCTGCTTGAGTAAATGCCTCCTTTTTATCTTGCACGCTATGCGATCCATTAATGGACTTGATTCATTGAAGAAGAGGGAGAGAAGAGAATAATTCTTTTTTTGAAAAAAAAAAAAAAACAGAAGAATAACACTAGTTTAGTGTATGGAGACTGATATGATTTATATGACGGAATACGTCTTGATAACGATACCTTATAAAGCTTTATTTATGAAGACGCCAGAATAGCTCATGTTCTTTATGAAGCAGCGTCGTGAGCTTGTCCTCGTAATGTTCACGGATAGGCAAACAAACTGAGAGGTATATTACGATATGTTAACATCAAGAAGCTGTTGGGGCCTTGCTCTTTCAAATGCACACTCTTTCTCCCTTTAACAGCAACACGTAGCATAATTATAAAGCAGGGTACTTTACGATAAATTAAGCTCCATTCTTTAACTTGCATTTATCAGCCCTCCAACAAATGCCAAAATGGTCTAAATTATCTTTGGTTTTATTTTGTTCTTTCAGCTCCTCAAGAGAAAAAAAAAATGCTAGGGATCAAGATCCTACTGGCTAGATTAACCAAGCAACTTATCCCATGACAATATTTCAGCAGCAAACGCCATGTGTTAAGATTCACTTACAAAATACACCGTATAAGTTAAAGTTCTTCTTGTACACCAAGAGGCCNTATCAGCCCTCCAACAGATGCCAAAATGGTCTAAATTATCTTTGGTTTTATTTTGTTCTTTCAGCTCCTCAAGAGAAAAAAAAAAATGCTAGGGATCAAGATCCTACTGGCTAGATTAACCAAGCAACTTATCCCATGACAATATTTCAGCAGCAAACGCCATGTGTTAAGATTCACTTACAAAATACACCGTATAAGTTAAAGTTCTTCTTGTACACCAAGAGGCCAGCAATTCTAAGATGTGTGGTTAAGCCTTCTCTACTTCCTTAATCTTCCATTGACTACTTTCACCTACTAGAAATTGCAAGAATAAACGAAACCCCAAAGATTTATTATGCGGCATGCATTGCTGGTTACAGATACAGGTACAGGTAGCAGAGAGATACCAATACCTTTGAAGATGTTTTCCTTTTACTTCAACGCCAGAAAGTCCTTGTTATAGAGACATGTTTATCATTACAACACTTTCTACAACAACATTAGCCCAAAATGACCCTACATCCACAAGTTTCCCGGGTTTATGTACACTTCTTTGCCTGTAAAGGAAAATTTAACCCACCAATGGTTGCCTGAAGCTCTGCTTGCAAGTAGTCACGTAGAAGATATCCTTTTCAGACACACTTCTATACCTCTCTAGGGGCTGCCTTATGAATTGTAATAAACAAATGCAGCAATCAGATACAAAGCAGAACCTCAGGAACCAATTAAAAGGTCAGCTCTTCAGCAATTTGAAGCCCATTTAATGATAATTTGAAAATATCACACCTGACCAACAACGGAACTTGTTTCTGATCGCCCTTGAACATGACTTTTGTCCTGCAAGATTACAGATGTTAAATGAAGTAACAAACGCAACAAACACCCTACATCCTGTTAATTAAGTAAAGAAGTAAATTATTTTAATTTCAAAAACTAGATGTTAAGGTAAATGACCTCGTTTAAATTTTAAGCAAGTTTTAGAAAGATGCAAAATAACTGAGAACCCCAAGCAACGACATGAGCCTAACCATTTTCAACGTCCAAATGGCCACAAGCAAATGCACCCAAGAGAGGAAAGAGGAGGAAAATTAAGTAGCAAGAATTTATCTATGTACTTTAAATGGGAAGGGGGATTTAGCAGGGTACTTTTGGCAAATAACATGAGGGTACTTTTGGCAAATAACATGAAAAAAAATAAACCACCGTGGATGCAATTGCCTGCTTAATGCTAAAGTTTGTCTCTCATAGAGCTTGTTATTCAAGTTGAGAGTCCATTCAATATTGTCAAGGAGTGTTTGATCTGCTTATTAAAATAAACCACTTAGCATGCATATCCACTCACATTCCTCAAAAAGACCTTAAATCATGCTAGGCACTTCTGCCACGTATGTGCAAAGTGATTAGCTAAAAGTTGACTTAGATTTGTTCTTTGTCCTTACAGTTGGGGTCTGCAGGATAACCAACACAGTAAAAACAACCCAATAGTATCCTACAATTATAATGATTGGCTATCTCAACAGAGATCATGTTGAACCAAGTCAACAAAACACAACCCTTGCCGTCTGTTTGGAATGTGTGAAAATTGAGGAATGATATTGGCAGGAAGGAATATTAATAGTGAATAAGGATGGAATGAAAATATTATCCAAAGTTAGTTAGTTATGGTCTGTGGATCCATCATAGTCCATTATTCGCTATTAATATTCCTTCCACCATAGTCTGTGGATCCAACAGACCATATCATTAACACTATCTGCAGTCAGAATATCCGCAATCAGCCAACAGAATTTCTCAAATAAAATAATAAATGTTAATTAAAGTGTCCGCAAACAATTATTCTTGAATGTGATATACTAAACACCACAGGAATCTACCAGCATTTAAAGTTAAAAGTGTAACACCCTCTTTAATTTCATTCGCAGGCTTTTAATTAAAACAGGAGGATCTGCAAGGTAGGATTATTATAACTAGAGGAGCATGCCATCAGAACGAGTAAGTAGACCGTTAGGTTCCTCCAAGCAAAGAAGTGATATTATATGTTGCTACATATTAGAAGATAGTCAACTAGGTTTTTCTTTGATAAATATTAATAAAATCCTGACAACAATTCAATGGGATAAAACAGAATCTTTGAAAACACTAACAAACCAATTGGAAAGATATGAGGACCTAGGCAGGTAAGCCAAGGAAGGTTGCTGAAGTTGTTGATGGAGGAGATGCATTTGAGAACACACCTGTTGTCTTTGAGCAACTTGTTGGGAGGAAGGAAACAACAAATTATGAGTGGAATCAGCGACAATCTTCCTGCTTTTGTAATTCTTGCTCATACAAGGCATACTCCTCAGGCTTCTCCCACTGCAGGCCAACTTCCAGGGAAACCATCACTAACCAGAGTTACAGAAATCCAAAAGAGATTGTAGAGACAAGATCAAAAGGAAGATTTATTACTCTGCTTTCACAAGTGACACAGTTGTAGAAGTACTTATAACCATCAGGACAGGTATGTTCACTCCAGTCACAATCTAGAGGAGCTTCTCCTTGGGGACTTACAGGCATATCAGGTGACGTACTGCTAGAAAATGTTAGAGGATCACTTCTGGTCTGGGGAGGTAGCAGGGAGAAAAATGAATGTGAGTATGCTATTGCAGGGTGGCTAAATATGATGAACTGAACTAAGGTTGTCAAATTAGATAATTCATTCAAATGCTGTCAACATCAGTAATAAGGGAATAAGGGATAAAGAAAAAACTTCAAATCAACACCAAACGAATCCCATGTTCACTAGAGTTCCCTTATCAACCAACAGCAACTCCCACTTAACAAAGGTCCTCAATTATCACAAGGCATTGACAAAAAATTTAAATAAATGAGTTCAGAGTCTAACTGCTCAACTCTTTACCGAAGGCACCCTTTAGACATGTTCATCAATGCTCTAAAGTTCTTAAATTCATAAAAGCCTGGAATATTTTTATAATAATTTCCTGGAGAAACAAGAAAAGGCTATCACAACTGAAAACAAATGTATATCCAAGAGTACAATAAGCGATTATCACCTCAGTTATGTAATGAAGTCAAAACAAACCCAGGCGCACAGGTGAGGTGGTGCTAGAGAGAGTTCTTGATGCTCCAGGAGAGGCACCTTTCCTTTTGGTGCTTACCTTCAGTGCCTAGTCAAGCACCTCTCTGAAGCAACAGGCACCAAGTCATGTGCCCTAATTGAACATGTTATTTTCTTTTACCAGAACTCAACTTTTGAGTAACTTCCACTATTCAAATCTGTAATTCAAGTCTTTCAGCTCATTCCATCTCATCTTCTCCAACTATTTTCCTTTTTCCCCCCCTTCACTTTGAAGCCTAGCTGCCTTTTCTCCCGACCCTTCAATTTTCATGACTTCTTTGTCCTTCCCTTTTATCACACTTTCTTTTGAACATTTATTGTTTTGTATGATTTTTATGCTGGGATGGTTAATTTATGCTGGTGATTTTATGTTACAGTAGTTAAACTATAGTAATCCTTTGTTTATCTAAGATTTTTTCTTCCCCAAGCCCCTACTGCCCAAAAGAATTCTTTTTATGCCTTACTTCACTTGGGCGAGTGCCATTTTAATTCCTTTCACCTCAAGGCACTAGGTCCCCCAAGCACCTTAAGGGTGTCTTTCGCATTTGAGCACCTTCAATAGCTGAAAATTTACTTTACAACATGAGTACTTCCCCAAAAGAAAGGCTTCTATAATGATTGCTCACCATATTACCTGGTAGCCACTGACCTGTGAATTTAGCTGCTGCTCTATATGTTGAGTCGATGAATCTGTTGGATGCGACTGTCTCTGCACTTCAGCAACAACTGGTTGAGAAGATAACTTGGGAGCTGGAATTGGCTGCAACGACATTGAAGCCAATTGTGGATGTGCTGGTTGGGGAGGAAATGGTTGTTGCATGACAGTGGCAGCAGGTTCCCAGTTTTGCACATAAGAAGCAACCTGCGGGTGTGGAATTGTTGAATAATGTGGAGCCATAGACAGAACATTCCCTCCAATGCAATTACCAAAATTTGGTAATGGCCTGCCACAAGTCATTGAGCAGCAAATTATTTAGCATATGTGTTTTGTGTTTCAATTCTTAAACACAGAAGAAGAGCAAGATGAACAAACAAAACTAACCTAACTGTTGGTTCTTGAGAACAGGGACCAAGATTAGCATTCCCTTGTAAATTGTTGCCCCTAGAGAGAGGGAGAAAGAGGCAGAGAGGATAACAACATGAATCCAATTACAATGTCTCTGCTAACAGATTTGCTAACGTATAAAAGTATGCACTGATAGGCCTTCAGGAAGTGTATGTAAGTAAGGTAATCAAGTAATTTGTCACCATGATAGAAAAAGAGTTTAGATAAAATATGAAAGCAACAAAAATATATTCCTTTTAGTGAGCCAAGATAAAGATTCATTGCTACTCAGCCAAGTAATAAAATTGCTTAATTGGAAACCCACCAGTTGTAGTCCTTGCATAAAAGCATTAACTTATGTTTCACTAATCTATTAGTAACAAAGATTATGATTTCATGGTATTACAAAAAATCAAAGGGGCAAGAAAGCAGAACCTTGGTTCTCCCGTCTTAGGTTTCTTAGGATCCGCAAAACGAACAATTAATGGACGATTAGAACCCTAATTGACCAAAAAGAAAATTTAGTAAGCCTTCAAAACTGCATATAGTGTACTACATATCAATTAATGAACTAGCATTACTCTCATGGTGAATGTTCCATTTAGCCCTTTGATAGCTGCCCATGCCATTTCTCTATTTGAAAATTTGACAAAACCATAGCCTTGAAAATCCAGAAATGCATCAATGTGAAAAGTAGTTAGGTGAAAAGGAACAAAAAGAAAGTAATAATATTGATGCAGTACGAAAAAAAATTTATGCAAAGCTCAAACTCAAGACTCCAGTGGTAAAAAGTAACCTTAGTGAAAAGCACCAATTGCGCATTATAAACCAAACACGGTAGATAAAGGAAACAACTTGTGACCATAGGTACAAGAGAAGTAGTATAGGAGATGAACACGGAATGCATCTTCCCTCTTTATCAGCTAACTTATACCTATCTCTTCCAAAAGTGTAATTCTTGAAGTAAAAACTTAGCTAAATGAGGCCAAAAACTTAATAGAAGAATAAGAAGTCCTATTTCTCATTCAAACTTGCCTACTTCACATGCTACCCAACCTTCCATACCCACTCAGGAGCATTGATAGAGATAAGGGTAAAAGATAAGAAGAACCATATATAAATTTTGCCTTCACCTGCTACCTCCCACTTTACAACTCCTTTAGTTTTTCGTTTAAGGTTTGCAATCTCCTTTATGTATAGCAAAAATGACGCAAAAATGATCATATATTACATCAAAAACTTAATAGAAGAATAAGGAGTCCTATTTCTCATTCAAACTTGCCTACTTCACATGCTACCCAACCTTCCCTACCCACTCAGGAGCATTGATAGAGATAAGGGTAAAAGATAAGAAGAATCATATATGAATATTGCCTTCACCTGCTGCCTCCCATTTTACAACTCCTCTAGTTTTTCATTTCAGGTTTGCAATCTCCTTCATGTATAGCGTAAATGACGCAAAAATGATCATATTACATCAAATAGTCTAAAAGAAATTCTGGACTAAAGAAGAGGGGGTGGGGGGGAGGAAGGGAGGAAGTGTTAAAACTTTGACATAACATGAGGAAGAGAGGGAAAAGAAAGGTAACATATGCATATTATATGAAAATATTACATAACAGGATCATGGACTAACCACGGCTTTGCCTCTGCTCATCATAAGCAATGAAGATATCTTCAACATGACCATAAGGGGAAAATATCTGCAAAGAATATCCATATGGAGTCTAAGATATCACACTCACCCCCACAGCAAAAGTGGGTGTAAAGGAAAATAAAGGATTAAGAAAAAATAGAGGGCTACCAATTAAGAACAAACTTATCAGCAAAGAAACATTACCAACCTAATATGAACTTAGGCTGGAAGAGGTTACACATGTACACGTATTAGTGACATACATATTTAGCGATCTGTAAGCTGCATAACAACATAATGAACAGGCTCCACATGGATTCTGTCCCAAACATGCACAGTGGTGGTACTCAATATCTTTGTTTATGATATTTTGTATCAATTTAATAGAAGCCATTTGGGCTCTATTACACAGTCAAGCTCACTCAAGAAGCAAGTCTGTAAATATTTCTAAAAGCATATCCCCAAGTCCAACAAAAACCCTTGAATAAAGGCACTGACATGGGGAAGAAATACTAAAGCAACTTGTATTTAGAAAGGAAAAATATATTAGATTTAAGGAAGTGAAATTTTTTTTTTTGACAAAATTAAAGGATGTGAATTGTGAAACATACTTCTTCAATTTCGTTTCTTGAAGCATCTTTGTTGAGGTGACCCACAAACACTTTGTCAAGCACATCTACAACATAGAAACGAAATACTTGCAGTTAGTCAGCTAGTACTATGGTGTTAAAAGAATAAGTTCACAACGAAGACAAAAAATAAAACAATTACCGCGACGTCCAAGGTCTCGGTCAGCATATTTGACAACAATGGGAAATGATTCCTAGGAGAAGTATATAAGTCAAACGGTAAAATGTGTTTACACCAATGTGATGAATTGCAGCAATAGAAGTCAACAGCCATCCATCATAAAAAAATTGTACTTACCCCAGGAAATGTATACTGATCATTTAAAGCTCTTATGGCACTTTCAGCTGCATCTAATGTTGCATATTTCACAAAACAACTTCCTGCATAAGTTAATTAAAATTTGGAATAATTTATTTACTTGTAGGTATTGCAATTCATTACTCCTGGCAGCCCCTTAAAATCAATTACTGGGGCAATCTATGTTGATAGAGATAATAATCAATATAGACAAAATAGCAACACAAATACCTTGTCGGAAGCCAGTTCTCTTATCCTTCAAAAGAACAACCTCGACAATAGTTCCGTGTCCTCCAAACACAGAGCGGATCTGATAAATAATATACAACATGCAGAAGTCATACAAGAGTAATAGCTATAATAGTTATGAAATAATATGAAAGAAGAAAACAAATATTAAGAAGTTGCACATGATTCATCTTTAAAAATAAATAACGAAACAAAAGCACCCATGGGGGAGGGGGAAGAGAAGCGCCTGGAACTTCACAATAGAGCTTAATGTGCCAACAGGCATCAAACAGATAAAACCTTATTTGTTGAAATCCTGATATAGTAGAGTGTTGCATTTATTGGTTCCAGGATTATAGTGACATTTAAATTCATAGTTTCATATGAAAGAAGTACATGAAACATAGTGGTCACTTGAAGGAAAGAGACTTACTTCAGCTTCTGTTGATGTTCTTGGAACAGGTGAAACATAAAGTTTCCAGTGATATCCACCATCCACTTGATCTAATGAGAAGGAGAGAAATGTGAGTCTAATTATGCAGACAATACTTGAAGATAAAATGTATAATTCATTGAAAATAAGCAAAACGTTTCCTCATCAGAGAAGGGAACAAAAGTGAAGTGTTATTATTGGGGCCAAGAATGTAAAATATCATGTTCAACGAAGAATCCCAATTACCCAAAAGGAATATAATAATATGAAACAATCTTTTAATCCAAGAGTAATTAAGCAAAATCCCAACAAAACTAAAATCAAAGAAAATGAATATGATACATTCCAAGTAAAACAGCAACCTAGTGGCAATGCAGAAAGTCATCAGTTATATAAATAGTATATAATACAAGCATCAGGTACTCTTGCGGTACCGGACACTTAAAATTATAATGAAAATCTGCTGATTCCAGTAGCAATGGCATCATATAACACTGGATATCAATCAAATATTAGATTAGACTTGCTATCTGACTTATGATGATATGAATGGAGAAATTAAGAGCTGCCAATACTAGTAATCTAAAATTCACATTTCCAACTACAAAAACCCGACACAACAATAATGGAATTTCAATAGATGTTTGAAATGCCATTCAATATAATTATCGGAAAGTGTGCTATGCCAATGAAACAACGTGCTTGTACCTGGAGAAGTTCCATGATTAGAGTGATGATGCCAGCCTCGTTTCCGCCCAGTATGGGCCATAGAATGATTAGAACCATATCCACTGTCACCGTTGGTAAAACGGTGTCCTCCATTACCAAACGAGTTGTTTGAGTCGCCGTTCATGTGGTGGTGCTGGTTAGAATGTGGATCATGGTTAAGGAAGCCATTGTCTTGGGGCTGAGTGAAGTTACCGGAATGGTGGTTATCCTGGTAAGGCTTGCACTGGTTGAATTGCTGTTCATGGGGACGATGGTGACTGTCATGGTGCTGGGGGAGTGCGTCTCCAGTGAAATTGATTCTGGGGTCCGGGTGGTCTTTGTGATTCTCCAGCTTCGTAGACTGTGAGATACAAAAATACTTTACCCTACAGATGGAACGCTCAAGGAAACAGAACCAGCAAACACTTACAGCAACGCTACACTGCCAAGAGGGGATTTAAGAGTTAAGACCAGCTCTCGATTTGGCGCTCTACCTGAAAAAGGGTTTAACCGTGAAACTTGAAAATATGGAAGAAATATAGTTTACCCCAAAAAGATAGAGAAAAAAAAGAAATCTCGAAGAAATTGTCACCCGGATGGGCCGGACCCGGAGGTGCATGGGTTAGCCCTTCTCCCCCCTTTTTGAAACAAAAAAAAATGCCGTCGAAAAATTTAAATGTAAATATATATTATAAATTTTTAATTAAAAAAAGATTGTATATAAATAAAAAATAATATTTAATTTTTAAATCAAAATAATCATGCAGTCCATATTGTTATCAGATATTTATTATTATCTCTTTGGTTATGTGGTTGTAGAAATCTATTTATATTTAAGATCTTTAATAAATTAATTAAATTTTTTTTCACTAATTTTGTAATCAATGATAAGATCATACAAATAATTTTTGTTTAAAATGTGAAAGCATATTTCAATTTTTTAGGCATCTATATAAAAGTCAAATAATAATTATTATATTAATTATTAAAAATAGCGTCATAAAATTATATGACTATATAAAAATTATCCACATTTTTTTTTGGGTAGAAACACAGGGTTAAATGCCCAAAAGAAAGACAACCTATGAAAAACAAGCACTAGGCACACAGGTTCCAAACTCATCAACTGCTAACTGCATAAGTAAACCAGAAGGAGGAGCAAAAAAATGCTTCGCGCCTGGCTCATGCAACAAGCTATGGTTTGCCACTTCGGATCGTATGCTGCACCTTCACCCTCCAATCTCTCTTCATCAAAGCTTTTATCCTATTCCACATCTGCAAGTATCTTCCACCCAAGCTATCCAGCTGCATCAAGGCAAGCACAACGCTCAAATAGTCACTTTCCAAAATATATTTGTTAACTGTAGAATAACATGTTTAAGAATCATTTTATGTTATTTTATATATTAATTTTATTTCTTTTTATGTAAACTTTTTTCTTTTCTTAAAATATATATAATTTATAAAATAAAAAAGTGATGATAGAATTCAAATAAAAAAATCTGTAAATTTAGAATAAAAACAAAATTCTTAGAATTTAATAACAAAATTAATGGATGTCTACGTCGGTTTTTAAGTTCAGAAGATGAGTAGAGAACTCGAGAATAGAGAGTATACACGCTACAGGATCACCCAAAAAAATACTCAAAAAAANAAAGAATTCTTATGTTCTTTTTTAAAAAAAAAAATAATTACAATAAAATCGGGTCGGGCCGAATGGTGTGTGTGTGGCTAGCCCATGGCCCAAGTAACCCTAGCTAGAAAACGCACATACGCAGATTTCGACTGGAGACGTCTGACCATCGTGTTCTTCCTTGTCTAACAACATAATCGACGTTTTGGCGTGCGGGAAGATCGTATTCGTAGTCTCCATCCACAGTAAGTTTATCCCTACCATTCTCCATTTCCTCCCTCCTCAAAATTCAAATGCCCTAATCCTTTACTTTTTAGATTCTCATCTTAAACTATAAAACGCCATGCCTATTTTCTGATTCATCCTTCTTACTCGTTTCTCTCTTGTTCTACTTTCCATTCTTGTTTTCCCCTCAATCCTTTTTGGAGTCTCAGTTGGGGGAGCTAATATAATGTCTGCTTTTGAAGTTTTATTCTCTATTAATTTCTTTGTCCCCCATTAGTTGCAATTTTCGTATTACATAATCTTCATTTTTTTGGGGTCGGGTTACTTCTTTTGGTAAAATTCGTTGCTTAGGTACTTCAATGCTTGTTGCCTGGCACTTGTTTAATGCATTATGTGTGTATTATAATCCGTGGTATGCACATGTACGCGAATAGCTGGGTAGTCATGGATGGATATGCGTGGATATATGTCTATACAACTTTTCACCTCAGCTATAGCATAATTCTAAACTAAGTTATGGTAATTACATTCAAGCATATAACAAGCTTCTTGTGTCCTTGGAGAAGAAATGCATGACGAATTATGCATAATTACTAAAAAACATTATGGGGGGATATGATTCTGTCCCTCAATAAAGTAGCCTTGGTTTTTTTTTTTTAATCCTTATCCTCCCTTTTCCTATTTCCTTTTTGATGGTTTTTCAGTATTGTTACTTCATTCATGGCAATGCAGGAGTTCAGTATAGATAGGGTCTTTTTATGGCAAATAGGCCCAATCCAGATATTGACGACGATTTTAGTGAGCTTTATAAGGAGTACACTGGCCCTTCAGGGTCTGCTACTACTAATACCCAAGAGAGAACAAAGTCAAACAAAAGGTCTCATGCAGGATCTGATGAGGAAGAGGAACCTCGTGACCCAAATGCTGTCCCAACCGATTTCACTAGCCGAGAAGCTAAGGTTTGGGAGGCTAAGTCAAAGGCTACTGAGAGGAATTGGAAGAAAAGGAAAGAAGAAGAAATGATATGCAAGCTGTGTGGAGAATCAGGGCATTTCACTCAGGTATTACTAGTTCCTCTGCAACTTCATTATCAGTTATACAAAATTAATTAGCTTCTGTCTAATGTACTGACATAGGTGCACATAGACATATAAATAAGATTTATATATATATCTAACCCCTCTAGTGCTAATGTACTCAGATTTTTGATGAGTTATGACTAAATTGGAATATTGGATAGAGAAAAGGAGGCAGATTTTGTTGTCTATGCTTTTCAGAGTTACTAGTGTAACTATACATACTACTAAATTGGTTTAGTTCCTTTAAATGCACAATTATAACTAAAATGGCATGCAAACTTTTCTTGGAAAACATTTCTATCTATCTTAGCATGAGGCTCATTCTCCCATTTATTGGAAAACATTTCTAGTACTACAGTAGTACTGAGAAAGCCAGTACTACTTCCATTTATATCTTGACATGTAGACTTTTCAAAAAATCATAGTTGCATTGGAGGCAAAAAGTTCGGATGTGAATATGAATTGTCAGTACCATGGAGGTACTAGAAAATTCTTCCTCTTTTGGGATCTGTGCTTTTGTGTGGTTGTGATTCCTTGTAGATAGTGTTGCTAACTAAGAATATGATTATAGTATATACTATTATTATTAATTTATTATCAACATGATCATCTTGGTTCAATGCCTTTCTATGTGGCACTATAGGGTTGTCCATCCACTCTTGGAGCAAATCGAAAGTCTCAAGATTTTTTTGAAAGGATACCTGCAAGAGACAAGCATGTAAGAGCACTTTTCACAGAGAAAGTTATAAGCAAGATTGAAAAGGACATTGGCTGCAAAATTAAGATGGACGAGAAATTTCTTATTGTCAGTGGTAAGGATAGGTTAATTTTGGCAAAAGGTGTTGATGCTGTGCACAAGATTAAAGAGGAGGGTGATCAAAGGGGTCCTTCTAGTTCTCACTTAACCCAATCTAGATCACCTGAGAGAAGTCCTGTTGGTGCTCGGTTTCAGCGCTCTGAGCCCCAAAGGTCTCATTCTGGACCTCGAAATACATCCCACTTTCAACAAAGGTTTGGTAGGCAAGAGAGGGTTATTGAAGATCGTGTGCGAGAGGACTTTCAAAAATTCGGAAGAGGTTCTCCACAAGGTAGGGACAGCATAGGATATGTTTTCGGCGTCCTTAGAAAGCTGGTAATTTCATGTTCGTAGCTTGTTAGGTTTTTGTATACTTATTTTTTGAGGGTCAAAGTTTCCCTCCTTATCTTGCATTTTAATGATGCTGCTCTTCCTTATCATTTGCTTGCAGCAAGAGGTAAGTTCTTAGACTTCAAGCTTTATCTCAACCGTCCTGAAGTAAGTTTCATGAGTGGGTCTGAAATAAACGGTTGCCTCCATTACGAACATAATTACTGAAAGGATTGGCTCCCATGGTTTCATTATGCGAATATAAAGATAGTTTTTGAATTAAAGCTACCATCTATGGTAGCATCTTGAATCAAGTGCTAATTTGTTGAATTAAAGCAAACCATCTATGTTGGCATCCTGAATCAAGCGCTTAACATACTCTTCATTTCATGAAGCTTATGGAAATAGTGGAGCCAGAGGTCGTTCAAGCCATTCAAGATCTCCAAGACAAGCCCCGTATACAGGCAATTCATATAATTCATATGACAGTCGTAATCAGAACATGGGTGCTTATAGGAATGATGGGTGGGATTCTCATAGGAGAGAATCTGATATTCAACCTGGTCATCAGTTTGATTACAATGCCTTCCCACAGACATTAGAAGAATTAGAGCTGGAGTATAAGAGGGAGGCCATGGAGCTTATGAAAATCCGTGACGGAGAAGAAGATGAAGAAAATTTCAAGCATCGTGAGGTATGTTCTCTGTGATACTGATGGTTTTGTACTCTTGAGTTATAATTAGCTTAACAGTGCTTAGTTTTTTACATGATAAAGTAATATGCATCTTGCTGAAGAAAGAAATATAGAACCTTTCATCTGTCATATTGCATATATCTGAAGCTCCAATTATTTGGATCATGAGTTTTTATGGAAAATTAGATAATTTCTAATATTTTGTTTTATCAAAGGCTATGAGAGATATGAGGGAGAACTACATGAACAAAGTAGCTATGCTGAGGGCCACACATGCAAAACAGTGGGAAGAATTTCTTCATCTTGATGCCCAGAGGCGACAACAGCAGGCAATTCAACAAATGCCCGCCTCTAGTTTTGGGGGTTATAAACAACAGAGCTTTTCTGAATATGATGGGTCCACTGCCAATCCTCACTATGCTGGGGCCAATTTGCCCTTGGAGTCGCGGAACAGGTACTCTGACCCTAGGGAAAATTATCCCACTAGGCCCCATGATAACTTTGGCGAATTTCAGAGGCGTGGAGATTTCACAAAAGCTTACAACAGATATTAAATTTTTTTATGTGAATCAAGTGGTGAGTTATTCTACCGACTTACTTTTCCAAATCAACTAAAAAAGGATGCAAGTCTTTAGGTTAGATCTTTTAGTTCCTTCACTCAATTGTACATTTCGTAAACTCCTTGTCTTGTATTCTTGGTAAAGCCCACTCATCAGATGTGGATCTTGGGGTCGGATTGCTATTTTCTTCAATTCTTTTAGTTGCATTAGGACCCATCGTGTGCTATTGTTAATGCAGACGGGTCTTATGTTGTAAATTTAATACGTCTTTGGTTGAACAGGAATATTATGGTAGTTGTTATAGGAGTATTGCAGATTTTCGTTTGCTTATTCAGCTTTAGCTTTAATTTTACTTAAAAAAAATTTTCAGGGTTCAGAGTGATCGAGTAGGCGTGTATAGCACAGGGGAGGCAATAAGGTAGGTAAGTATGTTGATTATGGTTTTAATACTAGGAAGGTACACACATTTTCGATGACGGAGCCCATCCAAATTTGGCAGTTCAGTCCTCTTAAGAACTGTTTGTAAGTTGTGACGCCTATTTTTGTTGATCTTCCTTTACTGGTAATATGTGGTGGTAACTTGACAGACTGGTTAATTTTGGCTGAATGATTTTTATGCCTTTTCCCGTTAAGAATTTCGTTGCCACTAATTTTAAGAGCTGACTTGGTTGCGCATGACGCGGCTGTTTGTTATATGCCCAGAGAATGTTAATGTGCTATGGAGGTCTGGGTTCTTTAATAGCCATATACTCAATTTGTGTGAATATCTTGAGGTTTCATTAAGTCGATTAATGGTTTTATAAATCAAGCAGATATAGTGAGAGTTTCAGCCTTATCATTCCACCTGCGAGTATGTATCACAGTATCAGTTTGTCACCTGTCACCTAGACTGGCTCCTTGCTATTGCCTAATGGCGGGGGGATACCGGCATACCATGATATATAAGCAATCGATGGGTATTTTACAAAATCAAACGTGAGAAATTGCAACATACTAAATGTAGATAGCGTGGATGTGAAGACAACTGTGTGACAACACAGCTTCGTTTGTGGACAGTTTCATCACTTAACTAAATCAATTCCTTACTGCAACTACCCAGCACTTAATGCCTTCTATCATTGGCTTTGATGTGCTTTTGTTCACTAAATGCACCATTTGTTGAGTTGGCTGTTTGTGTGAGGCAGCTACAATTTAGCTTGCAGTTGGTTAATTAGCTTATGGATTACCATATCTTCAGAGTGATTATAGCAGTAATATAAACTTTCAATTGACCTTTAAAAAAAACTAATTTTTGCATTCGAATTTAACGGTTTGCAAATAGAAATTATGAAGAAAAAATCAGTCAGATGGCTTTAATTTTTGCATACTGAAAGTAATTATTGCTACGATCACTAAATCATATCCGAGAGCAAAACCATCACTTACATTGAAAGGAATTATGCAGAAACTATAATACTCCCTCCGAGCCTTTTAAGTGCTTAGGAAAGTGGAAACTTGTGCACCAGCGTGTCTCATTAACGAGTTGTGCAAGATCATTAAGCTCAAGCTCATTAACCTCAAATGCGAGTTGGTCCACCCCATAAGCACTCAGATGAGGCATCTTCATGACGCCAACAGCCAACGGTCCTAAGTCCACTGCATTTTTGCACCCTATTCCATACTCTTTCTACAACTTGGCGATATTCCTTTCGATCCTAACACCCACAAAAGTAAAATCTGGTAAACGAAGAAAATTAAACAAAGAAGTGGGCACTGAATGTAAGTATGGTAGCTGAATAATAAGACATGAATATCTATCACAAAGCTACAGGATTGCAAGATTGCTTTTGGACCCAACTTCTGAATCGGAATCTTGGACCAGTTGCCACTATGTCTAGACCAATAACCTTCTTTTTTACCGTCAGCAGGAGCAGCACGCAAGAAAGCCCGTATATGATCATCAACCTTGTTAATTCTACTTGTTACTGTTGTCCTATTCACACCCACGTTTTCTACAAATTCCATATTTAAGTTGAAATTGAATATTTCCTCATGTTATTTACATATGCACGCACTTGACGTTTTGATTTTTTTCTTTTTAGTTTTTTGCTAATTGACGTTATGATTTTTCGGGTTCCAAGCATAAATTGCATTCGCTGAAATTTTGTTGGATATGTAAGTTGAGAAATGTGAAAAGACGATAGAATAAAAACAACGAAGAAACAAATGCTTGTCCCAAAAGCCCTAGTTCTATAACGTTACTTTATTTTATTTTTTATCGGCCGTAACGTTTCTTTTGGAGTTTGAAATTTATGGTGCATTCGTGCAGTCGAGGTCGAGGTGTGAATTTAGTGGGTGCAAAAATAATTTTCAAGTGGGTTCTAAATCTTTGAGTTTCCTGGGAAATAAAATATATGCATAAAAAATTTAAGCACTTAATCGACTGACATATCAGAACATCATGAATATAGCCGGCCAAGGGATGATAGCTGTTGTCGTGTTGGGACCGAATTTACACATTCAACCATAGGCGCTTGGCTTAATTAAAAATAAGAAAAATAAAGAAAAAATAAAAGTGATATATCATACATCAAAATATTTTTTGTTTGGGCTTTTACCCCGTAGATTACTAAAAAAAATACAAAATATTAATTACTTAAAACATGTTTAAATAAATTTAATTTTAATTTAGAGTTTAAATTTAAATATATTTAGGATGAGATAAGAGTAGCAAAATAAACAATGGTGAAAATATAAGGGTACTCAATTTAATGAGTTAAAAATGTTTAAAATAATAAAAAAAAAACTATTGGCAATTATTAAAAAGGGAAAACAATTATTTAAAATTTGAATTTTTTTTTTTAATATGTTTGAGTCTATGTCTGCGTGCGGCTGCTGTCATTGGCAGATTCTAAGTTGGGAATGTTCCAAACAAGCCATCGATTCTAGGGTTCTTTCCTTTGACTCAAGGTACCTGCCTGCTCTTTTTGTGTTTAAATCATTATCATATGCTCGCTCCATTTGATTTCGTTTTGATTGTAGAATTCTGTTCTTCCGAGTAATTTGATACTTGCCATTCTTGACAATTTGACTTTGGGGATCGGATATTTTTAACTGATGCAAAATGTAAGAGCTTGAAGTTCCTATTTAGGTTATTACGGTTGTTTTAATCCGGTCTTGCAATTGGTTACAAGTTACAATAGTTTCTGAGAGCCGCATTATGCATTGAGCTATTTTAGTTTTGGGGGGGTTTAATTCCTGGTTGTTATCTGTTTGTGATAATTTTGTTAATCATTTTGGTTGTTTTGTTTCACAAATATTCAGAGAAGAAAGTCAGTTTGTCCTATGGGTCATGGCTTTATTGTTTGCCCTGTGAATCTGTTGCCACATATCTGTTGATATCCTGAATTTTATTATGACTTTTGCAAATGCAGATTCCTTTTGTTCAATTCTGGAGGCTTCCTATGACAATTACTGCAGGGATTTTTCCTCCCTGCTGTTTATGCTGCGTCAGAAGGCTGAATATTCTCTATCAAAAGCATATGGGCTATCTGTGTTTTCATTACTTGCTAGTATGAGTTGATGAGTGTTCATCTTTATCTCAAGCACATGTTTATTATGTAAATTATACCTTCTTTCTCCACCTTCTTTTTGCGGGAATTGATTTACATCAGATGGATAATACTAGTTTAAGAGAGAAAGACGTTGAATTTGATCTTGAAAGTGGTGAGAATACTAGTGAAGAGGATGTAAGCAAAGACCTTGATTCCAGCAATAGACAATTGAAGAATGGGTTTAGCTGCACATGGAGAGGGCTTTTGAATTTTGATGGATCAAATAAGCATGAAAGCAGGTTTGAGTCATGTAGCAGTTCAGCAAATTCTGACGATGCTGTGGATGATAATGAAGAATTGTTGGTAGACAGGAATTTAGTAGGAGAAGATGTCGAAGAACAATTGTCTATTGCAAATAATAATTTTTCCAAACAGATTAATAGGAAGAGTAACTCCAGAAAGCCTCCAAAGCCACCACGACCTCCAAAAGGTCCATCACTCGATGCTGCTGATCAGAAGTTTGTAAAGGAAATTGCTGAGCTTGCCTTGAGGAAGCGTGCAAGAATTAAGAGAATGAAAGCAGTGAAGAAGATGAAAGCAAGCAAGGCAACAACATCATCATACACTAGTCTTTCTGCCATGGCCATCACTGTTCTATTCCTCCTTATCATAATCCTCCAAGGTAAATTGGCATTTCTTTTCTTGGCCTTGTCTTTTGTGCAGTGTAATTTGTTTGTTTACTACATAAGCTAATGTCTCAATTAGGTGCTGTGCCGCATATTTGAAGGGAACAACTAAATCTGTGTCAGATAAATAATGAATTATTGATTTTTATTGCTTACAGAAACAGGCTTTTGTTCTTGTTATAAGGTGCAGCATTCTGAAGCATAAAGCTTCCTATTTAGTTACATTTTCTTGGTGTCCATGAAGGAGCATCTATTAATGGCTTTTATTCATGTTCCTTACAATTATAGCTCACTTATGGTTTTTATCAATGGATTATTCTTAGAATTTTACATTTTGTTTTCCTTCTCTGGTACTTATCCCTTCTTTTTGGGTTGCATATTGTCCAAGCATTCTATTCTATTAGTGGTACGTCCTTACTACGTATGTAAAAATTTCATGAACCTGGCCATTTTTTTCTGATTCCTTACAACCAAAATCTTCTCTGTGCTAAAATCTTGCTGAATTCAGTACTCTGTAACTTCATCATGACCAAGATTTAGGACATTTGCTATGGGTCTGATTTTCTTTAGCGATTGCCTGTCATTTATTAAAAAGTTCTAAGCACTATACCCAATTGTAGAAACTGATGGCTTGTCCTTTGTTTAATGCATGTTATTCCTACATTAGTCTCGTATGTAATTCATGGTGAAATTCTGCTCAGTTCCTTCTGTCTATAGCATTATGGCTTTGAGAGTGTACCCTGATCCTAAGTCGGCATTTTACATTAAACTCGGTGGCCTTGACACAAGCTTTGTCTGAATATGCATTATGTTTAATGGAAACTTGATGCATAAAACAGAATATAAGATGTTTTCTACAAGCTTTTAGTGTGGGGATTTAGACTGATCTAGATTCTTGAATTTTATTTTTTTTTGCCTGAAGATTCTATATTCTTGATTGAACATCCTGATTCCTGAGACGTTGAAAGCATAGGTTTGGAGCTAAGCTCTCTTTAATGTTCTTTTTATTGGAAATACCACATTCCCTTATCACCACTTGCTGTGGTTTTTGTCCTTTTGCCTTGAAGGGCCCAACATTTGCTGCAAATAATACTAGGCTGTGCAAATGTTCAAGAAAAGTATGATAAAAATCAAGAAGATTAACTCAGCCAAAAAATTGAGGCAACCCTAATATTTATAACAGAGCAGAAATATATTCCTAGAACTCATGATTGGAATCATCATTGACATAATCCTCAGTTCCTCATCACTTTTATCTTTAAATGGTTACAAAACCTTAAGCTCCAGTTATTAGAAGTGGAAGAAGGAACCAAATTCCCAGTTTTCTTCTGCAGTTGACACATTTGATGCGTTTTAAATGATATATCACAACTTGTGTATTTTTCTGTCTTTTCTGTCATTATGTTGCTAGCTGAGAGAAAAGTCCAAAACACATGCACATGCACACAGGCACATACCTCAGCACCTTGCGGCTTATACAAAGGCACTCCATAGTTGCTATAAACGAGCAACTCACTGAAGGTGCTTCGCCTGGGACTTCAAAAGGCAAAGATCCTCTGGAGCGCCTTGTTAAGCTCGTGAGCACCTTTTAACAACAATAGTGCAACCATAAGGATGTGAAGACATTCAAAATTTATTGTCATTAGATATACATCTTAAGCTTTCAAATAATTTTTTGAGTCTATTCTAGTTCCCTGATGTCATCTTGTTTTGTGCATAATGTTTTGGTTCAACTTTGGACTTGAAGCAGTACTTGGCTATAGAACATTCTAATAGCCTTGGATGTAATTCTTTTAGAAGAGTTTTGTAAATTAATTTTCAGGAGATACTATGCACATATGACCCTCGGCATGTTTATGAAACACTTCAATGATGCTACACTTGGCTTGCAGGAATAAAGTCTGGAAGTAGTGCTGCTGTTGGATCAATGGCTTCCCCTGAACCAGCGGTTGCAGCTGATGAAGCTTTGATTTCAATTCAGTTTCCCAAAACCTTCGCTGCCAATGAAGGTTATGCACCTGGCTCTTCACCATCCAAGTGGGTATTCCTTTTCCACAACTTTGTCAACCAAGACCTTGTCTTAACCTTTTTGTGCTCCATGATTGTAAGAATCCAATTAAAATTGCAGCGATCTGATATAATCCAACTATCTTATATTAATGCAGTTCTGCAGGATAGATGATACAGAAAGTTTGGAGATTTTTTTCCTTTCCACTGGAGTTTAGGGCCTTTAGGCAGTTCTTAACCAATTCAGATCACCCAGAACATGTACAGCCACGAGGAACCTGCTGCTATTTGTTTAAGTTACTTGTACAGTTACATGATTCATATGGTTAATGAAAACGTTCTGGTTACGTTTCTACTGAATTCGCTTGTAGCACATCGAGATGAATTTCTCTTCTTGATGGTTTTTGCACTCGGATTTTGTTGCCGATCAACAAGGGTACAATAATTTGTGGGGTTTGCTGCTTTTTCTTGGCTGTTGAAGTGGAAAGAGGAAAGATGCCCATCCAACTTCAGAGCACGTCCAATTCTTATATTTTAAAATATATCAAGTTGGCTGAATCAAAAGAAAAGAAAACCGAGCCCCAAATGAGGTAGAGTATGACTTCGAACTTAGCGTTCCCAACTTTGATGCTAGAATAATAGAGTTGATATGTTACTACATCTACACCTGCGAACGGTGGACACTGTATTATTTCTTAGATGACAGAAATTGTTTAAACATTTTGCCTGCAAATTGATTGCTCACTGGTCCCAAAGGCTAGTGTATATTCCCACTTCTGGAGGACTTCTAATGAATTAATGCATTTGACTTACGGCATCTGGTATTGGGCCAATAGTAGTATATTGGCTTACTGAAGATTACTGACTCTGACGAATTTCAATTTGCCCTATTGTTAATTATTAAGCTCAACTAGTGTTTGAATTTCATAATGTATCAACTTGTTAATATATTGGTGGTCCTAGGAGTTGGCAATTATCATGCATGTGACTAAACGTCATTCTAAGAGTGTGCTTAGTATGACCAAATATCGAAAGAGTGAAAATTGACCATGAATTCATATTTTCATTCTTGTGGTTAAGTTGTACTGGGTTCAAATTCAGAATGGTCAGAATGGTAGGAAATTTTTTTAAAAATATATATTTAAAGTTTTGTTAAATTACAAAATATATTGATGCCGAAAGTATACCTGCAAAAAACAATTTTTTTAACAAAAAGTTGCTGGCATGTCGGCAATGCAGTATGTCAGCCACTTATGCTAAGCTCCCATGCATGTCCAAAGCCAACCCCGACCCCACCCTTTTCCCAGGAGAAGAAAAGGAGAATGCCAGAGATAAATTTAATTTGCTTATGTTTATCTGGATTCAAGCTCTTCACCCTGTGTTGCCTATCTGGATGATTAAAGTNTATACCTGCAAAAAACAATTTTTTTAACAAAGAGTTGCTGGCATGTCGGCAATGCAGCATGTCAGCTACTTATGCTAAGCTCCCATGCATGTCCAAAGCCAACCCCGACCCCACCCTTTTCCCAGGAGAAGAAAAGGAGAATGCCAGAGATAAATTTAATTTGCTTATGTTTATCTGGATTCAAGCTCTTCACCCTGTGTTGCCTATCTGGATGATTAAAGTTCTGAATTTGGATGGTTTCTAAAACTGTTGAATTCTGTACGAACAATGTAGTAGAAGATGATAAGTCTCTACGACCTTCCTGGGTGGGTTTAATTATGTATGGTACGTGACCCTTGTACGATTCGTTGAACACCCACAGAAATTGAAAACAGAACCATGAGTCCATGATGATCCATTTCTATGGGGTATTGCACCATGCATTCACATTATGGAATATGGTCCATATAGCATGCCCATATCTCCAACAATAAAAGCTTTCCATAGATCACACACGGATTATGGATGCTAGGTCCTTCCTACTCCTCCGACAAGACGAGACGACTACCCAGCATTTATAATGCAATTAATAGAAAAGCTAGATTAAAATTTGAGAAATTCAATGAACTATCGTCCTCTTCTTCCAACTTTTAAATCCAATCTCCTTTCCTTTTAGTAAAAAAAAAAAAGTTCAAATACAGTTTCAATGTCCATATCTTAGAAGCCCATCTTGGAGAAGGTGCACAATTTGAGACTATGGAGGACTCATCTCTGTCTTTCTGAGCCTCCCTCAGCCATTATTTCTTTCTTTGTATTTAAAGCAGCATGGCATTCTTATGTATCTAGTGATACACCAATGGCAATGATGATATCTCATTTTCCATTGCCATCCAGTGAATGCACAGAATGCAGCAGCACATATGCGTCTTGATCCAAACAGAATGATCAAACCAAACCGTGGTCGGCTTAAACCCGTTGACCCTTTCTCAATTATCAAACCACGTTGTTCTATCTCTTTCCATAGATGTGGTCAAAACGAGAGACATCCTATTACCCCCCCAAAAAAAAAAGGAGACATCTACTTTATGTTTGTTATAAACTTATTATTCATTTTTTGTGCTATATAACATTTTTTTTTGGTAACAGCTATATATAACTTATATTATTCACTAAGTAAGTATTTGCATAATTTTTTTTACATTAGCCAAAAAATTGGTTTGACAGTTTAAATTAAATGTAAACTTTTTACATCTTCATAAAAGATGCGAGAATATCATTTTTCTTATTTATTTAGCCATAAAAAAAAAAAAATCAATTCTTAACCTTCGAAACCATTTGAAATGCTGAGTCCACAACGTGCTCGATAAAAACTTAAAAAGACTCTATATATAGGTAAACGCGTTAGTATCGTTTCATTTGATTCTTCACCTCTAGCTAAAGCGTGGGAAAGGAAAACGGAAAACGAAAGTCAGTTTTGTACTCAGTCAACTTGCCATTTGCCAATCTCAAATTCATTTCTTCACACATTAAATTGGTGCGATTATGACCTTTAACGTTAAGACAAACTTCATTAATAATGGTGCAATGTATTTCGGTTTAGAACTTCGGGGCAATTAATGAATACATATTTGAGGTTGATTTAACTTTATAAATGAGAAGGGATTATAGTCTTCTTGATGTGATCATGAGTTGAGAACAACGTTTTCAAATCTCAATGCCAGAAAAATATCCCAAAAAAAAAGATGTCATCTATTGGATTTGAAAATGAGACATCTGTTGGGTTATTAATACTGCCACTGTTTTTGGGATGAAAATGTCAAGAAATGGGGCTCGTTTAATTAGTGCTAAAGATTTTTCTCCAAGATGCTTCTAGGAATGGGATATTCATCAATCCAAGAACCGTTCAAGCCAAAGCCAACAATCATTAATTTCCAAAAATTAATATAAAAATAATAGTAGAACATTAACAAATGACAATACTCAATGAGGAGATGTCCTGCGGTGGACAAGGTGAGTTAAACCATGTACGGAAACCAGGGAAGGTGATTGAGTTGGTAAACTTGAAGTGGCAAAGCTTGAACCAATTCCATGGGGGATTGGGGGGGACGAGGTACGAGCAGTAAGTAGGTGCAAGCCTTAATGAGAATGCTTTATATGAAGGTGCTTGTGAGGCCCAAGAAAAAACAAGATTGTACCACATTTTCACCTCTTTCTTCTGCTTACTCTAATCCCCCGAGGCCCTCTCTTTCTTAAATATCTTCACTCTACAAGATCTTTTCTCTGTTAATTTAGTACCGTGACAGAGAAGGAGCAGTGAAGAAATAACAACGGTGGTCATCCTCCCATTTTACTCCATNAAGAAAAAACAAGATTGTAACACATTTTCACCTCTTTCTTCTGCTTACTCTAATCCCCCGAGGCCCTCTCTTTCTTAAATATCTTCACTCTACAAGATCTTTTCTCTGTTGATTTAGTACCGTGACAGAGAAGGAGCAGTGAAGAAATAACAACGGTGGTCATCCTCCCATTTTACTCCATCTATGCTCATTGGGTTGCGTAGACTTTCTTTTTTCTCTTCTTTTGGTAGATGACTTGGGTAGATTAATTAATACGTGACATGTTCAAAGGAAAGCATGTGGGCATCATATTCGTCCCCCATAGGAGAAGGAGCGTTTCTCTGCTAGGCTAATTCGTTTTCTGATCATTAATGCACATATCTGATAAAGAAATTAAAGTAACTCTCCCTCTCCCACCACCCGCTCTACTTTACTTAAAGTTTTAATTTGGCCTTTGTGGTTAAGTCAAGTTTGGCCTATTGAAGTAATTCAATTTGATGGGTTTATCAGTTTATAAACACCTGTACCTTTTTATATAACAATACAGACTAGAGAGATTTTAACTTTCCAAAGCTTCCTGTGTGTAAATTTAAGGGCCGACAAAAGAGTTAATGATAAAGGGTAACTAGACTCTGGACGTGTGCCGTAATGATTCAAGTCAACAAAACGAAAATCATGCAGCTTGGACTGGAGCTAAGCTACAAAACTTGGAAGACGGAAACCCACTAGTCAACCCAAAAATACTAAATAATTACATGGAGTTGGCAAACCACGTCAAGCTGGCTCTTAACGAACAAGATGCCATTCACGTAATAATATTGAAGACCAAGGGTATTGTTAAATCCCTAGTTCTATAAATTGAGCCAGCTGTGGTTCCCGAAAACGTAACGAATAACCTGATAAGATTAAGATTGAGTGATATTAAGTTAAGGCTAAGATGTTCAGGCCGTTTTTCTTCAAATCCCTTTTCTTCTTTTGGTACCGTTTCCTCTTTAGGCAACTCAAGGGCCTTATAGGCTTTCACAGAACTATTAGCAACACCTTTTCATCCCAATTTAAATACCACAAGTACCTCTCTCTGCTTCAGAGGTCAGACCTATCTGACCAGACTTTGATCTTTGATGTCGAAGGAGCTTTGTTCAAATCATCTTCTCTCTTCCCATACTTTATGCTGGTGGCTTTTGAAGCAGGAGGGCTATTAAGAGCTATTGTTCTGATGCTGCTCTATCCTTTGGTTTCTTTAGTTGGAGACGAGATGGGGTTGAAGATAATGGTCATTATATGCTTCTTTGGGATCAAAGCAGAGAGCTTCAGAGTTGGAAGAGCTGTTCTTCCAAAGTTCTTCTTCGAGGATGTTGGGTCAGAGATCTTTGAGGTACTGAATAGAGGTGGGAAGAAAGTGGGTGTGACTAATTTACCTCAAGTAATGGTAGAGAATTTCTTAAGAGAATATTTGCAGATTGATTTTGTAGTGGGCAGAAAGCTAAAAGTGTTCTGTGGCTACTTTGTTGGGTTGATGGAGGAGAGAAAAACTACTCACGCTTTGGAGCAAGTTCAAGAAGGAAAAGAATGTTCTGATATGATTGGTATCATTGGCTTCAACAAGATTCTTGACCAGGATCTGTTCTCTCATTGCAAGGTTTGTACTTCTAATTATACTTTCTTGGGTCGTTTTAAGGCAGAGTACTTTTTTTTTTTTTTTTTTTTAAAAACATGTTATTTTCTTGAAAATTTGTGCTGATTTTACAGAAATATTACATCCTAATTTCTCTTAGTGTTTACCTTAATTAAGAGTCAACGTAGAAAGTTGAAATTTGTCTGTCATATGACTGGTGTAGCTTCCTTGTCTGTTCTCTCCTGTATACTGTTTACTTTTGGAATATTTGAAGACAGAAAGTCACAGTTGCTTTGTCTGTAAAACACGCAGGAAATTTACTTGGTGGGGGAAGCTGACAAGAGAGGGTGGCAAAAGCTACCAAGGGACAAATACCCAAAATCACTTATCTTCCATGATGGAAGATTGGCTGTGAGACCCACCCCATTTGACACCCTTGCGTTATTGATGTGGATACCATACGGGTTAATCCTTTCCATTATGAGAATCTGTATTGCATTGTCACTCCCATATAACGTCTCAACTCCTCTTTTAACACTCAGTGGTCTGCGTCTCACGGGTTCAATGCCCAAAAGCCTCCAGAATTCTCCTAACACCAACGGCCACCTTTATGTTTGCAACCACAGAACCCTTCTTGATCCTCTCTACCTCTCGTTTGTATTACAAAAGAATTTGATCGCTGTCACCTACAGCTTAAGTAGAATGTCTGAGATACTTGCACCAATCAAGACCGTCCGATTGACGAGGAATCGCGATCAAGATGCAAAGATGATGAAGGAGTTGCTCCAACAAGGTGACCTAGCTGTTTGCCCAGAGGGGACCACTTGTAGAGAGCCTTATTTATTGAGATTCAGTCCTCTGTTTTCAGAAATGTGTGATGAAATTACCCCTGTTGCTATTGATACCCACGTCAGCATGTTCCACGGTACAACTGCAGGGGGACTTAAGTGCTTGGACCCAGTTTTCTTTCTCATGAACCCATTCCCTATTTACTGTGTCAAATTGCTCCACAAGGTTATTTCTCGTTCATCTTCATCTACCACTTGTGATAACGAGAATTCAAGATTTGATGTGGCTAACCACGTCCAAAGAGAGATTGGCAACGCTTTGGGTTTTGAATGCACCAAGCTAACAAGAAAAGACAAGTACCTTATGTTGGCTGGCAATGAAGGCATAGTTTCTACCAGCCGCTGTAAATCTAAATCATAGTCTGAATTTCTTTCTTTCTTTGTATTATTATATTTTTTCCCCCTTCTATCCTCTATCCTTTCTTTTTGTGATATAAAGCAATATTGATTCTTGTTCATGTTTTTCTCATGTTCTTTTGTTGAGACTGAAATTCCTGGCTTCCGCGCTAACACGTATATATATATATTCATTTATAAAAAGAACTGAGCAGAAACAGACTACACTGCCGAAAACTTTTAATGAGATCTGATTTAGTACTTGCATATGCTTTCTCTTAAATTTACATAATTTTCCCTCTAATACCATTATTTGTGGAATGTACTCGAATCTTCTCTTTTGGTACGTAAAGGAACTTAGCATTATACAATTATAATCCAGTCGTGGCGTTAACCAAAAAAATAGGTATTTTTAAGCTGAACGCAATTTCTGATAATAGCTGTTCGATGGATTCAACTCATACAAATAAATATATAATTCGGATTTTGATTAGATATATATATATATAGTCCCCGACTCCCTGGTGGGGAAGGATTTATAATGGGATTAGATCAACATATATATATATATATTTATAGTGCTTATTTAGTGCTATAGATGAGTNATATATATATATATTTATTTATTTATAATGCTTATTTAGTGCTATAGATGAGTTACGATTGAAGAAAGAGAGGGGAAATAATTGCCAAACTAACATTTGAGTGCTCCTATTGGGCAGAGGCTTCATAAAATAATAATTCAGTTCAGTTAATCATTAATGAAGAAAGGGAACGTGGGGATTATATTATGAATTATGATAGGGAAGATATGGAATCCACTATTTGTTCGTGTATCTCATGTTACGTTTTAATAGTTAATATTATCTTAACCACATTAATTGAGTCCCAAGAAGGGTCCGAAATCAACAAATCATAGTCAGCCACCGCAAAAGTTGGACGTGATAATAACTAGATCTATGACTTGTGACTGTATCATGGTACTGATCTCTGATCCAGTAAAAGAATCTGAGCCAGTCACTTAAAAAATAACCCAGATGATTTTGTTTTAAGGTGGCTAGATTAAATCTCAAATGGGACTGTGCCCGTTGTTGTTAGGTGGTGGAGCTTTCCGTGCTAGCAACAGGGACTGATTTCCCAATCCCAATCCCATACCATAATTGGTTTTGGAATTGAATAGCATTTGTTTATGCGTCAACCGCCAAATCCCCAGCTATAGCATATAATATAACATTTCTGTGAATGGCCAAGAGCTGTGGACCTGGTTTTGGATGAGAGGTCAATTAACAACAATTGCGAGTTAGGAAATAGGAAACAGGAAACAGATAAAAAGATCAACAAATTATCTTTATACATAATGCATTTGAAATTATCTTTCTAACAAATTTCATATGTATGCTTGTTCATGGCCCATGTAATGAAGACCTAACATCTCAATCTTTTTATGAAATCTTCGATCGAGTTGTGGTATTTGCTTGTGTTTATCATAGTTAAATCGTTTAGTAGCAATTTACATAGAGTTGAATTGTTACCTTCGAATTAGGATGGTTCCATAAAAGATGAGATGGTGATTTCTTGAGTTTTTAGCTTGATGGTTAACACCACACTCTTAAAAAATGCCAAGCTTTTGATAGGAAGGTGTCTATATCCCTTACCAAAAGCCCAACCAACTAGGGCCCAATTACTCAATTACAAAAATATTTTTCTATGCCTCTATAATACAACCCCCCAATATGCATTACACTTTTTAGCACCCCCATTTAATTGCATCATTTTAGTTCCGTCTCATTTTTAAAATTTAGGTATTGTCAACCCAATTCTTAATTTACTTGTGTCTTTATGCAAATTAAGCCCTTGACCGGAACTTGACTTGATGAACATAAACCAACCTCACCAATTATACTTTACCTAAATACAAGCATAGTTGGAAGGAAACATACAATGAAAAATGCCAAATTTGTTAATTTTGATAGGACCCTTTACCAACTAATATTTTGTTGCCACCGTAGCAAAGTCTCTCTCTCTCTCCCCCCCACCCCCCTCCCTATTAATGCGGAAAGAACTTGGATAGTACTTGGTGGTTGATCCTTGGTTAAGTAGCCATCATTTTTATGTTTACACTCAAGTATATATACATTTTTTTTATTCATAAAAATAGCACCAATTACATAGTTTTAGGGAAAATAATTTATAGTGTCAAAAGTTGAGAGAAGATTATTTTGGTGCTTTGTAAATGTGAAATTAAGAAAATATATTTTGATTTATGTATGTGTTTTTTTTTTTTAAGCTATAATTTCAAGTTCAAATATAGTACTTATAAATCTTGAGAATGATTTTAATATCACTTTATTACATAGTTTTATGCAGTTATTTTATTTATATATAAATATAGTAATACGATATTAAACATAATAATTATACATTTTATGTATTGATAACTATATATAAATACAATAATCATATGACTTGAAAATTATTTTGACTATTTTAGAGGCATAGAATCTTTTCCCTCAAATTTTGACAATAGAGAAATTATAGGGCCTAGAGAGCCCTGAGGTAGGTGGACCAAATTGAAAGCGGCCCAGCCAGTTCAGACGATGAGGCTGGACTTAGTGGTCCAAGTAATTTTGGTCCGATCCACTAAATTTGACACGCTGAAAAAGCAAGCACATTGTCGGTTCACTGATTTTCAAAGCGTCTAACAGGCTGCGAGAGCGAGAGAGAGAACGGATGTACTATCACTATATATATATATTATACAAGAAATAAATTGGGCTCATTCGTAATTCTGGAAACTTTCATCTTCCTCGTTGATGGTTTTATAGAATTGCACCATCACTTAACCCTAGCCTCTCTGTCTCGCGTGTTTACGCGGTCTAGGGCTTGAATCCCAAATCCATCCCCAAATAATTAGCGACTTGTAAGGGGATCTTCTCTGATTTTGCTGGGGCCGACGTCCTTACCAGTCTGGACTCTGTGCTGTTCTGCGGGATTAGGGTTTGATGGGTACTGAGAGAAAGAGGAAGGTGAGCTTGTTCGATGTGGTAGACGACACTGCGGCTAAGATGGCTAAAGTTAATGGTGGAGTTGTCAACACCAACAACAGCGTTGGTAACAGTCTCATTAATGGGTGGAATGGGAGACCTTACTCGCAGAGATACTATGAGATATTGGAGAAGAGGAAGACCTTGCCGGTTTGGCACCAGAAGGAGGAGTTCTTGCAGGCTTTGAAGGGTAACCAGACTTTGATTTTGGTTGGTGAGACTGGTAGCGGTAAAACTACACAGGTTAGTTTTCTGCTTAGTAGTTTGCAGTAAGCTAGACTTGGCTACTTGGTATTTAAGTTTATAGACCCTGCTTTACAATTTATGTAAGAATTGTTTAGATTAAGTTGATTTCATGTCATTGAGAAAGGATACTAAGTGCAATTTTTTATAATTTACTCCTGGCGTTCCAAAATTTTGTCAC
>QAOA01005000.1:541919-800423 GCA_003255065.1 Cercis canadensis
AAAAAAAAAAAAAAAAATTTAATCCGGTCAGTCATACTTTTTTCGGTACAATATGGAAGCCATTCATTACAATGTTCCGACAGGATTGTAGGTTTTTGGTACTATGGTAAATTTTATTGTAGGTTTTGGTTTTGCTAATGTCTCTAATTTGTCTTTTATCTTCTTTTTTTTAACAGATTCCTCAGTTTGTTTTAGAAGCTGTTGATATAGAAACCCCTGATAAACGCAGGAAGATGATGATTGGATGCACTCAGCCTCGGAGAGTGGCTGCAATGTCTGTTTCCAGACGTGTTGCTGAAGAGATGGATGTAAATATTGGAGAGGAGGTTGGTTACAGCATCAGATTTGAAGATTGCAGTAGCGCAAGGACAGTTTTGAAGTATGTTTTATACTGGAATAAAATTGTTTTCTGTAATCATTTTATACCTTGATATGCTTAATTTGTGTTTTTACTATACAAAACACCCACATCTTGCTCCTCTTCCCCCCAAGCCTTGTGTGATGGAAAGATTTGTGTGACAGGTATCTCACAGATGGTATGCTTTTAAGAGAAGCAATGACTGATCCACTTTTGGAACGTTACAAAGTGATTATTCTTGATGAGGCACATGAAAGGACTTTGGCTACAGATGTGCTATTTGGCCTTCTGAAGGAAGTGCTTAAAAATAGACCTGACTTGAAGTTGGTTGTTATGAGTGCAACACTTGAGGCAGAGAAGTTCCAGGGCTATTTTTATGGTGCCCCCCTTATGAAAGTTCCTGGAAGGCTTCATCCAGTGGAAATTTTCTATACTCAGGAGCCTGAAAGGGATTACTTGGAGGCTGCTATTAGGACAGTGGTGCAGATACACACGTGTGAGCCTCCTGGAGATATACTTGTTTTTCTTACAGGAGAGGAAGAGATAGAAGATGCATGCCGCAAAATATCAAAAGAAATTGGAAATATGGGAGACCAGGTGGGCCCTGTGAAAGCGGTGCCTCTATATTCTACACTTCCTCCAGCTATGCAGCAGAAAATATTTGAGCCAGCACCACCTCCAGTGAAGGAAGATGGACCTCCTGGAAGGAAAATTGTGATATCAACAAACATAGCAGAAACTTCTTTGACAATTGACGGAATAGTCTATGTTATTGATCCTGGGTTTGCTAAGCAAAAGGTTTATAACCCACGAGTACGTGTTGAGTCTTTGTTGGTGTCTCCAATATCAAAGGCTAGTGCACACCAGAGGTCTGGGCGTGCTGGAAGAACTCAACCAGGGAAATGTTTTAGACTTTATACTGAGAGAAGTTTTAACAACGATCTTCAGCCGCAGACCTATCCTGAAATTTTGAGATCAAATCTTGCCAACACAGTTCTTACCTTGAAGAAACTGGGTATAGATGATTTAGTGCATTTTGATTTCATGGACCCTCCTGCCCCTGAGACCTTGATGCGTGCTTTGGAAGTGTTGAATTACTTGGGTGCACTCGATGATGATGGTAACTTAACAAAGCTGGGTGAGATTATGAGTGAATTTCCCTTGGACCCGCAGATGTCCAAGATGCTCGTTGTCAGTCCTGAATTCAACTGTTCAAATGAGATTCTGTCAGTTTCAGCTATGCTTTCAGGTACTGTTTCTTACTTTATTGCTTTTGAGTCCGTCCTGAGTCCTAGCATAGTGTTAAGGGAAAGTAGTTCTGCTGGGCTCTATCTGAGATGGATGCCCAGAAGTTGTGCATATGCACAGAGATTGTCTTGTGCATATGATGGGGATGTTTGACTGCCTACATGTGTATTCATTTGCACATGAATGTGGTCAGGGAAGTGTGTCCTGTTAGGTTGTCATCAGCAACTGTCTTGTCTGGGTTCCATGCCCCCGGTTGGCATGCACCATAGGATTCTAAGTAAGTGCTGATGCAGATAGTTGCAGTTTCTCAGTATTCTCTCATGAAGCAAATGCTGTGGTCTCGCCTCTATGCCTCTGCTGACCTTCCGTGGGCCTCCTCTGTGATAATCAATTTCTTTCTTTAGTACCCAATTGCTTTGTCCGGCCTAGGGAGGCACAAAAAGCTGCTGATGAAGCGAAAGCTAGGTTTGGGCACATTGATGGGGATCATCTCACGCTCTTGAACGTGTACCATGCTTACAAGCAAAATAGTAAGTGCTTATTTTTGCCTTGTTTTTATTTAATTCCGAACTCTTTACTACTAGTATGTTTTCTGATGTTATATTCATTAATTGTATGTGACTGGGTTTTCAGATGAGGATACTTCTTGGTGCTATGATAACTTCGTTAATCATAGGGCACTGAAAGCAGCTGATAATGTTAGACAGCAGCTAGTGCGAATCATGGCCCGGTTTAACCTGAAGTTGTGCAGTACCGACTTCAACAGCCGCGATTACTATGTCAACATAAGAAAGGCTATGCTAGCTGGGTACTTCATGCAGGTAGCTCACCTGGAGCGCACTGGGCACTACTTGACAGTGAAAGACAATCAGGTTTGTGATTCATTTTTATCTTCCTCCTCTTTTCTTCACTATCAAAATAGATACTTGTGTAGGTCATAGGCTCATAGCTGTCTATATAATATGGTTGTAATAATTATGTTCTCTATTTGTAGGTGGTGCACTTGCATCCATCTAACTGCCTCGACCACAAGCCTGAATGGGTCATCTACAATGAATATGTGCTCACCAGTCGGAATTTTATTCGTACGGTGACAGATATACGTGGGGAATGGTAAGATATCTTATTTATGCATGCCAATGATTTAGTTTGTTCTTCACTTTCGTAATGAAGGTGAGGAGGAACTTAATGGAATTTGGCACTTGTGTTTTTTTTTAAATCTGGTCTGGTCCACATGAAGTACAGAAACATCTGGTCTGCTAGGTTCAATACCGTGAATGCACGGACTCCCGATTTTTCATTCTGAGTTCCACTCTTGAGATTTTTATATCTCCTTTTATAGTGTTGTGGATTTTATTGCTTGATTGTTATCAGATGTACTTATTCTTTTATGTATTTTATATGATACAGGTTAGTTGATGTAGCACCACACTACTATGACTTGTCAAATTTTCCACAATGTGAGGCCAAGCGCGTCCTTGAGAGGCTTTACAAAAAACGTGAGAGGGAAAAGGAGGAAGCCAGAAATCGTAAATGAAGTCATCCGCAATTTTTTCTTGGATGTTTCTTTTCCGGCTACAGAAGCCAAATACTACCCTTTAATTACCTCTGAAGGAAACATTGATCGTCATTAGCAGTGAAAAATTGGCCAAGTTCCATGTACCATTTGCTAGAGGATTAGTGACGTGTTTTGCTTACTATTTATTATTTTCCTTGTTCTGTTGTACTTTATCGACCATAAAAATTTGTTTCTGGATGCTATTTTCTGTCAAAGGTTAGATACTTAGATAGACATTCAGAAATGCCAGTTCGTTCTATTTCAATATTGGACTTACTTTGCTCCTTTTTTCTTATTCGATTTTATTTTTGGAGTGATTTGCACGATATAATAGGTTCAATGAAATGGCACCAGATATGTAGATTTTACCCACGTGGGTGCAAGTTTGTCCTTAAATTACGTTTTAGATTTATTGGTAAATAAAAATAGGAAGTTTGTCTCAATGTTTGATTATTTATTGAGTTAAAAAGGACATTACTTTTCCGAAAATGTGAATGCTTTCACGTGCAGCGGTCAAAGCTCAAAGAACAGGATTATTGGTGATATATCTACTACGCACAAAACAGTTTTCCGGGGAGTTCTTCATTAGCTAGCTTCCATAGAAAGGATTATTGGAATCAGGTTCTCTTACCTTGTGTACACATAAAATGCTGATACAGAAGTAAGTTTGAGTCAACAGTTTGTTTATTGTTCAATGGTTTCGAAATTGGCGGAGAAAACTGATAATGAGGCAAACGCTTGTAAGTAACATAGGTGATGTTCACCATTATTTTGTCCATTTCGCCAATTGCTACGCTACCTCATAAAACCTGTTCATCTCATATTGGAAATTCGTTGGGTTCTGAAAAAAAGACACTTGATCAATCAGCTGTGCATGTAAGAATCAGTTCAGGAACGCACAGCTATTTAATTTTTCCGAAGCCAAGTGGGGACTTGTAAGTGACTGACATTATTCTGGAATTTTCTCTCCCCAGCAGCTCGAGAGGATGATCCTCTCTCCCCAAAGTAACTTGTACATGTGGAAAGAAGCACAAAGGAATGAAGATTTTTTCAGGCAATAATTTTTTCTTATAAATCCAAAGTATCGTTTATCACTTGGTTGATTACTCAACCCAGCTAATTGCCTTCTGCTTCCTAACTTGCCTCTCCTTCATCATGTCCCTCAATTCATTGACACTGCTCCATATTCCCTTCTCACCTTGGATCTTTGAAAGCATAGAGTATGAAACAGGATGGTTTTTCTCCAGTTTGCGGATCTTCTCGGCAGCAAACTCTCCAAGTTCTAAATTTGAATGCAGCCCACATGCTGCTAGCAATGCACCCCACAACACGACATCAGGCTCGAATGGCATATTTTGAATTAATTTTTCTGCTTTATCTAATTGCCCCGCTCTTCCATAGAGGTCTACCATGCAGGTGTAGTGCTCCATCTCTGCTTGGATGCCATACTTTGTCAGCATAGCAATGAAGTGCTTTTGACCTTCTTCAACCAGCCCACCATGAACACACGCTGATAACACATTTACATATGTAACTTCATCGGGTGTAACACCTGCTTTTTCCATTCTGTAAAACTCCTCTAGTGCCTGGGTAGCTAGTCCATGCCTGGCATAACCCCCTATGATAGAATTCCATGACACCCGGTTCTTATTTGGAATGGACTCGAAAACACAAAATGCAGCATCCATATGCCCACATTTTGCATACATATCAACTAGCGAGGTCAATAAGATGACATCGTCTGGTATACCAGACTTGATGATACTCAGGTGGACTTGCTGGCCCATGAGAAGAGAGGAACAACCAGCACATGCGTCTAACACACTTGAAAATGTAAAATGATTGGGACCAATCCCTGACTCTAACATCAAAAGAAAAAGCTTCAATGCATCCATAAATCTCATATTTTGCACATAACCACTAATCATTGCTGTCCAAGAGACCACATTCCTCTCACTCATTTTATTGAAGATAGACCGCGCTTTATCAATTTGCTTGTTCCGAATATAACCATTTACCAAAGTTGTCCAAGAAACAATGTTCCGTTCGGGCATCAAGCTAAAAATTCTTTCAGCATCAGCTGTGCTACCCAGTTCCATGTAACCAAAAACTAAAGCGTTCCAAGATGTAATATCCTTCATCAGTATGTCATCGAACACTTGTTCTAAGATCTCTTTCTCCCCTAGACTCGCATACCCTTTGATTAATGCGGATCCAACAAACACATTCAAGTTCAGTGCCAAATGAACTGCGCGAGCATGAACCTGCTGGATTAAAACATCGAACTTCGTACTTAAAACTGCTCTAAGTAATATCGAAACAGTATAGTCACTGATTGCTATCCCAGTTCTTCCCATTTGCAAGAAGCATTGATATAGCCCGTCTGTGTTTTTGGTTCTCTGAAAGCCAGATAACATGATATTCCACGAAACTACGTCTCTCACGGGCATTTGATCGAACATTTGCTTGGCATGCCAGGTCTGGTCGTGTTGAATGTAGCCACTCATAATTATGTTCCAGGAAACAAGGGTACGGGATGTGGGATTTTCATCAAAGATTTGACGAGCTTCGCGTATGTCGTTGTTGCTTATGCAAGTATCAATCATATAATTGAGGTTAGCAGCTGAAACAGTACACAAGTCGCGGGAACAAGTCGTTCGCAACAAGAACCTATGCAAATACAAGGCCCGCATCTCGTTCATATGTTTCATGTGATGTGATGTCGTAACCAAGGGGCAAGCAAGGGTGAAATAAGTAAAAAAGGGATTTTTTAGCGTTGACCAGAGGTGACATTTTCCTCTTTACTCTAATTCTTTTTTACTTTAGCTGTACAACTAGTGATTAATTTTGACTCTTCTAACAAGAAAAACAAATGAACGTTAACATTCTAAATAAAATTTTTAATTGACCTTTCCTTCAGTAAATATATAGCACATAGCTCTACCCATAAACAGCTGTCAATTCTTAGTATTTCACAATTTGCCAAAACTTCATAGGTTGCCAGATTTCAACATCAGATTTTCAAAACTCATCAAATATGATCCAACTTATTGGGGTTATCATAATGCCTGATGTCTGTGGACGGATAGAGAAATGCTTTTCTTTTATATCACTATGTCACATGGATTGA
Organism: Cercis canadensis; assembly: GCA_003255065.1. Lineage (NCBI taxonomy): Eukaryota > Viridiplantae > Streptophyta > Magnoliopsida > Fabales > Fabaceae > Cercis > Cercis canadensis. Next base: position 548,214 of record QAOA01005000.1, read on the forward strand.
AGGTGATACATTTTGAGTTATAAAAAAAATTTAAATGAATCTAATGAAATTCTAATTGTCTAAACTATATTATTAGGACGCATTATGACCTTAGATGGCGATTAAATGGCATTACTTGAAAATAAATGAACCTTTCAAGAGATTTTACACTAATTTTAGGTGCAGTGATATTTTATGATAGTGCCTATCAATTATATGTGTAACAACATCTATGCACACAGTAAATTGACTAAAATTTATCTTTCTGCATGAATACAATTTTTTCATCCTTTGTAAATGACACAATTAAGTTGCTGACTTTTATTTTCAACAATTCTCCTAATAAGAAACTACTACTTATGCATCTGCAAATTACGAACAATTTTCTTTTTGGTTTCTTTTTGGTTGTGCTTTCGGCATGCGTTATTGATTGTTTTCCTTTCAATATACACATAGCAGATAGCTTCTTCCAAGTTCAGCACTCGCCACACAATGCATTAAATAAGAAACAACAAGCAAAGGGCTTTAGGACACGTATTCTATCATAGGCAATAATTTGGGGACGGGAACAAGTGACGCAGAAGACTATCTTAGACTGGCTTGGAACCTCATCTTTTCTGGTTCTCTCCGCTCAAACTTTTGTATAGATCATCTATTTCCACCTGTTACAATGACAAACAACTTGTGAGTACTGAGTACTTTCCTTCTAACTACTAAACCAAATCGCAGCTCAGGAAAAAGGATCTCAGTGTACCTGATAATACTTGAGCATATTATTTCTTCTCTTCTTCAATGTGGCAGTGACCAAGTCTCTTTCCATGTCAAATGGATGGGGGTCTAAAATTACTCCCTTGATATGTTCAAAGCCCCTCAGCTAGTTGGGTGAAAGAGAAATTCATCAAAACAGAAACACCATTACACAGTCATATACCACAAAATGTAATTTCAAGCTTCTCAGTCATACCTAACTAAATCTTAATGTTCATACCTAACTATATTGGTTGCATTCTAGCTAAGCATTTACATTTCAATTAACGTGGAAGAAAAAATGTAGAGAAAAGCAATAAATGACCTAAAGCCAGATATTAATCTTGCAGTAATAGCCACAAAGAATGAACTGTTGGTCTAGTTAATATATTTCTAGTTTGATGATCAGCAGATGTTACCTTGTTTCTCTCAGCAGTAGACTTGAGCTCAGATAGCACATATTTCTTCAATTGGTCAAGGGAGCAGAGTTCAGAGAAAGGAGACAGGTGACCATTTACATATGCCCACTTCTTTGTGTTTTCTTCATTTGGAGCAACTACTGCAACCAGTGCTGACTTGAAGCTGTTCCCATAAACCCATATCTTAAAGAAAAAACACAAGCAAACAATCACAAACTTATCTGCAGAATCTAAGGACTAAAATGTGTATGTAAATCAGCAAATTAATAGTCATGAAACCGTGAAGATGCTCACATCTTCAACAATTGGAGTGATTCCATAAACATTTTCCAAATACTCAAGTGCGATATACTCCCCTTGAGAGAGTTTTATAAGATTTTTCTTCCTATCAATAATCTTAATAACACCGTTGGGAAGCAATTCTCCTATGTCTCCTGAAGATTCCAAACAATGACACAATCAGATGATAAAAATACTCATAACAGAAAGTTGAGTTTGAGGCAGGAAATGGGTGAGTTGGACCTGTGTGAAACCACCCATCTCTAAAGGCTTCTCTTGTTAACTCAGGATTTTTGTGGTACCCAATACAAACAGTTTTCCCTCTCACGCAGACCTCACCACAAGGAGGACTTCCAAGTGGATTGTAGCCCATCTCTGGTACCTCCTCCAGCCGCATTTCATTGTATATTGTTACAGCACCAACAGTACCGATCATGCACATTTCATCAGGAAAGCCAAGAGTAGTTGGCCCACAAGTTTCAGTCAATCCTGAATTAACCAGTGTCAGTGTTTCATTGAGTTATAATACAAAGAAAGTGGCAGATTGTGAGGTCGATGGAAGACCAGAAATAAAAGTTTGCATGATCTCTGGCATTGAGTAAATATTTTCAAACAGGTTCTTGTTACCATTCTTCTTATTGTAATTTAAGTAAAGATTAATTGATAATTCTTTATCTGGAAGGTAATAAGTTACATTATTTACTGGGACTTTTCATGATAATTTTAAAAGTTGAAGTATTTTATAACTCATAACAGTGCTCTGCTTATGGCTGTTTAATCGAGGGAGGCAGTGGAGAGATAAGAATCAATTCCAAGCAATAATATACTAGCATTTTACATAAATTCACATCAGATAGCTCCACTACGTTTTCCTCTTATGAGCAAAACAAAATGGAATTATGTTTATTTGTAAGCATTACAAGGGTGGAGTTGTTTACCGTAGCCTTGACATACAAAGGCACAAGAAGTAACACGCAAGAATTCTTCCACCTCAGAGCTCAAGGGTGCGCCTCCAGATATTATTAGTCGAACACGCCCACCTAGCCGAGCTTTGACCTAAGCAAGAGAAGTGGAAGGGATGAGGGGTGAAAGTTTAGAGAAGGTTTACCCATAGGTGGCTAAATACATATTTCACATAGACAAATGGCAAATACCGGGAAGATTGGCCTTTTTGTAGAAGCAGAAGGTTTCCACAATGTTAATTTTGCAACAAATTTAATCAAACTTTGCTTTGTAAACCAGATTATTAAAGAAGAGAAGCAACCTTCCTGAAGGCTAATAGATCTGCCAAAGGAGATGCTTGTTTCTGTTTATATCCCTTGTTCATCCAACCAAGTTTGCTGTATCACAATATAAATGTTAATTATCAAAATTTTATTAGCCCAAAAATAATGATTCCAACAATTGAACAGGATTCTACCATTCCAAAAACATCACGGAAACATATTGAATACCAACTTACTATTTGTAGAGCATGTCAAAAACTGTCCTTCTCACTGGATTGAGTTCTTCTACTGCTTTCTTGATACCTAAAACAAACTAAGATGAACTCAACTAAGTAAAACTGAAGCCAAGGAAACTATAGAATTTTGCTGACAAGTGACCTTGCCTTCATGAACTCTTTCAAAAACTCGCGGGACTCCAGCAAAAAGTGTTGGCTTCAACTCCATTAAATCATCCCTCAACGCATTTAGATCCTTCATGCAAGCGATTCCAAAAATTCACAAGATGTAAAATAGATATTTCTTATGTAAAACACAAGGAAATTGAGGGATCAGATTATGGTGATCGAAGATTATGAGCTCAGTTGGACGGATGATACTCATGGAGGAAACCGCACACAAATTACAGCTTTCTTGGATATGATTAGGTAATGGTTTCTATCTCTCATACGCTAGTTCAAATTTTTCCTTTTCTCTATGTACCATCAACATCATACTATCATCATGACAAGTCACTGCTGTCTTGGTACTGAGATGTACCATGATATCGCTCAGAATGTGTTTTCTCCGTACTCATAGTATCAATAAGCAACAAGTCCAAACATTAAAGGAAGGTACAAATAATTCCAAGACGCACATACCCCATGATAGTAACCAACAGATGCACCCTTACGGAAAAAGTATTCCTCTATTGCCCTATCAAGGATATGAGCCAGGGGCAGGAAGGATAAATACACATCTTCCGTAGTCATCTATGCAAATTAAAATGCATATGTCAGGAAAGCTAGAGAGGAAAGTATCAGAATGTAACGCGAATAAATCAACGAGCGACTAACATATAACATATTCTCCAAATGTATTATGCATACTTCAAAAAAAAAAGGAACAGAGCATGGGACTAATAGTCTAATAGAAGTTGATCCAGCAATGTCACTCGTAATAAAATACGTAACAAATCAATTTGTTTCGGTTGGTAAAGAAACAAAACAATTCATAATGTTAGTGCAGTAAGTTATTTAGTAGTTGGAAGTACGATCCAAGACTCCAGAAAACTGCATTTATATGAGATCTATATTCTACTTCACACGAAGTTTGCACAGCCTAGCAAGTCATTACCTTGTCACTTAGAGCAACAAAACTAAAGAAAAAATGTCATCATAACAATCTGCCCATAGCTGAAGCATTAGATACCTTGTCTTCAAACTGTTCCATGAAAATATCTACTGATCGTACAAAAGCCGCTATGTTTTCATGTGTCAGAAGAACACCCTTAGGATCCCCACTGGTCCCACTTGTATACATTATTGTGCAGATGTTATTAGCCTGAGGTGGCACAATGTCTGATGGGTTTTCTTTTCCCTGTAAGATAATAAGCTCTTCAGATTACCCAGAGTAGACGAAAAAAACATAAGGAATTCACAGTAACTGGCTACAGAGATCAACAGCAAGTTCCATAAACTTAAACATTCTATAATCTTAATAAGTGACAGCATAATAATATTATAGATAATAGTGTCCGTCTATAATGACAACAAGCGCTACAGAAGAGAGCAGTTCCTATTGTATTAAGTGGAGGAAGGATCATAATCTGAATGACAAAATCCTAACAGACCAACCGTGCGCAAGAACTCATCCCATGAATATGACTTAATTCCAATGGAGGCTGCCTTTGCCTTCTCTTCCTCTGTTAATGAAGTGAAGCACACCATTGCTGTAACCATAACCAGACTCAGTTAAATGCCTTATATCATCTGAAGACTGTAGCACAGCAATATCGAAATAGCTATTTTTACCTTTCAGTCGCTGAGCAGATTTACAATCAGGATTCAAAAGCTGCAGACAAGTATATGTATCAAGTCAGAACCTTCCACTGCCTCTCATCTAGTACAGAACATGATTTATCTCAAGAAAGCAATTATCGTTATTCTTACTTCTTTAACCTTCTTATCTTGGACAAACACAAAATCTACTTCTGCATGATCTATAATAAAATTCACAGCACCAGGCCCTGCATTTGAAGTTTATGTTACTTTAAATCAATAAACTTAAGAAAAATGACCTAGCAAAATAGAATATATTAATATACAAAAAAATGAAACTGAAAGAATTTTTAGATGGTAGCTGTTAGAAAAACGATAATGGAGACTAACTAGGTTGGCTTTGAGGCGTGAACAATTACACTGTCTTGAGTGTAATATTGCTTCTCTATAAAANAAATCTAAATGTTACTTTCATTTAGAGCAGAAAATTATTCAAAAATTTTGCATTAATTCGGAAGAATGAGCACCATGGCTACCGACTGAGAAATGTAAAATTAGATAGTCAGAAGAGTAGCTCTCACAAAGTTCATGTTTTAGCTCCGAATTGCAGAAAACCATGTATGCGTATCCATTCATATGTTTTTGTGTGTGGGTGTGCTTGCTCTGTTGTGTTGTATGTGTGAGTAATAAAGCAAGAGAAAAGAGAAAAGAGAGAGAGGGGNGGGGGGGCGGTTGGGGTTAGTTTACCGAGTGTGTCATAGAGAGGCACACAAAGAAGACTGTGCGCGCAACAAGCCTACATTAATTCAAACGTGTTACGATAGCATCACAGAAGTAACAGTATTGAAAACTTTAGAGAACACAATGCTTGGAGAAGTGCCAAACCTCCATTGCCACAATCCATTGAGGACAATTAGATCCATAAATTCCAACTTGAGAGCCCTACCACAAGATTTCCACAAGAGATTTTGAAAGATTGCTTTTCAATAACTAATATAATGTAATAAGAAATGATAAAATAAGTCCCTTGAAAGTACTTACAGGTTCAGCACCAAATGCTCTTAGAGCAGAACCAATATTCAGAACTTCATCATAAACTTCCCTATATGTCTTCCAGAGATATGGTCCTGGCTATAGACAAGAATTCAAAAAATCAATTGGTATATCTTCTTGACACATACATAAGGAAATGCATTGCCATAAAATTATATTTTACCTTTCCATCAATAAATTTACGCCATCCCAGCATCCGGTTTTCGGGATGCTTTTTGAGTGACGCACTGTATTCATCAAAGAAATGCTCAATTAAATGCACTTAAAATTTCATTATGGACTTTCAACTGTCTGTCTAATCACAGACTCCAGGACATTTTACAGATAAAATTCAGTATGAAATATGGATTAGAATCCATTAGATTTTACTCTCAATTTCTGTCTGGCTCCAAATATTTTTAACACAGAAGATAGATCATGAGCCTTTTCTCAAGTTGCTTAAAATTTTATCATTCCCTTCAGCCTTCAGTTTGCTAGGGGGGATGTATAATATTATAGACACTGAATTTACCTGAAAATATCCCAGCAGGTATTTATATCAGGATCCATTGGAGGGAATTCATTCTTGGACAACAAGTTACGGTATACCGGACCAACTGACTGCTCCCCATTTTTACCTTCCCTTCCTTCCTCGACCTTAGCTGCAAACATCTTCCTTTTCTTTGGTTATGAAACCTAAACAAGTCAAGCATCAGGGAACAAGTAAGTCTATCAACCCAGTTGTAGTTGATATTTGTGAAGTAGCAATAAATTATCCAAGTATGCGGTCAGTGAAGGAAAACAAAAAGTCTTGCGTGGAACATCATTGTCCAAAGTGGCTTAAAACATGGTTACATCTAAGTTGACTGTTCCAAATCCAAAGAAAGCGACAATAATAAAGTATGAATTGATACAACTGAATTTGAAAACTTAAAAATCCAACTTGAGATTACATTGGGAAGAAAAAATAAAGAAAAGGCCATTGAAAATCCAAAAGGAGTGGAGAAAGAATGGAAATGGAACGGAAGTAAAAATATAATCTCGCCGGTGTTTTTATAAGATATATGTAAGATACTATGCAAACAAGAAAAGATAAGGCATGAAAACAAGATGAAATTCATCAAACGCATACAAGCACAAGTGTAAGTGTGGGTGTGTGTGACTTTGTCCTCTCTGTCTGACAAGTGGAGTGAGTTTTCTGGAGATACCTCTCTCGCTGGGACGAGTGTGAAGTGAGCATGCAATAAGGGTGAATGTGAAGTACTGAGTTTATGAATTTATGGGATACAGAAGAGTAATAATAGCAGTTAATTTGTACTTTGTAGTAAATGAGGTAGTTGAAAAAGGTTTGATATAGAATGCAATCTTGGCAGTCCATCCAATTGGATCATGAATCCCATTTATTACGTTCATATCTTCATGGCATTGGCTTATCCTTCCTTTCTCTGCGTGCGACTAGCTTTTCTTTTCTCCTTAATTATCCATCTACCTCTCAGTCACATAAGTATGATTAAAATACAATATACTCAATAACTATCTTGGCTTAGCTTATCTTAATTATTAATACACACTTCTTTAGTGTAACTTACAGCCACACCCACTGACCCACAGATATAGATTTAAGTTATGGTCCCTGACTCGCCGGCCGCCGCTTTAATTTACTGTGGATCGTCAAATTATACTAGGTGCCAGGTGGAGCGTGAATATCATTTGTACTATGGAGGGAGCGGTCACTTCCACACTCACATTAACATATTAAATGGATATTCATTGAACAGTGAAATAATTTTTTTTACCATTACATTTCTTTCTTTTGAAAAAGCAACTTCTGTATGCATTTACAAATCGCATGGTAAAATTATTTTTTGGGTTGGAAGAAAACAATAAATATATTCGTTACTTTTGATCCAAGTGGGTTGCTGGATAAGATAAAATTCTTAGCGGACTCCCAATATTAATACTAGTCTACTGTCTGCAGTCAGATGATTGTTTGTTCATATAAAGTAGAATTTTCAAAGTTCAATAAATGAGGACACATGGATTCAACCACCATATGCAGATTCGTGATCGTGAGTGTCTAATTAGCAAATAGTGATTCATGAACGAAATGTGAGCAATCAGTTAATGTTTGATTTATGTCACTTAAATTAATGGCATTATCTGTTTAGTTAGCTGGTAGGAAGTCGTGGCTCTTATGCTAAGTTAGTAGCATTTCTGCGTACGTAGTACTATAAAACCTTACATACCAACTAGAAATTCAACCACAAAAGGAACCAAACCAATCGTTCCTGCGGGGGGGCTGCGCATTTAGTGGATTTAGGTAGTATTGTACCTTGTACCTACTACATTTATACAATGTTTTACTATCCACTCATTTCAACGACCCTTCTAATCTGAATATGATTTTATTAATTTCGTTAGCCTCTCATTAATATGGTCAGCATCAACCTTAAAAATGATATGATCATGATCATGAATATTGTTAGACCTTTCTTAGAATAATTTCTCGTTACGGAGCCCTGTGGATTGGAATCGTGTAGTTATAGTGATGGTTGCCATTTCTAGAATGGGATATTTAGATAGAGTCATAGAGAAGGCAACCTACCCCAATCCTAAATAGTGCAAATTGCAATGGCTATTACTTTTGTTTGGTCGCGATTTAAGTTACAACTGTTTGATTAGTTATGGCCTTATGGGGATTAACTTGCAGTCATGGGGTGGATGACTTCATTTATGTATGTTTATAAGATCCAATAAAAAGTATTCTGATCCGACCCGATAGTCCAATGGGTATCTGTACTAATAAAACCATTTGTTTCTTTTTGGGATTCAATAAAAACCCTATCGGTCAAATGGGGTATATGCCGAGTCAGGCCACACTTGCCATCCCCAACGTCAACAAACTTGTTGTAATTTAGCAAACTAGAAAAAAAAAAGTTAGAGGGCCTCTCAAGCAAAGACCAATATGAGACCCAGCCCAACCCAACTGATAACATCTTGAAGTTTTGTCCAGTTTCAGACCAAAAAAAGGAGAATTTTGCATTTAATTCTCTATGATTCCCGTCATTTTGTTCTTGCTTCAGCAACTGCGACTAGACTTGTCTTTCGACCACTCCTTCTGTGTCTCCGACGATGGCGACTCTTACAGCCGCAGGATTGCCCAAAACCGCAGCTTCTTCAATAATTAAAGGCACAGCAAAATCCCATCAATACCCAGTTTTCATATCTACGAAACAATACAAATTCCTTCACAAGAAAACCACAATCAGAATACCCTCCAACCAAACAAGTGCGACGCCCGCCGGCTCTTCTTCCAGTCCTGGGTTATACTCTGCCCATAAATTTGATCTTAACGTTCCTAACGTCGACCTCGTTCTCGAGGATGTTCGCCCTTACCTCATCGCCGATGGTGGCAACGTCGACGTTGTGTCCGTTGAGGATGGCGTCATTTCTCTCAAACTTCAAGGTGCTTTCTTTTTCTCTCCATCTTCCCCTTTGCTTCAATTTTTATTGCTTTACTGTATCATGCTTTCTATAGGAGGAAATTAATGAAACCAATTCTCAAGCGATTGTGATTTTTTTTTTCTTGTTGAAATAAGAGAGCATTAATTGGTTATGGGTTGCTACGATGATCTATTGAGGGTTTTATATGTAGAAGTTTCCATTTTTCTCTGAAAAAAAAATTCGTTACTTCTGCACTATAGTCTTCTGTTTTTAAGTTTCATGAAACCTTTTTACTCGTTCATTATGTGAAAATTATGTCATAAACATGTTCCTTTTTTCTTTCTTTTGTCCCCTGTTTCTGAACTATTTACATAATGTATTGGATGACTGATCGATATTACTAACTAGGTTGTCTATGAACTAAGAATATATTCAGTGGTGAATACATGGAAATATTGCGAATTTGGGAGAATGTCTTATTTCATCCTTTCTATGGTGAAAGGTTTGAGCCCCTAATAACTAATATGACCTGATTTTGTTGTTCACCACCCCATTCAGAGAAGACTGGCTTGGATGAAATATTATTGCTTTGGATAACAATTGAATAGGAAAAAGAAACAGGAAAAAAAAAATCAACAAAATGCATAGCAGATCAGTACACGTGTTTAGTGAGGCCTATGGTCTCCCAACACGAATTAAAAGCAAAAAATTGTGGACATTTTAACTAGAGACGATCAGAGAAAAAAGATAGATAGAGAGGGATGGGGAAAAAGGCAGAGTTAATAATATTGGTTATTTTTTTAACTGTAGTTTCTGTTAGTAGCATCACTTGCTGCTTTAGTTTCAAGTGATATATATAAAGCTGTTGCGTTATTGAAAATGATAAACAGGAGCATGTGGAAGCTGTCCTAGCTCAACAACAACAATGAAGATGGGGATTGAACGTGTACTTAAGGAGAAATTTGGAGATGAAGTCAAGGATATACGGCAAGTGTATGATGAGGAAAATAAGGAGACAACTGTTGAGGTGAGTTTTCTCTGTCATGAGTTGATTATGAATGAAGTTCATAGAAATTATCGTAGTCAAATGATCTGATGATTGGTATACACTTTTCAATTTTAGGCCGTAAATAATCATCTTGATATCTTGAGACCGGCCATTAAGAATTTTGGTGGCAGTGTGGAAGTGTTATCAGTTGAAGGTGGGGATTGCCTTGTGAAGTATGCGGGGCCTGACTCTATTGGATCAGGAATCAAAGCAGCAATCAAGGAGAAGTTTCCAGACATTCTGAATGTTGCGTTCTCTAGCTAGGGTGCTCACTCTTTCATATTGTCCCTGAATTAGTGGCATAATTGCACTTTTTGGGATGTCACTTTGTAACAGTACAGAGGCTAGTATATGAATTTGTTTATCATCAGACATGGATGATCTGCCAATTTTAGGTAAATACAGACAATGTATGGGAATTCTGACTCACAGAAGATACTTTTGCCAATGATGATATATATTTTTCGGCAAGGTCTTATTTATGTGAAAATTTATTTGTCCTGGCTTTTGTGTTTTGGCTAAAGATACATTACGCCATTTAGTTTAGCCGAGGAGATTGTGTTAAAGAATGAAGGCCAAATGTTACCATGGTTAGAAAATCTTGTGATGGACACCAATTCAAAAAGGGTTGATGTATCAGGGTTCATTTAGTCCACAGGAGTTTAGGGCGATGGCCAGTGGTATTTTACAAGTATAAGGTTGTCTCATTTTCTTGATTACACTTGCTTATGTTGCCACTATTGGTACCTCTGATTTGGGTCAAACCTGCATATTAGATTAATCAATTGATTGGAATGTTATTGTGATTCAGTTAGATACCCATCATACTTTGCGATTAGTTAAGCATGGTCGTCTCTTTACCGTGTGATTGTAGGCTACCAAATGGTTGCTTCATACACATTGATTATAGTGGAAAAGAATACAGTTACACACCTTGCTTAGACGGATTTATCAGTATCATCAGCAGCAAAAACTGTTCTGAACCACCGTGATAAATTGATCAAGAATGGCGTATACACGAAGTAGCAAGTGAGTGTCCATGTAACCAGTCCCTGCAATGCAGCAGGCATTAAAATTTTCTGTTAGGAGTTTAACTGATAAAATAGGAGGTTCTGTTTAAAGGAACCTAACAGAAATAGCATCACCAGCAACTGAACCCAGGGGAATATACGAGGCATTATGACATTTTCAGATGTTAACAGGGGATATTAGTGAAATTAGCCATAAACTGGTTACCTGGCCAAGGATTTCGATATTGGCTCGAGGATAGTACCAAAGGTCGAAGAACCTGATGAAGGGCAATTTAGATCCATCAAAACCCAAAAAGTTTAACTGTGTCCAATCATGTAATGTATTAAGAAAAAGAGAAGTTTTACTTCATAATGGGAATCTCCGCGAAGGGACAGGCAAGACCAACAATGCATGCTAGGGTGAATCCAAGCCATGTTCGATCCAAGAAAAACCATATGAACTCTGCCGCAGCAAATAGAATGTACGCCTCAATGTTGTCTGCCACCCCGGCTTTGTAAATTTCAGCACTCAACTCAAGAAATAGCACCAGCACTCTATAATAGAAAACGTTATCAATAATCAGGTAGGGTATTTGTAGATAAATTATAATGCTGTGTACTAGATACTTACATTAGTGAGGTAATTGTTTTTGCTAAGCTCGCCTCTGGAACCTTGTTTACGACCTTGTCATCCAGGTAGAGTTGTAGCAAGCCGAGTGTGCAGTAAAACAAGCCCAGCAACAAAGGAACCTAGCAAGGAGCATTGCAATATCAATTTGGAGGAGAGCGCAGCAATGTTGAGCTGGAAAGGAAAATAAACAAATTCAATTGAACCCACCCAGACGTTTGTGTGAAGTGAACCTATGTCGATGGACCCTGACTTGTACACCACCAGATTCACTCTAGAATGGAGTCCGTCGAGGAGTGGACCTAAGAAGAATCCTGTACCAAATAGTGAAAGCGATACCGAACGCCATGAAGTTGTGTGACTCTTCCTTATTCGGCTCTGCTCCCTCTGTGTACACTGAGGCTTAAGCTGGAAAGGCCTTGACATTTTGATCTTGTGGGGAGCGTAATTTTGACGTTGAACAAGAGTATAACTGTGAAGAAAGCAAGAGGATCTCGAGGCCAAGAGCGATTGCATATTCTTCCTCTTATTTGGGTATTCGATTCGATTCAGAAAAACCTAATCTTGTGCAATTTTTTTATGCGATTCTTCAGTATGGCAACTAAGATAACTTTGTCGGCAACAGCATGTGTTGCGGGAAGGGAAACAGAAGGATAATAGCGGGTTGGATGATTAGAGGCCTTGGTTCTTTTAAGTGTGAAGAACATGTTTTCTCAAGCCTAAATTTCAATAATATCTACTCTCCAGTACCACTCTCTCTCTGCTTATTTATCCACTTGTATTCTATTCTCCTTGTTTTTTCCCCCTTAATCAATACTTTGGTTTTTTTTAAAAAAAAAAAGAATATGAGGAGGAACCTATCAACTAAGGAAAAGCACGAAAAGATGGAAAGGTGGCTTCCAAGTCCCAACATGGGGAGAAAGGCAAAATGTAAAGAATCGAAGGTACCAATACCATTACTGGCTTTATCTTCATGCTCCCTATATTCTTTATAAATAGGCTAAGCAGGACTGTTTTGCCTATAGTAATAGTATCAAGGTTTGGATCTGATAATTACTGAGTTCTTAAAAAGTTAGTGATCAGGTAGGTAGGGATGATGAATGAATGCCCAATACCTATAGTTAATAATGGAGAGGAGGACTAATTACTATTCTCAGCATTGACGGAGGAGGGATATGATTAGTGATTCTAGTGTGGATTGTATGAGCCTTCTTCCCTTGTTTTAATCGTTTATTTGCTACAGAAACTCGATGGTAAAGATGCTAGGTTTGTGGATTACTTTGATTATATTGCTGGGACAAGCACAGGAGGAGTCGTCACTGCAATGCTTACTACGCCATCCGAAAATGGTCGACTTGTGCTGCAAAAGAAATCAACAAGTTTTATCGTGAGGAAGGCCCAAGAATATTTTGTAAAGAAGCAGAGATTATGAATTGTATTGCTAAACCATTAATTCAAAGGTATGGCTTTAGTGTTCAATTCAGTAACTGAATCATCCATTTCTCTTCCTTCTCATTTGGCTAATAGCAAGCACCATGCTATCCCTTTTAATTACTGGCAGTTTGGACCCCGTTCTGGGAGGATCTTTAGTTGGCAACATGATTGGGTTCTCCAAATCATGGATATGGATTTTGACAAAGGCTTATACCCTTTTATATCACAACTCTCCTCTTCATCAGACAATTGCAAAAAATTCTTGGAGGAATTCGCTTGGCTGATACTCTCACAGATGTTGTTATTACCTAGGTGGGTCTTACCATATAAGTTCTCTCCTCTAATAATAATGCCGCATATTATAAGCAGAGAATATTAGAGTTGCTAATAAGTATCTTTTGCTGATCTAACATTGCAAAATGCACAGGCAAAGAAGATGAAATTTGATATACAATTGGTAGACGTTATTATGAGCTCAACTGCTGCTCCCTATTATTTCCCTTCCCATGAGTTCCCAGCTGATGGCAAAAGATACTCTATCGTTGATGGTGGGATAGCGGCCAACAATTTCCTGATGCTATGTTTCCTAGACAATACCAGTTTTGCAAGAATTTTTTTTTTTTCGTCTTAATTTCAATTCTAGCATACGTTTTGATTACTATATTGGGTGGGTGAATTATTTTATCTATCGTTCGTTAATAGACTGTCTAGTTTATTCATGAACTCATGGTTTTCTTGAGTTTGTAAACCATTCAGACACTAGTTGCCATACGCGAAGCAGCAAGGATGACTGAGAGTGAAAACCATAGCACCATTGACTGTGGAGATTCCAGTAAATTTGTGGTTTTATCCCTTGGCACTGGTTCTGCAAAGCTCTATGGTTATGATGTTGGATATGGTGGCCTGCTTGATTGGTTTAACCTTGATAAGGGACTACCACCGCTAGTCGACGTTCTTACGAGGCTTCTGATGACAATAGTAGATACATACACGGCCTTTGTACTAGACAAGTACAACGCTTGGCACAATTTTCTTTGTATCCAGGTACAACTGATTAAGTGTATATCAAATTTAAGTAGTGGGTAGAAAAAGGAGGATGCCCCATATTTCTAAATTCTGATGCTATGTCCTGATAAATCCATCTCTATCAAACAATCTTGGTTAAATGACTGATCTTCAATGGTAACAAGTGAACTAATAAATCAAATGAGAAATGGGATCAGGACTACACATTCTATCCTAACCAAGTGAAGCTAAATGATGCACTGGACAGGATTGCGCGGGACCTTCTAAATTAGGCCCATTTCAGTGGTTAATCCAGAAACAGGGTTGCAAGACAAACCTCCCCATCAAACTCTACCCACCAATCAAGAAGCAATTGCCTAGTCAGTAACATGCCTTTTCATTTACTAACCATGGAAATCTGATTCTTTTACTTTAAGTTTTACTCGTCTTGCCTGCCAATGCTTTACATATTTTGGCAGCTTTGCTAGAAGATTTTCTGCAGAAAGAAGGCGCCGTAACTTCCGCCCATAAAGATTCTCAGTTGCGTAAGTTATTCAAACGAGTGGGGGAAGATGCCTGATCGATAGTTGTTAATATTTCTTACTCTTCTTGAATGGGAAAACTTATTTTCATTATGTCCTAAAATATGTAAAACTAAGGTATTATTTTTACTGATTGATGTACCAAAAAATAGAAAATTGATAACGAAACTTAAATAATGTATTTTCCATGGATTAAATGGAATTAATAAAACCTTCTTGTTATATACTGGTCTTCTCTCTCGTTAAATACAATCGAGTAACTTTATATTCTGTTAGTACATAATTATCTTGTGATGTGCTTGGCAATCATGTGATTATTCAAACAATGACATTCTCTAGGTAGATTCCTCAAAATGTCGAAACTATCCAAGACAATAATACAGTGCAGTTCCCTACGTAAGATAAATACATGCTAAGACGTCTAAATTCCAGGATTCCCGACCTGTAAACTCAATTTACATGAATATCCTAATGAGAAAAGCTTGTCAGTGCTAATAAATGGTGTACAAGATGCCAGTCCCAATGATTTTGTGCTACATTACAAGATTGCCAGCAATTTTGTCTTTAACTGCAGAATCAAGTAGCATAACGCCTTCATGTTAAAAAGTGCAGAAGAAATTAATAACATCTACTAAATCCTTTTTGTATTCCCTTTTGAGGTAAAATTGAGCCCTTACCTCCAGAACTATAAATCCGAGGCCTTTAGTTTTCTAGGTCTTTTAGACTGAGCTGGCGATGATGGAGCTTCTGATAGCCGTCCAGGTGCCTTTACAAATATAATTGCCATGATCAACAATAATTCTCTGTGCAAACCGTCCAAACAGAAGCAAGAGAAGAAGAATGAAGGGAAGAGAAATAACACAGGAAGATTATTTTACCTTGCGTTTTTGGTCCCTTTTGCCAACCCTTTCACCTGAAATCACATTCATGTACATTGACTTCAATAATATGTATATACCTCATCAATTACAGAAAATTGGGTAGCAAATGGACACAAAATTGATCTATTACCTCCAAAACTCATAGAGTCTGGAATAAATGTTCGATCCTGATCCCCGCCACGATGTAAATGCTGTCAGTGTTTTCAGAATCACAAATTCATGGTTCGGGAACAATAACACCATGCTGGACAATCACTAGCCTAATAGAATAAAACCAATACAGAGAAGTACCAAGAAGAAAATCAGTTTCCTAACCTTTGGGGTGCCTGGTGTTTCAGTATATGAACCATCACGAAAAGATGAACCTACAGCTTCCTTATTTAGCAGCTGAAACACATAGCTTACAAGTAATTAAATCAAAGAAACTGATAATTGGAGAAAGTAAGCCAATGTTGACAAAGCTAATTGCATTACAAATCTCGCATTAAAAAGGCATATACAACCCTGTGGACATTCTAAGTAGTGAAATCTTAAATATCATCTCATAATAGTAAAAAATCAATTATAAAGGGAAAGTTACATTTTCCTCACATAATAACAGATACCTGTTTCTGAAGATTCAGCAGAGTTAGTATTTCCTTTCTTAATTCAAGATGCTCTGCGCAAACAGCTTTTGTTGGAACCCTTGGTTTCAAATTAACCTGCAATCACAGGCCAGATTAATTAAAGCCAATATATGAGGAAGTAAAGGAGAACTTCTGCAGTTTACCGCCAAAACTAAACACCTATTTAACATTTCAAAAGGCACTTTAAAATCATTTTCACTCCTGAAATGAAGTACAGGTCTCACAAAGCTTAACATAGAAATACACTTTAGCTGATATGCAGAAAAATAGAATATTGCAAATACATTTAGGAAATCTTAATCCCAGAATAAATCCCATATGCTCATATCTGACAAACAACAATCCAGTATAAAGGCACAGATACTTGAAACTACTGTAAAACTAAAGAATTTTGTAATAAGTTGAGATTTAAATTAAAACTGATCACACAAGGAATACATTACTAGGCAAAGTAGTGACTACAGGAATACAAAAGACACTTAGTTGAAGAACTGAAAATCATTTAAAAAAGAAAAAGAAATAAGATGCTACTATTTGATATAATATCCAACTTCCAATAGTCACAGAAAAATTGATCAGTGACCAATATGTGACTGTACAAGGGATAAAAAGGAAATATCTATAGTGGTTCAAGGAGTATAGACAAACCCCAAATTCTTGCAAAGTTTGCTCAACCCGCTTGATAATCCGAAGTCCAGCAGATGAGCTTGCAGCTTGCACCATTTGCTCAAGTGCATATGTTCTCAGATACACACGAAGCTGAAATTTTCAGTGTCAGACTATATTATCAAGCATAGATATTAACAGAATGTTGAATTGTGATCAATGAAAGGTAAAAAATCATTAACTGAATCATAAGCATCTGTTCTTTATTCTATATAACTTACCATGCGAAGAGAAGCTAGAGTAGATGCATTATCTGCTGTTAATGTGGAAGGCACAACTGTTGATGGAAGCTGAACATTTGATGGAGTATCACCAGGTACAGCCCTCTCTGTAACTTCAGCAGCAGCATTTGCCGCAACAGCCAACTCAGGCTCCTCAGCAACCTAAAACATGTAGGAAATCAAGCAACATGATATCACCAATCACTGGCATAAAAGCAAGAACAACGCACAAAGATTTCATATAATCCATGATTTTCATTCCCAAATTTGATGATTACAATACTGCAAAGTCATCCAATGACACAACTTCAACATAAGTTTTATTGTCAGTAAAAAATAATTTATTATAAAGTCATGTCAGAGAACAGATGCAAGTTATTTCCCAATGCAAACCACTAAGTGTCTACAAGAAAAACCTTCATAAAATGCATAAACACAAGAATAAGAAACATCCCCCAATATAAAAGTTCATGGGTAGAACAACAGTTAACCAAGAAATCAGAAATTAAATCTTAAAATACTACCTTCGCAGGCATGCGTGACTCAGATATTCTTTTTGCTTCAGCAAGAACCTATAAAATATTAAAAATGGTAGTATTTATCAAAACTTTACTTCATAAACCACAAAGGATGTTGTTGACAGAAACATAAATGCAAAATTTACAACCTCTGCATCTTTACGATCTTGTTGCTTTGTTAGAGAGAGGTACATGGACAGTGCTCGTTTCCGCTCTATCTCTTGTGAAACATTATACGGTTCCTACATTGAAGAGGAAGGATGGGAAACTAAGACCACATGATAATGTCATATGCATATTTCAGTTTGTTTTTACAACAAACAGTCTACCCAAAAAGCATAATAGAGTGACTTAAAAGCAACACATGATTCCCCAGAGTTATTTCATTCAAAAAGTTCACAGCACCTTAACAAGAGGATGTGTTGCAATGTCTGCAGGAGATGCAGCCCTAGCAAGTACTATAGCTCGAGATGCTACACAACACAGGTAAAATAGTCATCAAGAGAATCAAGCATAATAATTTCACTTCCACTTATATAGCCTCTAAAAAGTCAGTGTATAATACCCTAAACCACTCAGCTGAAAAAAAAAAAAAAAAAAAAAGNAAAAAAAAAAAAAGAGTATCACATCTTGAACCATTAACTCAAAGTATGAAATGAACAACACAAAATGAATTAAATGGAGAGTGATATATAATAGACTAATAGTTCCGCAAATATATAGAGAAGTACCACTATAGTATCGATCCTTCAATTCCTCTACGGTCCGAGATGATGGGAATCTGTCAGCTATCACAACAAATCGAAGATCAAACCTCTCACACAAGTCAAACAGTTGATCTGTCTCCTCCTTGGTCCACATCTGCATAGATTTAGTATAACAGAAAAAGCAACACGCTAATCCATCATTCCAGAGATAGAAATTACACTGCACTAAGAATGCCAATATATTCCAACACTTAAAAGTTGAAGCATACAGATTTAAACAGTAGCAACTTGCGACTAAGCATCTGTCTATATTTTTACATGAAATTTCTATCCAATAAATGCATAAAACAATCCTACTATTCTAACATAATGCCTTATTTTTATTGAGCGACAGAGGATTTAAGTTCAAATAATGTTATTCAACATATTGTAAGAAGTAACAACCAAATGCCTTATTTCAAATTCATACACACATAGAGACCTTGCGATGTATATTCTTAAACATAAAGTTGAACTCACAACTGTCCAGTAAACAATCATGCTAGCACCAATCTTGCATATCATAATAGGTATGGATCATGCATATGTACCAGAAGCCTGGAGAAGTACAGGTTAAATATCAAAGTGAGAAGACGAAATCATGGCGAGGCATTTTGCATAATTCTTATCCTTGCCATATAAGCCATATAATAGCATGTAAAATTGCAGTATTATCATCAAAGAGAACTCATAAAATTATACAACTGCATTTCAGAGATGATACCTACAGGATCTTTCAAATACTTCTCATACTCCTCATCTGTGTATTTGATAATGTCAACAGACTGCACCACAGCATGTGAACTAACATTCAATCATGTGAAGAAAAGACGCTGATTAATGCCAAACTGGAAAACGAGAACCGGAAAAGTAAGAAACTCATAGCATACGTGGAGATAAAGAGCTCACTTGCATTTACCTTGTTATACTTGGCAAAAGAATAGTCACCAGTCGGTGGAACACCATTTATAACGCGGACCTGCAATCGAAGAGACACGTAACAATAAGTTCAACAATCATATCTAATATAACATTTTTCAGAAATCAAAATTTAAAAAATAAATAATAAATTATAAAAAAAGAACTTACCCAGTGGTAAAGATGGAGATTGTCTTTGCGAGCAGAACTTGTGAAAGGAAGCCATTGCCAAGTGATCTGAAGGAAAAAATCTCAACTATGTCATAATTACTTCACAATTTTAGCCAACAACATACAGGAACCTGGAAATAATTTTAGATCGTTAATTGCAGCTATTCATTAAGGCAAAACTTTAAGGGCAGAACCAAATTTGAGCATTTGGCATCTCTCTCCTTCAAATGACTTTATAGCATATCTTATAGGTATAGCAACTGACCATTCAATCACAGAGGAATAGAATATAAATCAAAACAAAATAACTGGAGTAAAATTCCTCAATATTTTCTCTCATCAATTAATATAATTGAGTATTGCAAAGCACCTTTACATGTTACTCTAGCATAGATCCTTCTTCCATTTGTAAAGTAGAGTATTCAAAACGTAACCACTTGAAAGTACGGACTACATTCACTTGCTTCGGTAATTAATGCATTTCAAAACGTATCAGAAAGAAGGCTAGCTCAACACATTCCCCATATTGCTATGACATCAAAGAAGATAAGATACCATTCCCCTTCAAACCTCAATTTCGATAAAACTCATCAAGTGTAATTCTAAAACATTTTAAAATGGCGTTGCCTATTTGAATCACTATCCGAAGCTCCAACAAACAAGTGAGAAAAAAGGAGATTGTACAAGATATACTTAAAGAAAAACAAACGAAAGAACCTTCTCATCTGCTGGAGGTTTTTTTTTCAATTGGGACGGATCAATAGCAGGCATAAGAGGTGCCAAACCACCTGTAAGCGCATACACCTGAAATTCAATAACCCAAAAGAAGACTTGGTTAAATTCACTAACTCCATCGACATGAACATGATGATATATAAACATATTGTTACAATATAGAAAGACGAGCTCGATTCTCATGAAGAAAGGAAGGAGGAGTTAGGTACCTCCCGCGAAATGCCATCTGGTTTTCTCTGCGAGTCCTTCTGGGGTCGAGGCTTTTTCTCTTGGGTAGGCAAGGACGTTTTGGGCAAGCCTAGGATGTCCTTGGCATCCATAGGAGCTTTCCGTAAAATCTAGGGTTAAACTACTCCAACTTCTTTGTAGAAATATATTCAACTAGAATTTATAATTCACAGCCAAAAACGGCTAATTAGGGTTTCAGCTTTGCGAAAAAATTTCGATTCGACTTGGATTGGGAAATTAGGGTTCCTTCGTGAATTTCACGAGCGCGAAATTTATGAGCCGTCGTCGTCTTTCCACTTGCTCACCTGCGAGTGAAGTCTTTGGGTATGGCCGCGCCAACGGGCTGCAGGCGACGACGTCGTAATGATCTTTCCTGCTTAGCTAGTGAAACGACATAGTCATGACTAACGAGTACAAGTACTATTATACCCACGACGAAGCCCTGATGCTTCAGGTCGGGTATACCTCACAGAAATTTGATATACCATCAGGAAAGCGGGCCTATGGGCCTAAGCTTTTCATGCCCATAAGACACTTTGAAAAAATGAAAAGTCTTATTCAACTTCATTCTATGAATCAGACCCATAAAATATATATTCCCATTAAGACCCAAAAACAAAGTCAACAACATTTCCGTCAAATTTAACGCAGCACACACAATGGTTTAAGATCTTCCGTCTCAAATTTACTCCATTCTCCCAATATTCCTCCGACAAAATCTAAATTTTTTTATCTAATAATAAACTTTTTTTTTTTTTTTACAATTTTTAAGTTTTTAACATGTGTGGCATATATATGATTTACATCAACTAAAAATTTAATTGAACGGTTATTTTCTTTATTATTTCCCTATCACTTTACATGGGTTTGCAATGAATATCACTGTGGTTGACAAGCCTTCGGACCATGAACAACAAAGTATTGGATTACAGCAAAGATGCTTCTCTTATGTACAATTAATTGATGTGTAGTTTTTTTGTCGATATTGCAAACTATTAAGAAAATACAAAGTTATAAGAACAAAATTCATGAGCTTTTCTTCTCAGTTTGCTTGGATATAATTAATAAAAAGAATTAGTCATGTGTTTGTGTTTTCTGTAATTGCCTTTTTCTGCTTTGTCCGGTTGCCAATTGTCATTGGTATGTCTGTTACCAAGACTTGTTTTCCACTAAATTAATTATACAAATGAAGATTACTGTGATCTGCGGCTGCAGTTAGGTAGGTTATATGTGCAATATGCATATGCATGCGTCCATTTTGGTAACGCCATGCAAAGTGGTTGACGCTTTACAGTATTAATATGGTGAAGTGCCAAAATGAGAAGACGGGTTCAACTGCCGACTAGAGTCCACTAAATAAGGCACAACAGCAACCCTCCAAAACTCAACTCTTTAGAATTTAGTCTGAGATGCCCAACTTATTCTCATATTTTGATTCACAACCTTCTCTTACTTTCCTAACTAGCTAGTTAATAAATATCCATTTGTCACCTCAATTTGATTTTTTGCTGTCAATTCTCTCCCTCTTTTTAGCACTGCACGTAAGGCCCTTATTGATTATACGTCCTGCTTTCTAGGACCTTGGTCGTCAAATATATACTCACATACTTTTTCTAAACCTTTTTTTTTAAAAAATGTATTATTCTGATTGCGCAACCAATCCTAGTTGTCCATAAGCAACTGTCTACACTTGTCGTTCTTGGATCCCTGCCTTATTCTTCATAAAGACACTATATTCTACATATAACAACTGACAAGAATTGCAAACATTTTTTTTTTTGGAATTAAGATATATATATAGAGAGAGAGAGAGAGAGAAAGAGAGAAAACATGTGGGTATATAAGACATAGAGGGAAATAATGGAATTAATTAGAGGTTCACTTCAACCATATATTTATCGAGTATGACATAATTTGTTCACTTGAACAATTTTGTGAGAGTGAGTATTGAATTGGAGAATGAAGAGGTTCTCATATATAAAGGAAAAATGAGTTTGACATCTTTTGGGCGTGGCCAAGTGCGTGGGTCTCAAATTAGAAACCTGAAGTTGATTTCAAATATTAAGTCTGGGTCCCTATCATGCAGAATCATGCATAAGCAGTAACATTAGCTAATAGCTATGCACTTTTTATTATTTCTCATTGTCAAATTCTCCTCACAGTCACAGTCGCAGTCGTTCTCATTCTCATCAATACCAACATTATTTAAAGCCACCACCACACCAAATCCACGGTCAATTTTGTTGGCCGGCAAACTTCAAATGACTCTCAATTTGTCCTCAGATTTTTTGTGGTTCCTTTGAAAACAGCTGGGTGACAGGTTATAAATATATATATTATGACTGAAGACGAAAAAGGCATTTTTGTCTAATTGTATCCAAATTAAATATAATACTATTTTTCTCTTATCCAATAGCTATAGATAGTTAAGTTGTTCCGATAATTGCATTTAGCTATATAAAATATGATCCTTATCATCATCATCAAAATGGCACCCACTAGATAACCATTATTAGTAGATTGTACCAACCGTTGAGTAGTAGAGTCATTCACGTTAACAACAATTGAGCATATTCCTTAGTTAATTATTTTCTTGCTAATTAAGGTGTTGTTTTTTGGGGTGGGGGAGGAACAGGTGTTGCTATAGGGGACCAATGATTTCAAACTATTCTAATTCTGCTCACAAATCCTTTCCAAGCTATCTATCTATATATATATGTATTTAGATAGATAGACCACATCCCCGTAACTTATGCTGAATTATTGCATGAATTCTTTTATTTACTTTCTTACTGGACACCAATTCATTGGCTTTATTAAGCGCTGCTGGCCAGGTGACCTATATCACATGACAAAAAAGTTATCACTGTCATAGTCACTCTATTCTATACTACCTCATTTACATGGGTGGAATTAAAAAAAAATTATTGAGAGTTTGAAGCGAAACTAATTTTTTATTTTGATATTATCGCAAAAATCTTAAAAAATTGAATCACTCAGTAATTGAATTTAAATTTAACATGGTTAAAATAAAATATTATATATTTTTTAGTTTGTTTTTTGTATTATTTTGTTTATGCATTTTACAAAGTACTAATTATTATGAGTGACTTAATTTTTCAAAATCTTAATAACAATATCAAAATTAAAAGTTTGTTCTATTCTAAACTCTCAGTAAAATTTTTATTCATTTTTACTTCAGTCATTTAAGTGAGGTAAGGTAGCAACCTCCATCTAACAAACACCAATTTGAAGATTGAAGTTACGATTCAGTTTTATTCAATCTTTTCTCGTGCTTATTTTTTTCCCTGTTGTTTCTCGGAGAAATTCTTGGATAAAAACACCAAACACATATGATGACCCAGGCACATTTTCTTTTGAAACTACTGTGTTTAAGATACACATGTTAAAGTTATTCTTGTATGACCATTAATTCGTCGTCTATGTGATGATCGATTATGATAGCCATTTTCTTTTGCACTAAAGTTATTCTTAAAATGACGAGGTTAATGAATTAATTAAAGGATACAATCATAACAAAGTAATGATGACACCAATGTTCAAAACTTCAAATACTAAATTAATGGAGGGGGTCGAAAGTTTTATTAAATATATCAGTACTGTTTCATCAAACATAGATGAATCTGAAATACATCAAATAAAGGCAATTATCAGTGGACCAAGTCTATGACATAAAATTAAGAACATGATTCTGCAGTACCATAAGCTTAATTGATTAATGGGTCTTAATTGCATGGTGAGAAGGGTGTGCCACATGGCACCATTTGAATATATACTACAAATTAATCCCTCACCGGCTCTTTGACATATGATGAGATTAATTTTGAAAGGAAAAGGGCGGTTCATAATACGGAATTTCATTAATGCTATTGTCTCCTCTACATGTTTCACGCTAGGCCGGCCCTCCCCATTAATCTATGGGTCCTGCTTACAAGAAAGTAAACCCTAAAACGTAGGCAACATGTACTGTCTATATAATTAATCATGATTAATTTCTGCAAATTAGTGAATATCATATTCTGTGTTAGGCATATTTAGCTGATCACATGCAAAAGCTAACGTGGGAATTTGATAACATATTCACATTTCATTCAATCTCTATCAAATAATTAGTTAAAGGAAAACAGGAAGATATATAGAACGTACCTTGGTAATGCTTCATTTCCAGATTGCTATGAATTTGATTTTGCGTATTATTAGTTACCACAAAATGGACTTCCAACTACTTAATTAGTTTAATTTATTCACCAGCAATTACTAAAGGAATAAGAATAGGAATAGGAAGTAAGTATACTATAAAAACTTGTCATGCATCATCCTCTCAAATTCACTAGGAAATGTTTTGTGTCATTTACTATTTTAAGTAATAATAGGGTTTATCCCCACTGGAGTTATTTGGAAAATTGAGAAGAAACTATGTGTGCTGATTATGAAATTGCCACCCTTATTTTCTCAATTAATAAGAAAAGAGTCTGCTAGCTTGCTGTTCAGTTGTTGCAGTCATATAATTAATATCAATCAATGAGTTTCGCTTATATGTGCAGATATCGCTTAATTATTCTCAAGCAAAAGTTCAAAACAAATCTAGTACTATGGCCATCTATGTCACATATCCATATCGTTAATTACTTACTAGCTCAAAAAGTTATGATATCAATCTCAAAGGAAAGAAAACCAAACTCATGCAAGGTTTATTATTTTTGCATCTCCGTTATCATCATTCATCTTCAATAATCTTTAGTCCAAATACAGCAAAAGCAACTGCTTGCCTTTACGTTAATCTGTTTGCAAAAACAAAAACAAAAAAAAATTGTATGAGGATTAAATTTGAGAGACACATTGATTTCAATTTCTACCATCTCTATCAAATATTAAGAGTTTTTCTTATTCTCACTTTTTTCCTTACCAAGCGTTATCTTATAATTGTTAAAAGAATTAAGAATACTTTATATATATATATACATATATTTGAATCTGAAAACTGACAAATTTGTAAGTATCGTGCAAGTATACTCAGTAGCCACGAAAAATAAATGAGTTGAAAACATGAATTAAATATTGATTACTGTTTCTGTTCTAAACATAAATTTGTTTCATATACAAATAGTGTGGGGATTCTCTTAGTATAAACAAAAAAAAGTTATATTGTATCTCATAAAAAAAAATCATCAATCAGATCTAATTAATAGTATTTTTTTGTTATCATAATAATCATAGTATTNGATCTAATTAATAGTACTTTTTTGTTATCATAATAATCATAGTATTTAACTAGAATTCAATATTCTTTCTATATGTACTCTTATCTACATTCTCTAATACTTCACACTCTTTTAATTTGTGACAAAAAAATTATATTTGTTTAGCATGTATTAAAAGTGATTTAAAATTGAGATATATTTTATTTTCATCTATCATCATCTCTACCATTCTCTTTCTCTTTTATTTTTTTTTTCACTTTTCTAATAAATAGAATATCAAATTTTGATTTCCTTTTGTGGTGAATAGAAATCTAACAAATGAAAATGTAATGTTTCTGATAATTTTAATGGTTTTACCAATGAATCTAAAAAAAAACTAATTCTCTCTCATATATATTTTGTGCATGTAACATGATCTAGAAGCCACACAAAACGACGGGGAGGGGGCCGGGAAGGGATTCAGATTCCCACTGTTAATAGTGATCACGCGGTAACTGCTACTTAGTACTTATCGACAGAATACGAATAACTAATCCCTCTTAATTTATTTATTTTATTTGAATAGTAAGAAAACAAAGCAAACCTCTATAGGCTAATGACGGTTTTTGAAATTACAAGGAACATGTCTCAACAAAAACTGCCTGAAAGGAATAAAATCCGACAACACTTCTGCA
This sequence comes from Cercis canadensis, assembly GCA_003255065.1. Taxonomy (NCBI): domain Eukaryota; kingdom Viridiplantae; phylum Streptophyta; class Magnoliopsida; order Fabales; family Fabaceae; genus Cercis; species Cercis canadensis. The sequence continues at coordinate 574,589 of QAOA01005000.1, forward strand.
AATGCCAGAGAGAGCAGATTCCTAGTTTCAAGTTTCTAAACATTACCCCAACATCATTCATGCTTTTGACCTGCTCTTTCAAGTTTCAACCTACTTCCCACCACAACATATGGCTAGTCCCCCCTGCATTTCCAATAAAATATCTATATATTTTATGTAAAGAAAATAAAATGAAACATCGTAAAAAGAAAATAATATTTTTTGAAATAAATTATTTTTTTATAAATAAATAAAGTTAAATGTTTTAGTTTGAGATATAATAAAATAAAGTTAATTTGAGATCTCAATTTTTTAAGAAAATTTTAAATTAATTATAGAATGTGTTTATGTTCTAAATTAATAATTAAAAATAAAAATTTATCACACATTAATAATTATCATAATATTCATACGTATCTATATCTAAATTTAATAATACTAGTTGAGATGAAGTATAACATGGACTGATGGGTGGCACGCAGAAGCAGTTCTTGAAATGGGAATAATAGCTGAGTCAAACTTGAAACGAAGTCAACATACGCGTAACTCGGGTGTGGAGGAGCAAACCGCAGATCATATTTATAGCCCACACGTTTTCGAAAAAGCATTGCTAGCAGAATCCAATTAAAAGCCGACAAACAGCCGCTAACCGAAGCTTAATTGGTTCCCAACCCTTTCTTTTTCTAGAGCAATTGTTACACAAATTATGCTTACTTATATTTCCTTATGAGTATGGCTTAATTAAATTTGGTCTTTATAAAATTTAATAATTAAATTATCAGAAAATTTAAGTGTAAGAGTGATAAGATAAACATCTCTCTTTTACCTAATGTAGCCACCTCCCACCTTAAAATCCCACCGTCATCTACACCACGCGCACATTTACAAACGTGCTTCTTAAATTATTTCTTTATAATTATTTTATTATAGTATTAACTATTAAGTAATATTATGTGTACATTTATGAAATTCTATTTTCTCTTCATTTATATAAAAGTATAATTTGAGTTTAATTAGATTTACAGTGCACTTTAACTATTTTAACATGACTCAAATTTTTTACAATTTTACATAATAATGTGTGCAATTATTATTATTTTCCTTTCTTGGTTGCTGTACAGAAGAGGGATGGGGAAATCAGAGTTGAGGTTCCTTCCTTCTTTCTATCAATCAATTCACGCACACGAAGATTTTCCCCTTTTCCTTCGATTAATTTCAATTTAGCCATCTTGGACTGTCATGTGTGCAAAGTTCATGCCCCCTTAAATAAATTAACACAAGAAGAAATTAATTTCTTCATAATTACATAATTACCATACACCCACCGGTCTATACGTCTTTCGCAAAATTTAATTTAAGGGAGAATTTGAGAAAAAAGAAAAAATTAATAGAAGTGTTTTTTAAAAAGAGAAATAAGGACATGATGACCAATGGTCATTGTTTAATATGAAGTGGTCATTTTCTGTTTATAAAAGATATTTAATTCTCCCTTTAATTTAATGACAATTCTCTCTCCTAGCTCCTTCCTAGGCTCGCTTATAAATACAACGCCACCTTCCCAGCAAAGTCAGAGCTATACACATTCAACGATTCAAACTCATAGTGTTAGCTAATCATTTTGGTTTCCTTTCTATCTTTATTGGTTATATAAGAATGGTGGTGCCTTCTCCAACTTCAATGATGAGAAGCAAGAAAACAAAAGCTGTGGGAATTCCGACGATCGACCTGTCCATGGATAGGTCAGAGTTATCGGAATTAGTGGTAAAAGCGTGCGAGGAATATGGTTTCTTCAAGGTGGTGAAGCATGGTGTGGCGAAAGAGGTTATTTCAACATTGGAAGAGGAAGGAACAAAGTTTTTTGCCAAAAGCACCTCAGAGAAGCAACATGCTGGCCCTGCTACCCCTTTTGGTTATGGTTGCAGAAACATTGGCCCGAATGGCGATATGGGTGAGCTCGAGTATCTTCTTCTTCATACCAATCCTCTCTCCATCTCTGAGAGATCCCAAACCATCTCAAATGACCCTACCAAGTTCAGGTACTACTTCATTTTCTCCATTCAATTCTTCCATTTCTGTTGCTCAACAACTTCAACTTATATTCCTTATATATATATATTTACGTTAATTACTACACTTTATTGATGAAATCAGAATAAGACAGAGACACAGTTTTCTTTTTTCTTTTTAATATGAAACCAACACAAGGTGGGGAACCAAGCCCTCTGTGTTTCTTGAGTGCCAAGCAGGGTTCCGGGCCTTATGCTGAGTCTACGGCGTGTTTTATATAAATCAATTATTATTTTATCCCATTACGTTAACGTACTTGAATGAGTTGAACTGTAAACATTTTTTGCTTAATTATCATTAATGACGGTTTGGCCCGTAAATACGATAGTTTATTAGTTTTTTGCCGATGAAATGGTGGGGAAGACTATTTCGTATTATTGATGCTTGGTATCCTAGACAAAGACATCTTTCCTTTATGGAAAAAAAAAAAAATGATTAATTTCAGCGTCGTTATACAGCACTACAATCTATGATTCAGTAATTTTTCTTTTTTAATCCAATTTAATTATATGGTTGTTTCCAAGTGATCATATATATATGATGATGATTTCTTCTATTTATAATAAACTAATTAATTCTGTCCAACATTGATCCCTTTAAGTATGGCAGAAAAAAAATTAACTTGTTGCGTACTGGGTTTTCTATCTATCTTTTATAATAAAGAAACAAAAACATCAGAGATGAAAATTGAAAAGGTATATAGCAACACGTGCACCATGGACAAATGAAGTAAATGAAGTCTCTGGTCTCAAATATTGTAGGTAGAAGAGGACGATAGGAAGGAGACAAATTTTGATTATCTTTTGGAGAGATTGAGGGAGGTTGAGACTTAGAGAGTAGTTATAGAATAGAATAGATGAAGCCACTTCTGAAACTTGCATGACAACATGGTATATACTTTATTCTGCTTGGACTAGGGGTAACATTGATGGGCCCAGCGCATGCTATAAGCAAGCAATTGTAGCACAAGCAGAGTTTTACCATGAGAGACATTTCTCCACCTCCTTTTGAGTTTTTAGTCTTGAACAAAACAATAATCTTACGGCTTTTCATTGGTTGACACTTAATTGGTACCCACTTTCTAAGTTCTTAGTACTTAATTTCTTCAAGAAAATCATGTATAAGCCACTAAAACGTGGATTCTTATCTATAAGAAGATAATGCCTTATCTATAGGCAGGCAAATTATGCAGGATGATGTGGCATGAAAAGGGAACAGTGTATGCAGCTAGTTCATGAACCTTGTGTCAGCAGAGTACTAGATTTTAGAAACAAGGAGAGTACAAATTAATTATCGATTACTAATTAACTTAGGTAACCTGTAGTAGCTTGCATTGGACCCTCTTCCTACTTTTGCTGGCATGCCGGTACCGGCCAGTGACAATATCATCATTTTGCTTCAAGAAAATAGATCTAATTAATATCCCATGACAGAGTCATCAAACAAATCAATAACCTCACAATCAAATCAAGAAAAATTGCAAGCAAACTTTTATTGGGTGATAAATAAAGACGTTAATTATTTTCACCAATTTTGATACGATGACTTATTTTTTGGTTTTGGTCTTTGCAGCCGAGCCGTGAATGATTATACAGACGCAGCTAGGGAACTAGTATGTGAGATTCTTGATCTAGTGGCGGAGGGTTTGTGGGTCCCCGACAAGTTCGCGCTGAGCAGGCTGATCAGAGACGTGAATAGTGACTCACTCCTGAGGATCAATCACTACCCTCCCAGAAAGTGGGACCCATCAGAACTTGATAAAAATCAAATCAAGAATAATAATAACGTTGGGTTTGGGGAGCATTCTGACCCTCAGATCCTGACGATCCTACGGTCAAACGACGTGGGCGGGCTTCAGATCTGTACCCACGACGGGTTGTGGATCCCTGTCCCCCCTGACCCAAATGAATTCTTTGTGATGGTTGGTGATGCACTGCAGGTTGGTCTTGGTCTTGGTCTTGGTCCCTAATCACAATCAAAATCACATTAGCATTAACATTAACATTAACATTAACTTTGTTGTTTTCAATTCAGGTTTTGACGAATGGAAGGTTGAGAAGCGTGAGGCATAGAGCATTGACAAACACAAGAAAGGCAAGAATGTCAATGATATACTTTGGAGCACCAGCATTGAATTGGTGGATTGCTCCTCTGCCCAAGATGGTGACGCCTCATAATCCACATCTATATAAGCCCTTCACTTGGGCCCAATACAAGCAAGCAGCTTACTCTCTCCGACTCGGAGACTCACGCCTTGACCTCTTCAAGGCCAAAGCTAAAGATTGCGATCTCCTAACTCCCTCTCCATCACATTCCCATAGATAATCTTCTACTACCTAATTACACACTAGGAGTCACAATTTTTTCTTCATCTTTAAATGTCATAGTGGTCATCAAGAATCAAAATTACTTTAGGAATTCTTTTTTATTGGTAGAAAGGTTTTATTTAGCTTTGTTACTCATATGTAACGATTGAGCTCCAATGGTAAAATTTATTATAACAATTTAATCTTCACTTTTAAGTTTTATTTGTAAAACGCGTCCTTGACATGGGTGTGAAAAATAATACAAGTGAGAATTGAAAATCAAGCTTATTAAGAAATTAACCAATTAACGGATTCAAAAATGGATGATAACTTAAGAATTATTCTTCTTTTGTTTTTTGATGTGAAAGAATATATTATTTTTCTTTATGACATGTTCTCTAAATAGGAAGGTTATTTTCTCTCTCTGTGTTTGGAGTTGGAGCGTAGAGAAGGAAACTGATAAAAATTGAAATCTAAACCAGTTTAGTCAAGAAGACTTTGATGTCATGTATACAAAATTGATGAAGCTAGTTAATTAATTATCCCTTGTTCAGGTTGCAAAGCATTATGCACAAATTTCGTTTTAGATCAGTTATTAATGTATGCGCAGCAATTGTTGACTTGTTTGATTACAAAATGATTTGATTAGGTATACCTAGGAAAACAATATTTTACCAATATCTCAGCCTGAATGGTCACAAATTTTTAATGTGGTTTTAGTGTCGTTATCATTTGACTATTTGTGGTTGAAAAGTTAAATTCCAGTTGATGAATCGGATTACAAGCCCAACTTGAAATTGAATTTTGTAAAAATAAATCCAATCAATGCACGAAAAGACTTCCTTACTAGAAAGTGAAATTGAATTTTGTTTGTTCAATTTGGGTCTTACCAACTGTGACAAAGAATCAAAGTCGCAGTTGTTCCATCAACCAAATAAGGTGCATGGTTCTTTTGTGGTAGGTGTAGCTAGACACTGACTTTAAAAAAGGTCTTTGCTATTTTAAGACAACAGAAACAGAAACAGGTTTTTCATGCTATTTTAAGACACTGGTTTTGGTAGATTTAATCCCTCATTAGCATTCTTGTTGGAGTAACCGTCATTGTTTTTATCATGTAATTATCACCATGATCTTTGTCACCGGAAAAAAAATAATTAAAAAAACAATTAATTCGGGGACTCACGAGTTAATTTTCCTGTACTCTTTTTTTTTTTTTTTTTNATAAGGTGCATGGTTCTTTTGTGGTAGGTGTAGCTAGACACTGACTTCAAAAAAGGTCTTTGCTATTTTAAGACAACAGAAACAGAAACAGGTTTTTCATGCTATTTTAAGACAGTGGTTTTGGTAGATTTAATCCCTCATTACTCATTAGCATTCTTGTTGGAGTAACCGTCATTGTTTTTATCATGTAATTATCACCATGATCTTTGTCACCGGAAAAAAAATTAATTAAAAAAACAATTAATTCGGGGACTCACGAGTTAATTTTCCTGTACTCTTTTTTTTTTTTTTTTTTTGAGAAATGAATTCAATGTATGATCAAAAGTTAAACACATTTTCTTTACAGGTCATCACACATTGAAGTGATTACAATATATTTTTTTTTATATGATAATTAAAATATCTTTTGGGCTATATATATAATTATTATGTGTAAAATATTTATTTACATTATGTAATTACTGTGTGTCCTTTTTTACTTAATTCTTTGAGTGTTGGTGGATGATGTGTATGCCAAATTGTGTGCAGGGTCCAAGATGGTGAATACCTGGCCACGTCTTTTTAGTTTTTAGGGTGATGAGGTTGGCCAACGGTCTTTGACTTGCCTACGGATCAGAAGGCTTAGATGGCCAACTCCTCACATAACTTGGAGGGCAAGAATTGCATGAAACAGTTTCACGTGATATATACAAGTATCATAATATTTGTCTTTATTTCTAGCCTCGCTCCTATAATGGCTTCAATATTGCTATTACTGGAAGCGTTAATAAGAGGGTGTGATCTTGTGGCAAAGAATGAGAGGAAAGAGAAGATAAACAAGTTGGGAAGCGTTATTCATGTGAAGAAACAAGCTGGGAAAGCAGCCACCAGCTTGGACAACTTTGATTGCTCCTGGAGTAGTGTTGTTCTGAATGATGAGAAGGAGAAGACCAAAACCTGGAAACTAGACGAGAATTGCATTTGGCATTAAAGAAAACTAAAGGTAAATGACATTCTTTTCTCCAAACATATTCTGTTTTCAGATTTCAACCTTAATTAAAAAGCTAAGTTTCCCTATGTACTTTTTATAAGTATCAAGCAAGTATGGTGTTGCGCGTGGTGTTTATTGTACTTATTGGCAGCCACTCTGCCATAACAATAACAAATCATCTTTCTTTTTGACGTGACACGAGTCACCCTCATCTGTTTGGAGAAATACATTTTAAAATATATATATATATATATATATATATATATATATATATATNCATTCTCTTCTCCAAACATATTCTGTTTTCAGATTTCAACCTTAATTAAAAAGCTAAGTTTCCCTATGTACTTTTTATAAGTATCAAGCAAGTATAGTGTTGCGCGTGGTGTTTATTGTACTTATTGGCAGCCACTCTGCCATAACAATAACAAATCATCTTTCTTTTTGACGTGACACGAGTCACCCTCATCTGTTTGGAGAAATACATTTTAAAATATATATATATATATATATATATATACAATTGATACAATATTATATATATGGAGGTAGTATATATATGTTGATTAATTTGTACTTAATTTCAGTAATTGAGTTATTGAAATGCATTTCATTTAGCTTTGAAGTCTCATTCTCCTTTGATACTTGATGGGGCAATGGAGCCTAATAGATATGTGAAAGCAGAACTGAAATAATTAGTGGGGTAAAGAGGTAATGAGCCAAGTGTCCCCTTCAATATAGTGTGTCCCAATAAAAGGCATAGCCTCTTGGTCTGTAAGCATCCTTGCCCATGGCACTCTCCCTGTCAAGTTAGCCCCCGGCCCACTACATTTGTATTCTCCATAATATACTCTCCTGCAATACACATACACATACACATACTCATTGGAATTGTATAAGATGGTGGTGAGTGGTGAATTGAAGTTTAACTTACACATCACGCTTTTGGTCACCCCAATCACTCCATCCTTGGGGGACAACAATCTTGTCCATGTATGTGTAAGAGAATACAACTCTTGAATAATCACCCCACGCTCTTCCAAGATAAACTTGCCCACTTCCTGTTACCACGCTGTTTTTGAACGAAAACCCACTTTCCAACGACGAATTTGTACGCTTCTGTGCTGTGATGGACGCCACTTTCTTCGCTGTCGAATTTAAATAGCACTTCTGCACCCAATTTAACAAACACCTCCTTAATCAAGATCATATCAAAATGTGTAATTCGGCAGGGACCCACTCTCTTTTTTGGGCCCAATATTAAAGAGGCTCGGCCCAGAGTAATGAAAAATAAAAGACCTCATAGAAGGATCTGCCGGAGCCGAAGATGAAATCAACAGAGCCTTGAATGTAGCAATTATTGAAGTAGTGAAGACCCTTGTGATCATATAGAGTGTCTTGAGTCCCATAAAAGCTACAATTGTAAAATGCAGCTTTATTCCCTGAGATCCGAAGCGCCACTCCTTGTCCTCTCACCGATCCAATCTCGTGTGGAGCTGTGTTCTGTTTCAACAATACCAACTGTGTGTCATTATTATATCATACATTTGCTTTCCTTCAACTTAAGCCATTTTTCAGATGATGCAAATCATAATCACGGTTACTTAAGCCATTTTTCAGATGATGCAAAACAATTTTCAAACCCGTGACTGTGATCTTGTCTTTTTCCAATCCCAGTCCCACAACAGAGAATCTTGGTTTGGAGCTTTGGAATGTTTCAAGCAGAACTAGAATCCGTTTGTGGTCGTCTATCATAATCATATCCTAAAAAGTAAAAACACCACACAAAAATTTCTCTCAAATGAGAGGGGAGAGGCAATTTCCCATAACCTTATCTGCAAGTGCAACCAAGGAAAGCATTTGAAGGCCAACATATGCGTGCCCGCTTAACTTTACTTAAATATATGAATCAAGAAATGAAATATGGGTTTGAAATTTTAATGTTGAAGGAAGTAGAAGTAGGTGTACCTCAAATTTTATGTTGATGGCTATAAAATAATTAGCATCCACAGCAACAGTTGCACTCTGGAAAGTCCTCCCACTGACGGAAGCCGTATCATTCCCAGTAATGGTTGGTGGATCACCAGCGTCCCCTAACAATGTAATAAAGGGAAAATTTCTAGGGATCACCACCTTTTCCCTGCAGTGATCATAACAAGTTAGTACTTAGTATATTGATATCCCCATCTCAAAATATTTTTAGGTATCTATGCAATTCTTACATTGCTTACTAGAGATTATGCTAACTAATATTGCTAGTACTAGTACATCACAGAAAATACCTATAAATGCCAGGTCCAATGAACACTATGACTCTTCTATTGTTGTGTGGTGAAATGCTATTAAGAGCTTCTCTGACGGTCTTGTAATCACCGCTACCATCTTGGCTCACAGTTAATGTGACTTTGTTGTTCTCAGCCTTCTGCTGCCTCAAATCTGCAGTTTTTCCCCCACCACCCAATGCTGCAACATTCCATTTTGTCTCCAAAATAGTCTTCTTCTCGTAATTCTGAATGTTCCAAGAAATCCAATTGTTATAATCTGTGTCTCTATCTGAGCTCCAAGAGGAAGATTTGGAACTGATGTCAGTGATATGTAAAGAAAAAAGGAGCAACAGAATGACTTGGAAATGGGTTTTGGGAACCATGGCAATGTTAGTAATATTACAACACCATGCGCACTGCCACTGCTCTCTTCTTAAAATTTAGAATGCCAGTGAGTGCTTGATGGAACAACAAATGGAGAGACTATATATATATATACATAATGGGAATTCTCTAATCTATTTACTAAACTGACCTCTTATTGATAAAAAGAAAACTGACAAATATGAACCAACCTCAAGCATGTAATTATCCCTTCTATAAAAGAAAGAAAATTTTAATGAAGTAGAACCATACTGTTCTGACACATGACAATGAAGTTGAAAGATAGGCCTATCCATTTTTTTTTAAGAAAAAAAAGAGGAGGGACCTCAAGCAGAGTGGCCACTTAAAGGGCATTTTTCTGAAATAAAATGAGAAGCTTGTAGGCTATTGGGGAAAAGACTTGGGACCCCAAGCTTTCAACAATTTTGTAATGCGCATTGCCTTGAAACCTATCCTTTGCCATGAATAATGGCAATGGCAGAGGAAAAATGCTCAAGCTAGTAGCTGTAACCCATTTCTCAAAATGCACATGGTGCTGCTGCCTCAACACCAAATATAGCTCACTTAGCTGTGGGGTATCACTTTTTTTTTTTTTTTGGGTTGTAATCTTCTCTTTTAATTGCATCAGGCTGATGAAGGACATGGATCACACAGTAGGAGATGTCATTTTTTTTTTCAAGATTCAATTATAAAATTTATGAAACAGTTCTAGCTTTTTTTTTTTGGTCCAATACATTTCATTCTATTTGGTAATTACATTTATGCAGAGATTTTGAATTATTCGTGAAATTTAATTTATTTTCTAATATTATACAGCAAGAACGACATTTGAATTTGCCAGCTAGATAATGAAAACCATTAGCCAACAAAAATTATATATTCAGAGCGCAAAAAAAAAAAAAAAAAAATCTAGCATTGCCAACATTTTTCTTTTGTCACCTAAAGTCTAAAGTCTAAACCCATTCAATTTCAATAACGGACAAAAGGGGCTGGCAAAAAACAAATGTAAAAGGTCCAAAGAACATTATTCAAGGATTACCGAACCAGGGCTATATATTAGCCCACTCAAGAGTTTTCTTCTACACTTAATGTTGAAACAGGCCCAACCCAAGTACGTTCCCACAAGCGACTGAAAGAAAAAAAAATAAAAATGAAACCACCATCAATAATAGGTAGTAACATCATTATAAACTTTTAACTATTATCATTGCTTTTTTATCTTTAAAAAACTATTTTTACTTTATGAACATTCAAACGTTTACCTTTTAAGATGTTGTGGTTTGCAGTCCCATAATTGATTCTTATTTATTTATTTTTAATTATTACATAAATAGAGTTAGATTTTTATAAAACAGAGTGAAATCGGGTGTCAACTAGTGATAATTAAGGGCTGTTGATATTCTGCAAAGAAATTTTAGATGAAAACCTTGATATCTTGAGTCTCTCCAAAGTCGCACTTGGTGGGTTAGCATTATCGTGAAGTTGAAGAAAGCAGTGCAGATGGTTTGGCCAAGTTGGGTTGCAAACAAGTGGAATTTAATTATGAGAATGAGAGCTTAAGATTTGACGTTCCCCAACTCCTTAATTATATCAACTTATATGATGAGTTAGAATGAGAGAAAAGAAAATCCCATGTAATGATGTGCAGCGCAGAAGCATGAAGACAAGTTCAACTCTTGTAACCCTTTAATTCAACAGAATGTGGCTGCTGCAGAATTGGAGTGCCTCCTCTTCATGCATCTACTATTTTACTGAATAAAGTGTTGAAACCTTCCTAATTAGAGTCAGCTGAGTAGCTCTGACTGCTCAAGTTTTTCCATTGATGCAATTATATCTCCCACTCACATTGTTAATCAATAAAATATGATTGACGTATTCTCACAAAGACAAACCCACTTTCTCTTTAGTCTTCGTTTTTCAACCTTGCCCTCTCTTCCAAGCAGACAACATCGTCACATAAAATAAAGCTCCACTCCACGGACCTAATCTTCTTCGCTTACTAATTACATAATTAACAATCAATTACCAATAGCATATTGAACGGAGAATTAGTTGAAATGCACACAGTTTTTTTTAACTCCTTTTCTTCTTCTCATGTATATATACCAGATCAGAAATCTAACAAGAATTAGTGAATAGAGGGATATAGTTAATTATAGTATTATAAAATTAATCATGCCTAGATCTTAATTACCTTGTAAAATACTCATGAGCTAATAGATCAGCCTATGAAACATTCACTTTTGGATTAAGATCTCAGCTGTGACGATACATAGATAGGACCGAAAAAGAAAAGCAAACATCATAGTTGACTGCCCAATTACGTGTGAACGAAAGACCGAGTAGTACTAAAATATTTTATTTCAAAAGCTGCGGCCCTTAGTGCTTCCACTCCAATGAGAAAGCCATTGAATCTGAATCATAACGATATTAATTACTGTATAATAATTAATCAATGTCAAATTCTGCTTGGCTCCATCTCGTTTTGCATTTTCTCGTGCTTCTAGAAAATTATAATTTAAGTACCAAAATATAAAAAATAAAATTATAATTAACTCTCAAACACAAGAACAATGTGTAAGAAACACAAGAGAGTAGCTAGAAGTCAAAAAGTATAAACACATGCTGAACATGCAGTTCATATGTATTGTTTCCGTAGAAGTAAATCCGACAGTCTAATGTCCCAAACGACACTCAAAATGAAGCAGAATCTGAATCCCGAAAGAATTGCCTTTATTGATTAATTTTCTTGTGCTTCTAGACAATTAATATTACATTAGTGAAGATCAACATATTAGGTATATATGTTACGTAAAATCTGATTTCTGCAAACTTGTTAATGCCTCGCGACAGCTTCACGTGCTTTGACGATTAATTCATGAGTTATCAGCTAGCTGTTGTTGCAAGAACCAAATGTTTTCATCAGTCCACAAGTCTGCTCCGCCAAAACCATTCCCATCCGGCTCCAATGTTTGGATATCCGAATCCACATGCTGACATGAATCTGAACTGGACCCGGACCCGTTTTCGGCACTACTGGAGCAGCCACCACCAGGCATTAGATGGTAAGAGTAAGATATGGCAGAGTCAGAGAGGGAAGGAGGTTGCAGATGTGGTGACATGAAACTGGGGTTGGTGTTAGATAAGATGGGTTGTGCAGAATCCGACTTGGATGAGGCCTGGATCCGCTCGAGCAAACGGGGCATCCATACTAAGCGCAAGGCATCTCTGAACTGTTTGCTATTGACATCACATTTGAGCTGCTTAGCGTGCTTTACTACTCTGGTTCTCCAATAGTTCTTGATCTCATTGTCAGTTCTGCCTGGCAAGTGCTGCGCTATTTTGGACCACCTTCAATTAATATCAATAAATAAAGAATTAGATCCAACATATTGTAAACATGGATATCAATAACAAAGCATATATATAATTAATTAATATACCGGTTGCCCCAGCGGCAATGGAGGTCAAGAATCAAGAGCTGTTCTTGAAGGGTGATGTTACCACGTCGAACATTGGGACGCAAGTAGTTTAACCATCTTAATCTGCAGCTTTTGCCCGTTCGCTTCAAACCTACATATATATATATATATACCAGTTTCAGTCCTCAAAATTTAACCATCTTAAGTATAAGTTTATTGGTGGTAATTAATGAATGAATGCATATATACCTGCAAAGCGAGCGACGGAGTTCCAGTGACCTTCGCCGTGGACGGTGATGTAGTTGAAGAGAACAGAATCCTCTTCCTCTGTCCAAGGACCTTTCTTTATAACCATCTCTTCTTCACTTCCATATATTGTTGTTGCTGATGACCCACAGTCTGATAAACTTGGCATGGTATGATCATTAACACCCCAATACTCCATCGAGGAGAGGAGAGGGAGAGGTCAGAGGTGGTTTTCAAAATGCAGATTTTGGTTTAATTAGTTGAGGATGGCAGAGAATTAAGAAGATCGATTATATATATAGAGAGATCAACGGCATTGGATTTTGGGCAAACTGCACTTTATAGTTTGAATATGTTTTGAAAACTAAAAAGATACAACTAGTGGGCTGCCGCCATGCCAAGGTCTCTGTTTTATTAAATTATTACTAATTTTTACTCGTATGTTTTGTGCTTTCGAATTTGACCTTGCTGTTTGGGGTTGACCCTTTGACTTTTCCGTCTTTCCCACACGCGTGGCTATCACACTGCAAATTTTCTAATAATATCCGTAAATACACAAGTCAAACAGAGGGTGTGATGCATCACTCCGTCAGCGTTTCGATTCCAAGTTTGTCTTGTATCCAAAAACAAAAGGGGATGATTGAGTGAGAGTTAGTAGCAATTGAAACAAAAAGCTTTTTAGAATATTGAGTATCGACAAACATTCCTTATTATAAACAAAAACAAAGTTTCTAGAATGAAGCATTGCTCCTTTGGACGCCATAAATCCCCAAACTAATAGTCTGCTAATAATTTTATTCGCTTTAAAGCTAACCCGTTTATGACGAATTGGCAAATGGTACACCACATTGATTCTCCTTAAGTTCCTGTTCCAGTGGCCACTATGTTAAAACTGGTTCATAATAAATCATTGCAGAATGTTTTGCTTCATCACGGAGACAAGTCTTATGATAATTTAAACCGGAAATCCTCCCAAATTTTGTTTCTATCTATCTTTCCTTTAGATCTTTTTGGTGCATTGCATTCTGCAACCAACATATATTTGACACATTTTCAATTTTCATATCAGTCGGTAAGAGCTGAAGTTGAAGTATAATGTCAAAACTTATAATATCTGCTCTCTGCAAGAAACAAAAGTTATCCTCCGATTGAGTGTGTAAACGTTAAAGAGGACATTAATTGTTTGGCTTAATTGTAATCTTAGTCCTTCTATGTTAATAATTCTTACGAATTAGTTCCCCCATTTTAAAACTCAATGATTTGATTTTTCTATTTGTCCAAATTTTGCATTTTTAATCCAGCCATTAGATCTCCATTTATAGACTAACGGAAAAAGCTGAGATAGCACTAAAAAATATTTTTTAGTGCTACTTTGGCTGATGAAGTGCCACATAGACCAGGGAGTCATTTATCAAACCGGTGATCTAGAGTCATTCATTGCTAAATTGAGATAAAATTTTGTGAAGAAGTTTAACAGACATATTTTTTCAATATGAACAGTAAAATTATGAATCAAATAACGGCTTAAACAAGACTTCTTATAAAGGATTTTCCATATTCTAGCAATTTGAAGGATGAGATTATTATTACAAGACCATTAAGGCTTGATCTGGACTAAAATTATGCCTAATTGTTTAGTAACGAAATCATATATCAAGATAAGCAGCATCTAGATGACTAATTTCGTAACTAACGTCAAACGAAGGTACTAAATTTATTTACCCAATACTTTTTTCTATTTCTGCGGGATTGCCCATCCACAAGACCTGCTTTGTTCATATAATCATTTTTTTTTAATGTTGTACATATTCCAAGATTTCGGCCAATATTCAATAACAAAAATCACTATTAGATGTTTATGGTACACTTATTCCGCGTAGAACCTATGCAGGATTCTGATTTGCACAAGGTCGCTTTGATTCAAAACTTGTTATTCATTGGCTCATCTAGTAAAAATTACCTAACACAGGGTTAAAGAAAGAATTTGTTCATCAAGATAGATTAATGTCAACAAGAACCATTTGTGTTTGGGAAAACGACCTATGAGAAACTTGTTTAGTTAAAAGTTATGAGAGCTTTAAAGAATGTTAAAGGTTTTTCTTGTTCTTTCAGTGGAGGGCTAACATGCCTCATCCCCAATGGCTATGTGAATTTACTCAATAGTTTACACATTATTATCTTCTGCTTTCCACAATTAAAACAGATTTAATCATGTCCTTCCTTAGTAGAAGAGAGAGAGAGGATCTGAAAGTCTAAAGTCTATTTCAAGGGTCGATCGCAAAAGGTAGCCATTTAAATTTCAGTCCATGCTCCAGCCACATATGTCTAGGCAATCTCAAGACCTAACAAATGACATGTATGATGGCAAATATTCAATTTCACTACACTGTCAAAAGAACAATCTATCGCAACCCAATCCAACAAGTCAATAGATCATCATTATCCGTTCTCAAGGACGGATATAATCACACTTCTTCAGTGAAAATTCTCATTATACATGAACAAAAATTATTAAAAAGCAACAATACAACCAAATTGAAAGTCATATTTCATTTAAAAAAAACCAACACGCAATTCATCAATCAAATGTTTGGTAATAAATCATAAACCGTGTGATTCTGCTGTTTCCTACTACAGAAACCAACCACTTAGAGAGGCCTCAGATTGTATTGACACATCAGAATCTAAAACCAGATAATCAGTCAATGTAGGCAATTTAATATTTTCAGTCATCACCGACCTCAGCATTTTCTAGAGCCAGAATAAAATTTCAAAAAAATGTCAATAAAATCAGATATACGAAGCCATAAGGTGCGTTTGTGAGTGATAGAGTGTCGGAATAATAACTTTTGAGGGGAAAGAGATCACTCAGTGGTGGCTTTATAGTTTATGGTTCGATTCTGCCAGCAATTCTCCTCACCTTGAAATTTCAGAAGAGGGAGCTTTTGTATCATCATTGTGAAAACTCTATTTCCCCAAAAATCAGCCACATAATAATTGAACAGAAAACAGGTAAAGTAAAGAAAGGTGATATTCAGAAAAAACCAAATCTAAGTGCGAGGAAAGAGATCACTCAGGTCAGCGGGGTTGTCGACACGCAAAGTATTCTCCCAAAAGAGAGAGAACCCTGCATTCCGGTCTGTTGAGCTTGAATTTATGGAGTCATCACCGTGATCTCTTTCCGATGCATCAACAAACAAAACACAAAATTAAACCTAAGGGAGAGGCGTGGGTGTTGTTCAACTACGCATAACACCTCAATTTATAGCAACCATTTTAGGGTTTCTGGTAGAGAGACCGAGATTAAATCGCCTTTTTTTTTTAATTTTATATTATCTCCCTCCGCCTATGGGCCAAAAAAAAACGTAAACCCTAAACTAAGCTTCCGGAAATCGGTGGTCTTTTGACGGCCCAAGGAAAAAAGAAAAAAAAGAAATTGGTGGGCATTTCCATTAAAACGGCTTCGTTTAAAGTTTTATTTCTATTATTAATTATTGGGAAACCAAACCCATATTAGTTTGGGCCTCATTTACACACTAGCCATCCAATGGTTTGGAAAGTGGAAACCCACCTCAGACAAGTCACTTCTCGGCAAATCATTCCCCACCACCTATTTTTAATTGATACGACTTACTTAAATTTTACTAACCCAACAAGTATGAATTGGTGTGAAGGTTAATAAAGTGAAATTAACATTTTTCAATTGATGCATGCTTTATACTTTTTAGCTGCCTGAAAATATACAATTTGATGACATATATATGTATTTATGCAAGGATAGGATTTGCGTTCAGCAACATTTCTCGTTTTGCAAATCCAACTAAGCCTCATGAAGAAAGTTTATATCTATCTATCTCCCTTGGATTGCACAAGTGTGTGTGTGTGTTGAGATGTGGAAGGCACATACGATGGAAGTTGAATTCTACTTGAACACGTTTTTAATGTTGGTCTAACACTTAAAAACTTGTTACTTGCAAGCATGAAAAGAAGATGGAAGAATAAAACAAGTCCACGCATGGTTTTGTTTTTGGACTGCAAATTATCCATGGAACACGTACTGGTTGCTTCCTTTCCGCAAACTCTTTTCCTATGTTGAAAAGCAGACCAATAATGTGCTTTAATAAGCGTAGAAGTAAGCCCCACCCTCTCAAAGTCTCATTCCCAATAATAGAATAGAGATTAGAGAAGGAGCAGCACTAACCAATTTTTTTAACAGCAAAGGAGATTGGCTTTATTGGTTAAAGGAAAAGACAAAAGAGCGCATCCATTTTTCATAGTAGCAAGTAACAACTGCTTGCTGTATGACAAGTACTTAGTTGAGAATTCCATTCTCTTTCTTTTCCCTATTGCTACCTATCCAACTGCTCTACTTTGATGCGTCACGTAAGGAAATTGCCTTTTTATTTAGAGGTCATCACAAAGGTGTTGTTGCAAAAACCACATATTCTCATCGTTCCACAAACTCTCTAGGGAGTCCCCACCACCTAAGCCACTCCCCTGGCTATGGAAACTCAAATCCATTGGGCTCAAATCTGACCCATTTTCTTGGCTATCCGAAACATGATGACCCGGAAATTCGGAAGATTCGCTATAATCCGAATTTGATGGAACATGGATCTCCGTGGATGACTCTGATAAATTAGCGGAGGCGTAATTTGGGTTTAGAGTTACAGAGTGTGTTGCTGAGTAGTGGTGATGGAGTTGGGTTGGATGATATTCGGATGGGGCCCGAATCCGCTCCAGCAAGCGGGGTATCCATACGTAACGCATGGCGTCTCTGAACTGTTTGCTGTTGACGTCACAGTTAAGCTGCTTGGCTTGCTTTATCACTCGAGTCCTCCAATAATTTTTTATCTCATTGTCTGTTCTTCCTGGCAACTGCTGCGCAATTTTCGACCACCTAATAATATATTATAAAAGCTTAATATTTAATTTAACAAAGACTAAACTAAACTAAACTAGCATATACAAAAATCATAAATGTAGAAAAATGATAGTATTAGTACCTATTGCCCCACCGAGAATGGAGATCAAGAATCAATAGCTGTTCTTGGAGTGTGATATCTCCACGCCGAACATCAGGACGCAAGTAGTTGAGCCATCTTAATCTACAGCTTTTCCCAGTTCTCTTAAGACCTGCAAAAACAGAGTGTCAGGGTTCTGGGTTTTGTTTTAATTCATCAATATTAATATTGAAATTGAAATTATTATAACTCATCACCGTTTTCTTTCAACATTTTTAACTTGTTCTGCATGCAAATAATGGAAGGAAGGGTAATTAACAAGATAGATTAAGTAATATACGTGCCTGCAAAGCGGGCGACGGAATTCCAGCGACCTTCTCCGTGAGCGGCGACGTAATTGACGAGAATGGTGTCCTCTTCAACCGTCCATGGACCTTTTCTGATGCCCATCTCTTCTTCGCTCACGTGTGCTGCAGACCCACCTTTCCCCTTAACATCCATTAATCCTCTGTTTCTGTTTCTGTTTCTATATATATTATTATACAAATACAATACAAACTGTAAAATTCGTGTGTTTTGGGAGAGGATCTGGAAGAAAGAGTAAGAGTTTTTATGAATTGGTATGGAGAAGAGAGCCAGGAAGTGGGGTTTGTTAGTTTTACTCGTTGAAGGATATATCAAGTATATATAGAGAGTAAGATAAGATTAAACTCACTCAAACAAGTCTACAAAATAGTAGGGCTACCGCGCCCAAGTGCCTCTCATAGAAAATGAAAGCACTGCAATTTATTTATCTCATTATTATCGTTACAATAATTGTAAACTGGGACTGTTTAATTTATTTTAATACTCCTTACGCGATTAAGGAGCTGAGCTTGCTATTTGGGATTTGACTCATTGACTTTTCCTTATCTCTTTCAGACACGCGCGCAAAGAAAGATTACAACAACTTGCAATTCATATATCTGGTAACCATATCACCGACTTGTCCCTTTTTTTCTTTGTTTTCTAAATCGTTAAACTGGTGTTTTATTTTCTAGATGCAGGGTATCAACTATCTAATATATATCTTTGAATATCTTGCATACTACTAATACAGTAATACTCCTTGTTTTGTACCATCTGAAGAATGAAGATATATGATGAAAGACAACGATTTGCATACACTCAACATTTTATTTTATGGATTGATTGACCACTGTTATACCACTTGTGCTCTTAAATTAATTGGCTAGGAAGTTCCCATAAAAAAAAAAACCATGAGATAGGGTCCATGGTTTTTCCCACTAAGGAAGAATGGTATTGACCATGGAATGGGAAACGAAACTTGACATTTGCAATTGGTACCCACTTTTTTACACACAAACAGATGAATTAGTCTGTCACTTGATGATTCAATGTTTGTGTTAGGTGACTACTATTACAAGAGTGCTCAGAAATTTTCTTCACGAAAAGGATCACAAGTCAATTAGGCAGAGGAAGAATTGAACTGGGGTTGCTCAGTGATCAGCGGAGACTCAAGGGGAGGGAATATGCTGCTATTGTTGACTGCACGTTGACCAAAAGAGTAAACAGCCATCAAATTGGGAAATTTTGTAGAAACCTTGAAGATTAAATGAAATAAACCAATGACATGAGGTGGGTTTGGTTTAAACTGAAAAAAGAAAAAAAAAAGTTTTTTCGACCTTGTAGTTCAGAATTCATTTAGAATTTCAATCATACACGTTATTCATATAAAACACAATAATTAAAATAATAGCTATAGTTGAAAATTGAAATTAAAAGATGAGAAAGAGTATCCTGTGTTTACGTTTGTTGTTTATGCCTGGGTAATTTTATCAAATTTGACTTATTAAGGACTAGAACAATCAATCCAAATCAAAATCCTTCACAAGAATCAAGTTACTGTCAATGGAAAACATGCTCTGGATGCGTGTCACACGGCAAATATAGAAATGGTTTGAGTGGTTGGTTTGATTCAAGTTTCAAACTTAATGATGGTGATCGACCATATAAAATATCAACAGCGACGTGTCAATGCTGCTTCAAACCACTAGGATTAAACTACAACATCCTACTGCTTAATTAAAACCTTTGCATTTCTAATTTAAACCAATCAAACTCTAAACATTCTCAGACGTAAAACCTATTATAGTCGAAAGAAATGTGGTCTCAGAATGATTCTTAGTTCCTCATCGTGAATTTCATTTCGGACCACACTCCCCAAACGGGGACTAGAAGGAAGATTAAGTTTTCTCTGTCCTTTGGAATTTTGCCCAACTTCGCATTTGATCCTTACCTCAGAAGGAATTACTTTCCAGAAAAGAGAAATTCCATCTTTTTCTTTTTTCATTGCAAGTCTTTGCGAATTGGCTTTCCAAGTACTTTATTAATGCAAGTTTATCCACTTTGGATAGTACGTGGAGCATTACGTGTCCAAAAATTAAACCCTGGGACAAGGAATCTACCCCTTGCTTTGGATTAACGTGATGATATGACTATTGTGATGTACTACATATATTGCTTTACATAAATATATTAAATAAATATGAAAAAGTTAGTTAACTTTATATAACAAAATAATAAGGCATCTTAGCCACCGTACCCACCTTGATGTATATACATAAAGTTATAAACAATTTTATTAAACTTGTTACACTAGAGGAATACATAAGCTTGGCTTGCATGGAACTTTGTACATTTTTGGGGTTAATAGGAATATATAAAGTTTATAATATTACAAAAATAAGTGTTTTTCTACAAGAAAAGGCAAGGGGAGAAGACTTTAGGTCTTCGCATAATTATTTGTTTGGGGTATATGATGATACAGCTTAATATTACATTAGATGTAGACCATTGCACAAGTGAAATTGCAGAGAATATATGTGCATATAGAAAATTAGGGGGAATGGTCAAAAGTCGGAGTAAACAAAACATTATTTACCCGCTAATGGATGAGCTATAAGTCCTTGGAGAATAAAGGCAATACAATCTACAAAGTACCACACTAATGGCGAGTTAGTGATCTTAATATTCCATTATGGTCAAAAGTTAAGAAAGTTCTTGTGCATCATGATCCAGACCATTTTCATTTCTTGAACGTTCCCTCGTTTAGGACAGTCAATAATGGAGCTAAAATATATATATTTTTCTAAAATTTTAAGGCTTAATTTAGTTGAAGGATAGTGTAATATTGACCCAAAAGTGAAAGTGAAAACAAAATGATAAGCATATTTCAGGTGAACAATATTATTGTATTATTTTTATCAGGCTCATGCATTCTTTTGCAAGGAATTTCTTTGCGGGTGGAATAAAAGACAACTTTATGACGAATTTCATGTTATGTCACACAAGTCATTAGGTGGATGTGAATCTATGCTGTATCCCCCCAAAAATACACGAAGATAGAAAAAAAAGGGAGGGGAAATTGGGGAAGAAGAGATAAAGTTGTGTTCTATAAGTTCTAAAACCTAAATAGATGTTGTTGCTCTTCTCCACATGCCTATTCAATTCACCTCTTACTACAAGAAAAACGTTTTTTAGTCACAGACTTTTTTCATGGACTGAAATTTCATGAGAAAATTTTGACATTTATCACAGATTTTATCACGGAAGGTAACTGTTGAAATTTTCTCACTGAAAAGACTCCCAGTAAGAAATTGTGTCTCAACTGTTGCCATTAATGTGTTCACTATTCTCACGGATAAGGTCTATGAGAAATCTTGAATTTTCTCACAGACAATGAAATCAGTGAAAATGTCTGTGAGAAAATTCGTGAAAAATTGTGTCACAATTGTCGCCATTAATGTGTTCGTCCGTGAGAAATATTGAATTTTCTCACGGACAATGAAATCCGTGAAAAATTGTGTCACAATTAATGTGTTCATTATTCTCACGGACAAGGTCCGTGAGAAATTTTGAATTTTCTCACAGACAATGAAATCCGTGAAAAAGTCCATAAAAAACTTCAATGCACTGTTTTACTTAAAATTTAAATTTTCAAGGTTTTTTCTCACAGACAAAATCCGTGAGAAAGTTTGTGAGAAAACTTGTATTTCATCTTCCTTGCACAACCTCACTTCCCATTCTCCATTTTCTCTCTCTTCTCTCTTCCCTCTCGACCTCAGACACTTTTGCACCATTCTCACTTGTGATTGTTGGGTTTTTAGGCGGTTCAACTCCAGATTCAGCTCATCGATTCAATATCTCCCTTTGTAACACATTGAGGTAGGTTCCACTATCTCTCTCTTAGCTCTGAATTTTTATGCATTTTCTATGTGTAATTGTTTGTCAATTTGCATGAATATTATATGATTTAGATGGTTAGAATGTTTATTGGTTATTTTAGATAGTATATGAGTTATTTTATATATCGTTGAATAGTGTAGGTTGATAGATGAATTTGGGTAGTTTAATTGATAATGAACTTTATATTAGGGGTTAATATTAGGTAGAGTTTTTGTTATATGCTTGATGTGGAATGATTATGGAATATCTTTTTTTTTTTTTAATTATTTGAATGGTAGTATAGAATTAGTTTTTTAATTTTTTCTATTGTTGTATAACTTTTATCTTCACTGCTATGTAATTTTTAGTTATGGAATAAATTGTAATTTTGTGATTGCGATTCTGTGTATTTGTGTGAAATTTTGAATTCCTGAAATGTTCAAGTTTTAGAAGAGACTCTGCCCAATTTTTTTATTTATGGTTTAAGGTTAAGGTTTAGCAGTTATATTTAGGGATTTAGGGTTAAGGGGTTAGGGTTTAAGATTTATAGTTTAAGGGTTATGTTTAGCTGTTACATTTAAGGTTTAAGGTTTTAGGATTTGAGATTTAAGGTGTAGCATTTAGGAGTTTAGGAGCCTATGATTAAGGGGTTAAGGTTTAGGAGTTTGAGATTTGGGGCTTAGAATTTTAAGGGTTTGGGGTTTAGGGGTTAGGGTTTTGGGATTTTAGAATTTAGAGATTTAGGGGTTTAATGGTTTGGGATTAGGGGTTTAGAGTTTAGGTTTGACTTTAAAGATTACTATTTTTATTGTTCTAACATTTTCATTGGTTTTATTTAAATGGTATGATAGATGTCAAATCACCCGAAATGGTCATCTCCCACAGTGGGGCCGCCGTCCAAGAGGGACAGAGACAATGCTTGTTGCTCAACCTCTATGTTGGGACAGTTACTGCAGTAGCACCAGCGTCCAGGATTCGATTTGNAGCCTATGATTAAGGGGTTAAGGTTTAGGAGTTTGAGATTTGGGGTTTAGCATTTTAAGGGTTTGGGGTTTAGGGGTTAGGGTTTTGGGATTTTGGAATTTAGAGATTTAGGGGTTTAATGGTTTGGGATTAAGGGTTTAGGGTTTAGGTTTGACTTTAAGGATTACTATTTTTATTGTTCTAACATTTTCATTGGTTTTATTTAAATGGTATGATAGAAGTCAAATCACCCGAAATGGTCATCTCCCACAGTGGGGCCGCCGTCCAAGAGGGACAGAGACAATGCTTGTTACTCGACCTCTATGCTGGGACAGTTACTGCAGCAGCACCAGCGTCCAGGATTCGATTTGGCCCTACCGCCTGCCGCTGAGGATAACACAATTGAGGACTTTGGGACAGTCGAGGAACACTAGTGCTCAAGATTGATCTGTCACTCCACTGTATTTTTTGTATATTGTATAACATTTTTAATGTAATTAAATTAGTTATATTTTATTTATTAATTTGATTAAATGTTTTAAAAAAAATATTCATTTGAGCCAAAAAAAATCAACAAATAAAACAAAATAAAAAATTATTATTTACAAAGGATTTTCTCACGAAGATATTCTCACGTGTAACAAATATTTATCTCTAAGAAAATTCTCACAAACCAATTTTTTCGTGAGAAAATATTTTTGTCATGCTTGTTTTTCTCACGCCCTTATAACCATTTTTCACTATTTGTCATGAACTTTTCCACCATTTTTCACGAATTTGTTTTATAAGAAAACGAGAATTTTCTTGTAGTGTCCTATGTTGCTTTAGATGCTCTATTCTTTTTCTTCTCCATTATCATGTCCCTTTATTGGGTGCAAATCACATTATTTAGGATCATTTTACGTTTGTTGACCACATCTAGGAAGAATATATGATCAGTTCGACATATATTTTACGCAAGGGATATTCCCGGCTATATATAGATGGCTTATAAGAAGAAATTTCATGGCCGTAACAGTAGAAAGTTGCTGGTAAAACCAGAAAAACCATGCATAATGGAATTGTAATTTTCTTTTAATCCTATCATGAAGTCAACGCTGCAATAAAAGACAATACAACGTACTGTTCTATGATGAAAACACTTGTTAACCAAAAAAAGTCACATTTCAACTACATTCCAGTAAGTGCCCCTATATATATACACGTTGCGATCGCCTCTTTTGGTTAATTAACATTTGTCATCATAAGATTTACTCCAAATTTTGATGACTTGTGATTTTCACTATAAAGAGGTGATGGAAAAAGGATAAGAAATGGGATCCCTTGAATATCAGGCTGATTTGAATGTTCAATGGTAGTGGCAACACACATCATTTAAAAAGCGAGCCAACTTTTAATCAATTAACTCCTCCTTTCTCATAAAACAAAGACATTTAGGTGTAGGTGATGGGATTGATACAATCATACAAGGGTTTTGAACACCTCGAAGCGGCATTGGAACTCCCAAATTGTTGAAACGGTGATTTATGGTAGGACCTTTGCTCACGGAAATGCGGTAAGTGTCCATTAAATCAGCTTGAACAGTAGCAATGGTGGAGAAATCTGCATTCGTTGACACTACATCTTAGGTCTTAATCATAGGGTTAGGGAGGAACGCCACATGGTTTAGTAGATTTAGGTAAATGATAGTGTAGAAATTCAGAAAATCTCCAAAGTAGAGGGGAAACCATCTCTCGTTGCCAAATGGCCCAAAATTGCGTGCGTGCAAAATTCTGTGATCTTTTGCGGAATTTCAAAGTTTTAATATTGATTTTAAAGATCTATATATTCTAAGATGAGGGAGGCACTTCAAAAATGTAAAATATAGTTATTTTTAATTTTCATTATTTTCAAGGGCTAAAATAATTATATATTATTCTATTAAAATTAATTTTTAAAAGAATAATAAATGCATGATCATTAAATTCTCTTAATAAAAACGCCATTAATTATTTTCTCTCTTTGATCTCCTCTTCTTAACCCATTTTCTCTCCCTCGGCGCGAGAAGACTTTTTGATAAGGGATGGTTTTGGGAAAAGTACTAAAGAAAAACATTAAACAATTTATTTCAAAAACATAAATGAATAACATGATAATTAATACTCATTATTTGATTTGTTTCTTTTTTTTTTTGTTATATTATAACAAAAAAGATTTAAACTCTTAATCTCTTATAAATTATCTAAATTTTTTGTTATTAAACCACACCAAATCACTTGTACTAAATGTTTCTCATTTCTCTTTTACCGTAATTTCCCCTAGTTTTTTTCTTTTTCTTTTTGGAGCAATGAAAAACATTATAAAACTCAAATATTACTTTTTTTTCTCTCCCTCGCGAAAGTGGTTGACGAGTTCTTCTGCTCATTTCTTTTTCCAACCATTGCTACGCTGCGGGAGTGGTCATTCCCAGGGGAGTGAACCTGTTGTTTCTCTTTGTTTTGGGCTTCGGCCCCGATGTACCCAAAATAAAATGGTGAATTTGGTTGAGCTTACCCTCATTCTTCTCTCACCATCTCCCCAAGTATATATACTAATAATTTTAATTTCTGTAATGGGAGTGTTTATATTTTCTTCCAGGAGAAAGAAAGAGAAAGAGGAGTTAGGAAAGATGAGAGAGAAAATGGGGGCAACTTAAAATGAGATATGTAATTATTTTAAAAGTAAATAAGTCTATACTTTATTTTTTAAAGTGCACTTCTCAATTTAAAAAGATTTAAATCTTTAATGTAATTAGACTATATGATTAGACATTTATTACCAATAGTGAGTACTAGGCTGTCTTTTTAAAATTTAATGAAGTATCTTTAACTTTCATATCGTATGATATGAAAGTGTATCCAAAACATTTGTAAACGGCTACCTTGATTTGGTTGTAGAGTTGGAGTTATATCATGCTTGCTGGGAATTAACGTCATAAGCAGCATTAACATGGGTTTTAGTTTGATTTTTTTTTTATCAGAAGTTAAAAGCAGGTGGTAACTGGAACCCAAATCAGCTTTTGGGGCGGCCGGAGGTCATGATATATACAAATATATGAGTACACGTTTTCTTTCCCCGTTTTGATTATTGAAAGAAAAAGGAAAAATATTAACGCTGATAAGATAAAGTAAACCTGTTTAAACAGTGTTGATGATGACGTCGATGTTACGAAGTCAATGGCAATGGCAATGGCGGCTTCACGTATAAAGTCCCCACTCTTGTGGCCATAGTGGACTATGAAAATGAGAAACCTCTATAGTATACCCTATTTGTTTGTTTCTAAGTCTCAACAAGCTTCGTTTACTTGTTAGAATTTAACGTACGAAAAGGGATTCTAGGTAAATTGCTATTGCCACCTCAAACTAGACCTCTATCGAGCCAGCCAGGCCTGATCAAATCATGATGTAAACTAGTCCATATTTGCATTATTTTTTATCTAATAAGATTTTTAGTACTAAGTAATCAGGTGCAGTAACTAAACTAGAATAATTTTTGGGAGCGAGAATATTATAATAATGGATTCTATTTCTAAGAATATTCTTAGAGCGGAATCAACTAGCAAAGCAAATGCATTACTTTCATTAAGAATATAATAATATATGAGTATATGCAAGCGCTGCGCACACGCAATCACCGTGACGTCACCCTCTCTGGTGTTCCACTCAAAAATCAAAATAGATGAGAACCTTCTTGCACTATCAATCTTTTTGAACTTTAAACCCATATTTAATTCTTCAAAAGCGTATCATAACAGAGAAAACGAAGCATGAAATAAATGATCTTCCATATTATTATAATTGTGAAAATTTCTTACGGATGCAAGCAATTTAATTAAATAAATAAAAAGAATTTAACTTAAATATCAGTTTGTTCCCCAACATTCGTTCATCTTATTTTGGGCCTCCACATGGATACAAGAATATAATGAAACTGAATCATTCTGCATTTAAGCCCACAATCGATCAGCTCCTGCTCTGACTTTCTACTTAAGACGCGTGTTTGGCCAAACAACTGAAACGAATAACAGGCCCAACATAATATTTAACTACTTGTTCAGTAGCCAATATTTAATTACACGAATAATGTTGAGAATTGAATATAGATCAACCAATCACGTGCCACTTGGGGTGTGGCCCAGAAGACTCCAAGAAGAGAGGGTCCCCCAACCGAGGTGTGTGAGTGTGACTATGAAGTTGTATGTACTATGTACTATGTAAGGGAAAAAATTAGAAAAGAAAAAAGAAGAAATCAAGCACGTCATTTTCTTTCAGGTGGGGGTGGGTGTATTTTTTTTATTTTTATTTGCGTAAATTAGGGGTGGTGGTGGTGGCCGGTGGGTCAACCCAACCCAATCACATACCATGCCCCCAACCCCAAAAATAAAAATAAATAAATAAATAAATTTGGTGGCAACAAACTTCTATTGGTCGTTCCAATTTTTCTTTTCTCTTCAAAAGTATCACATGTGAAATTTTTTGAAGTCCTTTTTCACTTCAATATAATTCTTTTTTTCAGCAGTTTCGTTATAGAAGACAATTTATTTCAAACTGACATCCACTTGTCTTGGGACCGTAACGATCCCAATTCATTTAAAAATAAGTTTTTTGTTTTTTTGAGTTTGTTAATTTTATATTATATTTAATGTTTAAATATAATATATATAAAAAATTTAAATTGACTTAACAAAATTTCATATTGAATATTTTATATTAAATAAAAATAATTTAGTCTATATTATATTTAAATATTTAATAAAATGTAAATATAATATTTTTAAATAAAGTAATAGTAAAGTGCTGAGAAAATAATAAAAGAAGGTCATTGTGACTTCTAAGTGTTAAAAAGAATTAAAATTTGTCATGTAGCCATGTTAAAATATTCTGATTCTACGAGATTCCACATAGGTCCAGAAACGGGACAGGCTAAATTGATGTACGTAATTATCATTAAATTTAGCAAGATCAACAATTGTTAAGGAATTACTTATTTTTCCTTTTTGGGTAAATAGGAAGTTCCTTTTTTTAACCACATGCCAAAAAAAAAAATGAAATCTTAGCTATTAATTTGTGGTATGATATTAATTTTAGTTCTAATGGCGATGTGATGCATCTATTTTTTGAAATGCCTTCCACTATTTTAGCAAATATATTCGTTATATCTCACTATCAATTTCTAAAATCATGTACAAATTGCTATCTAAAGAGATTACGTGATTAGGTGAGATATACATTTATTGTGTTATTAATCTAATTAATGAACGCTAAATTCAAAACGAAAAATAAATAAATTATTTAATACTATAAATAAAAATAATAGTTAAAATGATCGGTAATATATTTATTTATTTAATATTTATAAAATCCATAAAATATGTAATTAAAATTAAGTTTAAATATATTGTAGGTCTTATAGTTTGTATGAATTTTGAATTAAATTTTTATATATTTTTTTTTCTTTTAGAGTCTTTATAGTTTAATTTTTTTTTTTAATTTGGTTCATGTCGTCATTCTAAGTTATAACTCTATCAATTTAATATTCACATAGTAGGCAAATTATTTATTGTGACAATAAAAAAAATTGACATTACATTAAAGTAGGACAAAAATTACATCCTATTTTATCAACTAATAATAATATAAGAGAGGTCTCGGGAAGAGATTGCTAAAACACTTCCCAACTAACTTACCTTCTTGTTCCAAACTTTAAAAATCTACAGCTTTATTTGTTTCATGCAACACGGAGTTAATTGTCATTTGTCAACATCTACCCAATAAGTTTTAGATATTACTTATAAGGCATTTATATTTATGAAAACTACATTCAGCATCCTCTATCAATTTAAATGCTTCAAGAGAATTGGATCCACAAACTATTTGCACCACACCACTATCCCAACACAAACGCTGGCCATTTCTAATGGCCATAAGCTCAGCTTTCAAGTTTGTCCCAACATGTGGCAAAATAATGAAAAGAGTGTGTGAGAAAGTTCAAGATGATGGTGCAGGTGAGCTGGGAGAACTTACTTGATAAACTGACAAGTGGCACGACCTGACCCGCAAAGGTACTCACACTTTATTACACGGCACAGCTGCGTGAGGATGCCAACCACCAATTAGAATGCAGTGGACCCTTTTACAATTGCAGAGACGCACGCCGTATGGTGGGGCCACCTGTGTCCACGTCTGAACTCCATTGGGGTTTGGCTCAACATTATTTCATCTTCACCTAGTATGTTCCATGAGGAAATTTGTGACATATGTTGGGTTTATCTGCGGCCCTCTTCATTCTTCTATAACCGTCTCTACACACTTTCAATTCAAACTCGTTTCCAATTCAATTATGCTTTTCATTTTCCCTAATTATGTGAAAAGAAACATTTGATTGTCACATAAAGATTTTCAATATCATAATTAACCCAAAAATATACATGTTCCGAATGATTGAATTTCCATTGCCACGTTTTATAAATATATAAATTGAAAAATGTAAAAAAAAAAAAAAAATTCAAATTTGGTAGAACTATTACGTGCAATACAAGTGGATATTTATGCATCAATTTAAATAATTTATGCAATAGATCGGAGTGTATAAAAATTAACATTGTCAAACCAAATTAAGGATAGTAACATCTCTGTATCTTCATTAGTTAAAATTTTTTTGTTTGTTAGAATAATTAGTCGAGAAATTGGTGGAATAAAAATATGACATATCCACATAATGAATGCTGATGTCGGTTCAAGATCTCTTTCAATTTCCACAGAAAAAATTACCCAAGTGCGGCGATTACATTGATAAAAATACCTGGCTCGCAAGACGTGCGGTGAGACAGAATCGCCAAAAGAATTGTTGGCAAATGTGGCTCCTTCAAGTGTTTTCTTTTCTTTTTTCGTACTAACCTTGTAGTGTTTTTTTTTTGGTAAGCCCCTTGTAGTGTTTTGTATGCATCTATTTGTACGAGGTCTCTTTCCAGAAGCTTCTCAGAAAGAGTCCTCACCGTTGGATCATCATATGGGGACACGTGTTGGGCAGACAGGCTAAGATATGCTCCCAACATTTTTTATCTCCCGCTTATATAAAGAGCAGGCACCAAAAGGTGGTAGAAATAAGTGAGCTAGTCTCTCGTGTTGATTTGTGCAATTGTGTTCCTGTTTGAGTCCATTCCCACATCCTCTAAATCCCTGTGTCCCTAATTAAGAGTGAAGTATGGCTCCCGAACTGGTCCCAACAGCAGTGAAATCCGGTGGGTTGAGCAAAGTGGTGAGTTTGCCGAAACGTGCATACGTGACATTTCTGGCTGGGAATGGTGACTACGTGAAAGGCGTGGTTGGGTTGGCGAAGGGGCTTCGGAAGGTGAAGAGTGGTTACCCGTTAGTGGTGGCTGTGCTACCTGACGTGCCAGAGGAGCACCGTCAAATCTTGAAATCTCAGGGCTGCATAGTCCGTGAGATCGAACCCGTTTACCCGCCGGCGAACCAGACGCAGTTTGCTATGGCTTATTACGTCATCAACTATTCCAAGCTCCGTATATGGGAGGTATGTATGTATGTCATCTCTGTGTTTCTTTGAATGACTTAAATATCCTTGGATTTATCTTTCTCTCTCTGGATGCAGTTTGTGGAATATGACAAAATGATCTATTTGGATGGAGACATTCAAGTATACGAGAATATTGACCACCTCTTTGATCTGCCTGATGCTCACTTATATGCTGTAATGGATTGCTTCTGTGAGAAAACATGGAGTCATACCCCTCAGTACAAAATTGGGTACTGTCAGCAATGCCCAAACAAGGTCCAATGGCCCGCTGAGTGGGGTCAACCACCCGCGCTTTATTTCAACGCCGGCATGTTTGTGTACGAGCCTAGCTTGGAAACTTACCATGACCTCCTCAAAACCCTCCAACTTACTCCTCCTACCCCATTCGCTGAGCAGGTACAGTATTAAGTATTTCCCAGTTTTGTAATTTAGTTACTTCAATTGTAATATCTATATGTGAATGAACCCGTTAGCTGAATTGTACTTACTTTGGATGGATATTTGCTTAATAAATTTGCAGGACTTCTTGAACATGTACTTTAAGGACATTTACAAACCAATTCCCTTGATTTACAACCTTGTCCTTGCAATGTTGTGGCGCCACCCGGAGAATGTGGACCTTGACAAAGTCAAAGTTGTTCACTACTGCGCAGCGGTATTAATCTTTTCATCACTTAATTTCAGATCGGTTAACTTGATTATATATATATATATATATGGTTGGGTTGGGCAATTTACTTACAAGAGTTTTGGGGTTCAGGGATCGAAGCCANTATATAGGGTTGGGTTGGGCAATTTACTTACAAGAGTTTTGGGGTTCAGGGATCGAAGCCATGGAGGTATACAGGGAAGGAAGAGAACATGCAGAGAGAGGACATTAAAATGCTGGTGAAGAAATGGTGGGAAATCTACAATGACGAATCTCTTGACTACAAGAAGCAAACAAGAAGTGGGGTTGAGGGCGATGCGGAGCCTCTCAACATGGACCCTTTTATTGCTGCTTTGTCAGAGGCTGGTCAAGTTGAATATCTCACTGCGCCCTCAGCGGCTTAGACCCGGACTCTCACATACAAAATAGAAAAAGTTGAAAAAAAGAAGGGAATATTGGAATAATTTGCTGTTAAAAGAAGGGAGTTTCTTTTTTTTTTTCTTCACAGACAACAAGCGAAGGGAGCTCTGGCTTTTTTTCTTGCTTATGGTTTCCCTTTTATTTTCTTCTTGTTTGGTGGTCAGCGTTTTTGTCCAATCAGTGTGTTGAAGTTGAACACACGGGGATGGGGTTGGGTGCGTCTGTTGATATGGGTATGCTCTTGGGTTTCCTATAAATGAATTATGTCATGGGTTTCTTTTGTAACACTATTGCCATTAATATTTTGACTTTGAGGCAATGTTTAATCAAAGAAAGGGAAGTGACATATTATATTATGGTGTAAATTGTGTCCCGTCTCTTTATTTCTGGTAGAAAGAGCTTGTTGGTAATATTCATTTGTCAATTTCGTTTCATAAATTGCCTTGCAAGCATTGTCTACCTGAGACTTGAGACCCCCCCTTTTTTTTAAAGGTAGGATGGAATGTAATATGACATGATGCTCCATCGTCACCTAAATCTCTTGAAGCAAAGCTTTTGATTAAACAAGAAGGATTAGTCTACTGGCTCACTCTCTCGTCTAATTTTTTTCACAATCCTGCTTTGTCTTAAACACAACATGTCGTCTGCTAACTGAAAATTTCCATTTTGATGCTCACCTTTGTTTTTTAATTTCAATTTTCATCACTCCATCCTCCTAAAGTGGATATCAAAGGCCATCAGATTTTTACTCAATTGGCTTTGGAAACCTCCATTCTTTGACTCAATACAAATATTATATTTATATTTTTAATGCAAAGAAAATTGATATGAAAAATCATATTTCTTTATATGAAAGCCCATCAATAGACATACCCAAAATGTAGTAAGGTGGTGAATAATTTTTTCTTAAAAAAAAAAAAACATATTATTTTGGATAATTA
The DNA here is from genome assembly GCA_003255065.1 of Cercis canadensis. NCBI lineage: Eukaryota > Viridiplantae > Streptophyta > Magnoliopsida > Fabales > Fabaceae > Cercis > Cercis canadensis. The sequence goes on from QAOA01005000.1 coordinate 607,166, forward strand.
GGCAGTATTTTTATGGCCGGAGAGAATTAGGCAGTATTGAATGCGTAAAAATATACCATTTGGTAAATAAGTAAATATCTATATTTTGATAATTACTAATTTTAAATCCTTTATATAAAAGAAGTAGCTTTAAGAACATAAACGAAACGTCGTCGTCGCAGTGGTAGCAGTGTAGTAATAGCCGGTTCAATTGACCTAGTAATAGTTGGGTATTGATTGATATGAGCGAGCATGTCCATATTGTTCATTGCTCGGTGTCTTGTGCAATCGATTAGCTTTGGTGTGGACTGTGGAGTGAATGTGTAATCTCATGGAACTTGGCGAGCATGTTCTTTACTCACTCTAATTCCTTCATATCTCTTGTCCCCATTGAATTTGAAGCAACGCCACAGATAAGATAAGAAGCGAGCAATAGTTTATGAATTGCTGATTATGAAGAAGATGATACAAATGTTGCCGAGATATTCCTCCATCCAATCCCCATCCAGGTACATTACTTCAATCCCTCTCGGCTATCTAGAACCATTTCTCTCACGGTGCTTTTGCACTAGAAACCCACAATTGGAGCACGACGTTAAAACAGTTTTCCAAATAATCAACAGCTCTCCCTCTTCCAATGATTTGAAGCAGTCTTTGAAATCAAGTGGGGTATTCCTCTCAAACGAATTGATAGATAAAGTTTTGAAAAGGGTCAGATTTAGCCATGGGAACCCCTTGCAAGCTTTGGAGTTTTTCTATTACACTGGGAAAAGAAAAGGGTTTTTTCACTCCGCATTTTCTTTGGATACTATGCTCTATATTTTGGGAAGAAGCCGTATGTTTGAGTTCATTTGGAACGTATTGATTGAAGTACGACGGAAAGATCAATCAATCATAACCCCACGAACTGTTATGGTTGTGTTAGCTAGAATTGCCAAAGTATGTTCTGTGAGGCAGACTGTGGAATCGTTTAGGAAGTTTAAGAAGTTGGTTCCGGATTTTGATACCACTTGTTTCAATGCTTTGTTGAGAACTTTGTGCCAAGAGAAGAGTATGACTGACGCAAGAAATGTCTACCATACTTTAAAGCATTATTTTCGCCCAAATTTGCAAACTTTGAATATACTTTTGTCAGGATGGAAGTCCCCTGAGGAGGCTGAGGGATTCTTCAAGGAGATGAGAGAAATGGGGGTGAAGCCTGATGTTGTGTCATATAATAGTTTGATCGATGTGTACTGCAAGGGTAGAGATATGGAAAAGGCCCACAAGGTGCTTGATGAAATGCAAAGAGAGGATGTATCGCCTGATGTAATCACATATACTAGTATCATTGGTGGATTGGGGTTGATTGGTCAGCCGGATAAAGCTAGAGATGTTTTGAAAGAAATGAAGGAGTATGGTTGTTACCCTGATGCTGCAGCATACAATGCTGCCATAAGGAACTTCTGTATTGCCAAGAGACTTGGTGATGCTTACAGTTTGATGGATGAGATGGTGAATAAAGGTTTAAGTCCAAATGCAACTACGTACAATTTGTTTTTTAGGGTTTATTACTGGTCAAATGACTTACAGAGCTCCTGGAATTTGTACAGAAGAATGATGGATACTGGATGCTTGCCAAATACGCAATCTTGCATGTTCTTAATAAGGTTGTTTAGGAGGCAGGAGAAGGTGGAGATGGCGCTACAGTTATGGAGTGACATGGTAGAGAAGGGTTTTGGGTCCTATACCTTGGTGTCTGATGTACTGTTTGACTTGCTTTGTGATTTGGGAAAGTTGGCCGAAGCTGAGAAATGTTTCTTGGAGATGATTGAGAAGGGGCAGAAGCCAAGTAATGTTTCTTTTAGGAGAATTAAGGTTCTCATGGAACTCGCAAACAGACATGAGGCCCTTGAGAACTTGTCAGAGAAAATGGCCATGTTTTGGCGGCCAGTCCAAGTTCGTGGAAGTACAGGGAGGGGAGCCCAAGTGAGATACCAGGATTAGATTCACTTCCATATTCTTCAACTCATGCTGAGGCAGAAGTTGTTGGAAAGATAAATAAAAGGGACCCATTGCGCCATTTGAAATATGTTTTGGAACATATGAATAAAAAAAAGTGTCTGCATAGTTGAAGGTTGTTTGGTGTACTAGGCCAGTAGCGTGGGCAGGACAGGAGGTATCTGATAATTGAATCAGAAAAGAGTGATAACCAGTGAATGAAGGTGAGTCAATATATCAAGATTATATATCCTACAAATGCTACATTACTGGCTCACCTGGGACTGTAATTGATATTGATTGTTTGTCTGAGCCGTAATCAATGCTTCATTCCGAAAAATGAAAAAGCAGAACTGTCTGGAAGTGATACACTTACTCTCGGATTGTCCTTCCATTTGTGATCTGCTACTCCATGATTCAAATTTAAGGGGTATAATCTTGTTTGGCATGACTTCAAGGTCAACAAGTAGAGAGGCGATGTTTTTTGTCGCATCGGCATACTTCCTATTCACCGCTTGGTAATGCTTTTCTGCACAAAGTGTTATAGAAGGTTCTTCAAATGGTTCCAGATTACTTTTAAGCATCAACCTCTCACCCTACAAAAGATGAAGATTTGAGGATCCTGTCTTATGTTTATGTACCAATCTGTAAATCATGCTACTATTGACTGGTTCACATCATCAAAATTTCAGCGATCACCGGCTCTTCTCATAATGACCGATTGTTTTAATCTTGTTTGTCTCAGTTTAATTAAGAAGCTTGATTGTGTAATTCTGTAGGGCGCTTTGCCCTTTTGGCAAATTAATTTGTGTGTTTTCTCTGATGCTTGTCTGTATCTTGATGAAGGACGCCGTGATCAAGATCTTAGATGCATTCCTTCTTGCTGTGTACATTAAGCACATCAATTCCCCTCACAAGTCACAACTGTGCACACCAGTACTTAAATAATAAACGACTAACATTAATCCTTCACCTCAAGGTCCAAAAAAAAAAAAAAATCCCTTCACCCCAGTAGGTACTTATAATTAGGCTATGCTGTGAAAATTACTTTTCCCATTGACAATTGACAACATACATACTTATTTGCTTCAGCTATTTGGAAACGGAGATCTCTTATGATTCCATTTACCGTCTACTATGCTACCTCCTATTTCCTATTAGCTTCTCAAAATTTCACTAGAACGCTCAAAATTAAGATGCGTGATTCGTAAGTCGTTATAAATACTTGTAATTTAAAAGAAATGCAATGGCCACGATGTTATTTCAGGCTTTTTGTTACTTCGGCTAACAAAAAAGCAATATTCTACCAGGTGTTCGATTCTAAAAGAGAGGGAAGGGTTTCTTGCAGAAAAGGAGGTGCGGTCATCATATCAGTGGGAATGATAACAATTTATCATGGTGATATGCTCCGCCATGGTGCCGAATGCTAAAATTCCTCTATGGTTTATAGCAGAAATATGTATATAAAACTTTCAACAATTCAATTAACTTCACAAATCAATGGGTAAAATAATGCTATTGGGTTATACATGGGAAAAGGTAAGAAAATTATTCTGAAACTATGAAGTAATAGACGGCTGTTCTTTTTCCAATGAAAAAAATACGTGCTAGAGCAGATAAAAGCTAAACAGGATGACGAACTCAGACACCAGAGGACACAGCCGCTAAGTAAACTCGCCTTTCTTGCCAGCCAAAACTCTAATAATATCTATGCCTGCAATCACCAAAAAGGGGAAAACGAAAATAGGACATCAGAAGCCTACTTGTGAAACCGGTCAATCTGCATACTGAAAAGCTAAGTCTGCTAATATAATTATGCGGTATTAACCTTGTTTGCAATGTTGTTTGAGAGCCAGTCAAGTCCTTCATAAAGTCCCTCACCAGATGTGGCACATGTGCTCTGGATATACCTGCATTTAGAGAATGAGAATGAGAATGGGAATGAGAAGATAGAGGGAGCAGGGAGCAGGGAGACAGGAGCTAAAGGTGAAAATGTGGAGGGCAATATTTTATTTTACCAGTGACGCTGACGGAGAGAGTGAAGACCAAGCTTATCTGTTATCTCAGCAGCATTCATAGCATTTGGAAGATCTTGCTTGTTAGCAAAAACTAGAAGCACAGCATCCCTCAACTCATCCTGACAAGGCAAGAATGTAACCAACCAAACAGTTCACGGAAATAAGCTACAATGCCGAGTCATCTTGAATAAGCAACTTCTCATATTCACTCATTCTGGATCATTTTTATTACCTCATTCAACATCCTATGAAGCTCATCTCTAGCTTCAACTACACGGTCACGATCATTGCTATCAACCACAAAGATAAGTCCCTGTGTATTTTGGAAGTAGTGTCTCCACAATGGACGGATCTGGAAGGATAACATACCATTAGTCACTAACATATTGAGACAAATTACTTCCAAACTAATTAAAGGTATCTAACATGATAAGATGAGGTCAAAGGTCAGATGATTTCAGGTATAAGACTAGTTCAAATACCCAAACTCCATAATTACTCAAAAAGCTAAAATAAGTGATTGAATAGCAAAACCACATCGGTGATTGGCTCAGTCTAGCTTCAGTCTTAAATCCAAGCAACAGACATAAAATAAGAGTAGATCATGCCATGCTATCTAGTTTATGAAATGAACAAACATGTAGAATGTACAAGAAGCATGGCATCCGCGCCAAAAAAAAGAAAATTTCACAAGCACCATGCGCAGTTAAACACATGCATCTAAACAATATATATCCTGAATCACATCTGTATCATCTTGCAGTACATCAATGTGATTGCAACAAAATTGTACTATACCACCTAAAAGAACTGATCACGACATTGAATCTGTTCATAAAATAGGAAAGGAAGCCAGAAAATGTAGTAGAGTCTTGCTGAAGTAAATGGAGCTAGTGATCATGTTATAAAATCAATAAAAACCATACTGAAACAGACAGTAAATCATCTAAAACTACTCCCTTCTGATGTCAGTGTATAGGCAAAGGAGGTATAGAAAGTAAATACCTTGTCCTGGCCACCAACATCCCAGACAGTGAAGCTGATGTTCTTATATTCCACTGTTTCCACGTTAAACCCTACACCAAATCACAAATTAGTACATATTGCACCAGGTAATTGTGGAATGAATACATTCAAGCCACTTACTGAAATAATGATGAGATAAAGACATCACCATAACTACGATGGAACTTTTGACATATATGTTTGGTTGACAACATTAACCATGGCATCATCTCAGAATACATCAAACATGAATAGAATTCCATTATTTTCTATTTCATCTATCCATCCAAACTCCAAACTTATTGTAAAAAACCGCAATAAAGATAAACAAACGAATAAAAAATCTGCCAATATATGTCTTACCAATAGTGGGAATGGTGGTGACTATTTCTCCGAGCTTGAGCTTGTACAGAATGGTGGTCTTACCAGCGGCATCAAGACCCACCATAAGGATACGCATCTCTTTCTTGGCAAACAGCCGGCTGAAAAGCTTGGTGAAAGACAGCCCCATTTTCAAGTATTCTGAATCCAAAATTCAGCATCATGACAAAAGTCCAATTGACCCAAAATTCAATGATAAGAAATGTATTTCAATGGTAAAGAGAAAATTGAATCGGAAAAGAGGGAAAATACGCCAAGGAGCATGATATGAACGGTAATTGAAGAGGCATGGAATCAGTAATCATGTTAACTCGAGTGGAAAAAAAAAGAAATGGGATTGGAACCAAATGGGGTAAGATAATGGCACGTATTGCACGCATCAAAAAGCCAATTCAAATTTCAAGGTGTCAGAGAAACGATTCCAATCAGATAAATGTAGATCAATAAACCAGAGGAGATGCTGATAATTCCTCTCATGATCTCATGGCATGTGATACAGATCAAGCAACGAGAGAATTAAATCGTTAAATTAAAATTCAGGTAACAGAAAAATTCGACCAAACTCGATTAAGAACAGAAATTGAAACGGAGATCCAGGAAAAATGCATTTAAAATACAGTAAAGATCCCAACATTTACAACAGATAACAAAGAAAAACAGAAGAAAATTAGAGCATGACTTGCCTTGAACAATAGAGCGATGTGGGCGAAGGCAACGAACAGAAAGGAGCTGCCCTTCCGTCAGTTTATGGTAGCGTTAATGAAGGCTTCCGCGGATTTTATAGAACGCGGACGCAGATCGAATCTCGTATTTGGACGTCATAACGTCGTTAATTTGGTATCCTTTTATTTTCGGTTACTGCATCAGCTCATGCAATTTAGTACTTACTAAGTATGCTAATGGCCAACCACCGTTATAACGACACTTCGACCTGCACAGCGGTTAGACAGCTTGTTTGGGTAAGGAGCGGCTGGTGATCCTGTTAGGAATAGGGAAATGGGAATGTCTCCAATCTTTGGAATGAGAGTGACAAAAAATGTGATTCAAATTCAGTGCAATCAACAAGGCCCAAAAAAGATTACCAAATCAAAAACAAGGCCCAAACAACTAAAAAAAAAAGGGCCAAAAAATTTGTCAGTGCGATTAAAAGTAAACTTTAACATTAAATTTTTTTAATTATTTTTTCTTTTTTGTTTCTGCCATCCATAAGCTCGCCTAAGTATCCTGAGTATTCAAACTTACAGAAAATTTTCATAAATAAAATTAGCTTCCATAGAAATATGTTAATAACTCTTTGTATATTTCTCTCCATAAATATGTTGATAATGTTATATAGACTACATACAACACATTTTATAAGTGTTTTTTTTTTAATAGAAAATGGGTATAATTAGCGTAACTCTTCACTCTCCGTCTCTGCCATCAGTTTTCAAATCCAACAAAATGTTAGGGCAAATTATGCTTTCGATCAACATAACTAACTAGAGTTTTCTTGAGAATTATGCCTCTTCCTATTAGTTGGAAAAAAAAACACACAAATTAAAAAAAATATTACTTGATTCACATTCAAATATTAAGCAAGAAGGTTAACTTAACTTTAACTACATCCAAAATGAATAATAAAGAAATTATCAAACGGAGCATCGTTAGTTATTTATTGCTTCACATTTATTTTTAACTACATAACAGGGTCGGCAACTAAAATGTCAACACAGTTATTTATCTTTCTAACCAAACATCAAAGATATGGAAGAAGCACCGAAATGTAAGCCCTAGTTGAATGGGGACGAAGAAGCAAGATGGTAATAAGAGTGGGAGATGTGGATCTTGCTTCAAACCAGTCATGTAGCAGAAGACATGTCAGCTTACCCACCTGTCATCCTCTCTGCTTTCTTCCCACGCTCACCTGGAATTAGAAAATTCATATTCAGGAACCTCTAACTAGATTCACAAGAATATATTCAAGGATTAGCAGAAAATGTTACCTGTGCGAACTCTTATAATATCTGACACAGGTATCACTGCACAATCAACAAATTCCGTTAGAACAAGGATTAGAATGAGCTCCATATTTGATCACAGATTTGGACAATCTGCTCTCCCAGGATGCCAGGTAGAGATAATGAGCCGGACAAGAGAGTAGACATAGACATAATTGACTAAAAAAGACAATTAATAACCATTAGAATAATCGTGTATAGACATAATTGACTAAATAAAGAAAGTTGCAATCCAACGACACTGCACAATCTGCTGCTTAGACAAAGTATGTTGAAGCCTTACAGAAAATCTTTCCATCACCAATCTCCCCAGTCCTTGCCTCCTCAATAATCTTGTCCACTACCGCTTCCACCTATAGAAAATGTATGATATCTTAATCAAGATACTGCAGAAATGAAAATTTCTCCTCATCCAGGTATAGCCAAATTTCATTATAGGGATGTCCCAAAATTTTGTCTATGATACGAAGTCACATATAATACATCAGTAAAAAGAAAAAGACATATCATTAAAACTGCTTATTATAACTTCTACCATGCCCTTGGCCATCCCCAAGAATATTTTATGTTTTTTCTTTTTCTTTTAAAAGCTACACACTAGCAGACCATGGATTTAGATTCCATGGTTGCCTCAGCACCTGTTCGTGCCATCAAACTCAATGGTTAATGGAAATATCATATTCATTAATTATTAGTGTCAAGAATTTGTATTTTAAAGTTGGAAGGAAAGCATTCAATTAAAATTACAAGCTCTGCTGATGTTGCAAAGCAAACAACTGTTCGGAGACAAAGAGAATGATGGGAAGAACTGACCAACTCTTTTTTTCCCCTCTACAAAATTACTTATATTTAACAAGAGAAATACACAATCAATTCTAGTACAGAATGCCACTAAAATTGCCACTGAATCTCTGCGTACCTGGTCCTTGCTCACCACTATTTCCATCTTAACTTTAGCAACAAACTTGTCTTCAGAAAATTCAGAACCTGTGGAGAAATCAATACAAAAAATAATGATGTAAGTGAGCATGTCACCATATACACATGTACACAACCATAAATAAACTATGAAGCAACTAACAGGCCAGAAGGGGGGTGTTTGTGTTTGGTTCAGTAATTAAGAGAAAATTTATGGGTTTTTCCCCCTTTTTTCTATTAAAATGAAAGTTATACTAAATTAATTACATGAAATTCAACTCTTTCAACTTGACTATGCTAATGAGCTTGGTATTAAAGAAAAGAAAAAAATTGCAGGCATGAAGGACGACATATCTTGAGTTTTGACTACTTCTAGCCAGACATGAAATTACCTCCCTGCCTCTCTTTTGAACCACCCTGAGCACCAAAGCCCTTGGCATCAGATACTGTGACACCACGGATTCCCATTTTCAACAAAGCCTTCAATATAAAGAAAGACGAAAATTAGTACAGCATTAAGTCACTAAGGTGTTAGTAAATCTGCTAGCAAAAGCCCATCCATCTGAAAAGTAAGAAGTGGCTAAACCAATCATTTAAGAGCAGTGAAGATATTCATTCTTATCTAACACTGGTAATTAGGGCACAAGGAACTCCTCAACGAATGAAAAGGAATATAAATATAGTCGACCAAAGCTCTGATTCTAAGGAACATGGCTCATTTCTATAGGCACTTAGAGAGAAATCTCGTTAATCCTTTCACTTTTTTTTGGCTCATTAACTACTCCATCTAACTGATTTATTCCACTAATTAATTATTTCTTACCAGTAGGCAGCATTAAGTGCATCTCATTATTAGTAATTGGACAAAATTACCAGAAATGGTAGAGAAGAAGAACAGACCATGATCTGATGTCCAAAATTGTCTTCTCGTAATTAATTTGTTAAATCTTTGGCAGGGAAAAGGACACGTGACAATGGAGCGGTGAATTTGTCTATCAGACCAGCCCCAGTATAGATATTAGCAGTGCCAAGTACCCTTGAACTTGTACAAATGCTGGAAATCTACTAATTAGTAGAAGTAGTGGTTATCTAGAAGGAGGGATGCTTGGAAGTTGCATCCAGTACAGTGGAATGACGCTGTGGTTGCTTCAAGGCAGCAAAGACCAAGACAAGCTAAAAAATACCATAGGTATTGTTGACTAAACTAGGACCCTAGCCTTAAACCACTGGAATTGGACTCACCTAGAATTCAGCAAAACTACATTCAACAAGGGTGATTAGGGTGAAAAAGGCAGTCACTTCCACTTTGCCATGCAAATCCCCAATCTAGTAAGTCCCTACGAGGATTTTCAAGGGTAAAACAAGAATCTATATGATGGAACAGTATCAAAACACACATGCTATTTTACAATGCACATAAGACATATTAAACGTCCCAATTAACTCTTACCGAAGAAACCTGAGGGACTCTCCATGGCCTGTTTCATAACAAATTCAAGAGCAGAAGAGAAATAAAGACACAGTTAGGTAAGTTCAAAAGATTATTTCAATACGTACTCAAACAAACCCCAAACAAAGGAAAAGGTTGGAACCTCAGAATCGCTTCTACTTTGTAAAACTCAGAATCCGGAACATAATCTGTGAGCAACCATGAACAAAACCAACAAATTTACTAACAGAATAAACACATTTTTGCTATTAGAGGATAATAGGATATATTCGCCACTCGTACCAGGGATATTCTGTGCTCTGACTTTGGGAAGAATCCTCGCATTTCTTTTGTGTCTTAAAACCACATTGCGCTTAAAAAATTGACAATCTCCAAAATACTGACGGATCGAACTGTAATCTGCAAGAGGAACTTCGACTTCTTTGATGTGGGAATTAACGGGGCTAAACAAGTGCGCTCTCGCGATCGCAGCCATAGTTTTTCCAGTGAAGCAGAAGCAGCACTTGTTTTGGCTTTCCGCAGTTAACACCTGCGTTCAACCAGAAAGCAGAGTGTCCGAACCGAACCCATGAAACGACACGCTTCTTTTTGTTTTTCGTTTTTGGTCTCAAAAAATGAAACGACACGTCAAACAAGGACAAAGACGAAATAAATGGGTTCGGGTCTCTGCCATTGGTTTCAAACAGAGGCCCAGGTCCAATTTATTGATCACAGCACACAAGATTAATAATTTATTTCATTTTCATGGACAAGCTTGATTTCGAAGAGAAAATCTTAGATTTTTGCTGAACGATTTCGAAGAGAAAATCGAATCACTATTTGTGATGGCTGCGAAAGAGGGAGAAGCACATTTTGTTTATAGAATCAGTACAGCGAAAGAGTGGGAAGAGTTGCAGAAGACTGGTTCAATTTTCGGTGGAGACCTTGACAAGAGTTCTGGTTTCATCCATCTCAGCAAGCTTGATCAGGTTCTCTCAATCTCTTACTTACAGTTTTCGTTTTTCAAAATATGCTAAATACTGCATATAAATTGAAATTTTCATTTTGCTCGTTGAGCTTGGCCCTGAAATGAAGAGGGTTTCTGCGTTTGATTTTTCCTCATGATTTGTTTTGCTTTAGTTCTTTTACTGGGGTTTGCTGATATATGCAATTGGCATGCTTAATTTTAGGTTGTGAATATTGATAATAGCTTTTATTGCCAACATAGGCTTGAATGTCATTGCTAGCATATGAGTCTAATAAGTTTTGACCTTACAATAATCCACTTTGCTGTTCCCCAATATTTTGAAGTATCTGCTGCTGCTGCTTCTTCTTCCTTGAGTTCTTCTTTAGGCTTAGTTTTGTAATCATACAGTTATGATTTATTTGCAGGTTCAGTCAACATTACAGAACTTCTTCTTGAACACAAAGCAGGAACTCTACCTACTCCAGATTGATGTTAAAAAGGTCTGCACATATTTTATTTTTTTGCCTGTATGATCAATTGCTTGTCTACTTGATAGATTGAAGTGATGAATTGAGGTGGATTTTGATGTTATCAAATAACCGAGTGCAAAAAAAGTTGTGAAAAGCTCTTTACTAATTCACGGCTGTTTAAAACCTAAGGCATTGAGTGTGTCTAGCGGGTTTCATTGCCAATCTTGGAGGATGAAACTGAAATTTCTGCACTAAAATAACTTATATTTTACCATAGTGGCTCCCAAGGAAACCATTGGTAGTGTTCAAGCATGCTAAGCTGTTAATTACTTCGAGATCAACAAGCTAGATTATGTACACAAATTCCATAATTGTATATTAAATTAGCTGGAGTAGCAGGCACAAGTGTGGTTTGACTGCTTGAGACTCGAGAGACACAATAAGGCACAGATGCCTCATAACTCATGCTTTTTTTCCAATATGACTAAAACTTATGTTCCATAAGTCTATTTTTATCTTTGATTATTCTGTATTCTGTAGGATAGCATGACCCCTAATCTTTTTATCTCTCATAGCATACTGATCCTTAGTGTATATGCTCATCCTTGCAGCTGGGGAATGGTTTGGTTTATGAGCTTGTGGATGATTCCAATAGCTTCCCTCATTTCTATGGACCATCTCGAAGTTTCAGCCCTCTCCCACTAGATGTGGTTACAAAAGCAGAGAAGCTGTCTCTCATAAATGGCCGATTCAGTTGCAGTTTGCTAGATTAAATAGAGCTCTGCTTGGGTAGCTGTTGTCTCTCTAGTGGCCCCTTCTCTAGTTATAAAAACTAGAGAAATTGATGTTAAGGGTTTTATTTCTGTTATATATTCTTTTTTCCTTTTCTTACCGCATTACGCTTTTATGTAACAAAAAAAAACTAAATTTATAGAATACTTTTTTTTTGTTAGTATTTTAGTTATGACTTTGGATTCGAGCACGAAATTTACAATTTCGACGAACAACTTTAGTATCACTTAACCATAAGTTGTTTGATAGAATACTTATTATCAATGGGATTAATTGAGCAATAGGCTGCAATTTGTGGATAATGCGTTATAAAGGACAGAGCTCCAATATTATCATTATAATAATGAATTTATCTATAATTCTTCTATTAATATTTGTTTCATTTAAGGCTGGGCAGTAGAAGAAATTGGAGGGATGAACATTGACGAGGAAATATAACTAGTGACTCCCAAAGTTTTTGATGAGATACAATTTCTATATAGCAGTGTGTGTATGAAAGAAAACCCTCCTTAACCTGACGGCGAATTTGTCATTCTCTGTGCTGCAACTTGAATCTGTTATCTAAGTGGAACTATTAGTTTTAAGATTTTAATGCTATTGTAAAATTAATCTTCTGGAGAACACAATTTTATTGTAATGTGTAAAATTTTCCTTCAAGTTATTTACTGTATAGAAAATAGTTACATTAAAAAAATAAAAGATTCATGTTTACGGGATTTTGTGTGACAGTGATTTATTTTATTAAAAACAAAATTGATGATTATGAGGAAGTAACAATTCATGAATAGTAAGTTAATAACAGAAAACCAATAACCATCAAGCGGGGATAGCTCAGTTGGGAGAGCGTCAGACTGAAGATCTGAAGGTCGCGTGTTCGATCCACGCTCACCGCATTTTTGTGTTTTGTTTTTTTTTGTATGTCTCCGAAGTTCTTAGATTTTCAGGGAGTGATAAACCCCTTAATTTTCAGGGTGAGCCCAATGACCCCTTAAAACCCTTTTGGGTGAAGACCCAAAAAAGAAAAATGAAAACCCTTTTGTGTCCATTATGGCTTATGGGAACCTAATTTACGTCGGAAGATTACAATCAATGCTAATAATTGAGCTTTTTACTGTGTTATAAACGGAACTCTTGACTTCATTGGATAATTAATGATGGAAAACCCTGTTATAATCTTATGAAGCGAAGAGGAAACTTGTAAAGTTATTTGGTAAGTTACTTTTTTTGGGTGGTTAATGAGAATAATTTTGAAGGAACGTTTGTGTAGTATAGTATTTAGTAGTAGTAGTGCATAAATAAGATGTAGGTTTTGTAGAAAGCGAGGGAGAAATGGATGGAAAAAGAGGAAGAATTTCAGTGATGGTGGTGGTATTAAGTTTTTGTGTTGCCAACTTTGTTGATTCTGTCTGCAATAAAAAGGCAGTAATTTTCAATTTCGGTGACTCCAATTCTGATACGGGAGGATTCTACGCCGCAACTGGACTCAAATTTGGACTCCCAAATAGCCGTTCCCTCTTGTACCAACACCTACAATCTGGGCCTGGGCGTCAATCTGATGGGCGATTAATCATTGATTTTCTGTGTAAGTCATTTTTTAATTTGCCAAATGGATGATTGGATATTCATTATTCATAGTGTGTGCCTTTGATTCAGGTGAAAGTGTGGGCATGGGTTATTTGAGGCCCTACCTAGATTCATTGGACTCCAATTTCTCTAATGGTGCTAATTTTGCTGTAAGTGGCTCCAAAACTTTGCCCAAATTAACACCTTGCAATTTAGACGTTCAAATTCTTCAGTTCCTTCGCTTCCGGGATCGATCCCTCCACCTTAGATCAAAAGGTACTTCACCTCAACTCAAAACCTTGTTAATTATTAATTTTACCAAATATCAAATTTGGATTACATGTAGCTAGGTCATAAAGGTGTTCCCAAGAAACAAGATTTCAGGGATGCTCTATATTCAATTGATATTGGACAAAACGACATAGTGGGTGCATTCTTTTCTCTTCCATATGCACAAGTGTTGGCAAAGATTCCATATTTCATCACCGAAATTAAAAATGCCATTTGGGTGAGCGTCTTGAGTCTTCTTCATTACAGTGAGATTGTGGAATACAAGATTTATTTTGTTTTTGAATTGATTTCACAGACTATATACCAAAAGGGTGGCAAGAATTTCTGGGTGCACAATACTGGGCCTTTAGGATGTTCTCCTGCGAGTCTTGCCACTGCAGGCCACTATGCTCATGAACTGGATCACTATGGCTGCGTTGAGCCCTTCAACAACGCTGCCAAACTGTTTAACCACCAATTGAGTGAACTTTGTGACCACTTGCGATCTCAATTGAAGAATGCAGTGATTGTTTACGTGGACCTATATGCAATCAAATACAATCTCATTGCTAATTATGCAAATTATGGTATGTTAATATTGTTAATTAAGATTAATTATGATGTAGCAAAAACTCGTAAATCATTACTACTCTATTTATTTGTGAAGGTTTTGAGAATCCGTTGATGGGGTGTTGTGGTTATGGAGGGCCACCATACAATTATAGTCCTAATGTTACTTGTGGGATACAAGAGGGTTTCAACGTCTGCGCTCAAGAATTGAGGTACATTAGTTGGGATGGAATACACTATACAGAGGCTGCCAATACAATTTTCGCCTCCAAAATACTCTCCACTCGTTATTCTACCCCTCAAATTAATTTTAATTTCTTCTGTAATCCTATTATAATTAAACCAACTCCAACTACACTTGAAAATGCAACCAATGTATCAAACTTGTCACACATTGAAGCTCTTCACTAGTTATAAAGAGAAAACGCTAAAATTATTTGTGTGGTAAAATCCCTTCTTTACAAATTAAGCAGCATATATAGTGCACATGCAGTTATGAGGTAGATGCAGGCAAATCTTAGGAAGTCAACGCCAGCATAATTAATTTAATAGTAATACTATACACTGGGGTTAGGGTCAATGCATGTTGGCCTAGCTTGCATTGCAGCACTATAACATTGCAGGGTATGATTAATTGGGACAAATCAATCTCTCTTGGTTGTGAGGTTGGGGAGCACTAGCATTGCAAGAGGCAAGAGAAATGGGCTATGTAGGAATTGGTCACCGGCTGATTTTGCTTTTCTGGGTTTGTGGTCTTGTTGGCCATTTTCTTGAGTCAAAGTGCAGCCATTGCCATGCGCATTCGATTTCGAAGGCCTATTCTGATTAACTTGGGTGATTCCAATTCCGACACCGGAGAAGTATTGGTGAATGAATTCTTATGTGAGTTCAATTTCCCCAGTTATTTCTTTGGTCTCACCTCCCTTTTCTTCTTAATTACTACATTTTTATTTTAAGCCACAAAAATACTTTATACTTCAATTCCCAATTGCCTTTGTAGAGGTATCAATATCAATTTTATTGTATGTTGTGGGTGATGATGATAGGTGAACACATGAACTTTGAGTTACTTGAGCCCATACTTGGACTCATGGCAACCAAATTTCACAAGTGGGGTTGCATTACATCCTCACAATGACACTGATATTGATGGACTTGGATGCCTTAAAGTTCATAATGAATTTGCAATTGCTTTTAATAAAGGGCTTCACAGTATCTGCACAGAGATGAGAATGGTGTATAAAGATGCAAACATTGCCTACGTACGTAGACATTAATAAAAATATGGAGAGCAAGCATAAAGTTCTTTTTGGATGCAATTGGAAGTTTGATATATCAAAACGTCTTAAATTAGATTGATGTCTCTTACATCAATGATTTTCTTGGGTATCATTTTTTATTGTTTTGATTCCTTAATCACCAATAGGTTTCGAAGATTCATTCGTGACTTGCAAATAATTATAATGTAAAAGCAACATGCGGCCAGCCTGGTTACACTGTCAGCAAGATTGCAACAACGTAGCAAAGTCCATAGTGTGGAATGGAGTTCTTTACAATGAGTATTTTATCTGCGCACCACTCTACTCTACCACTAAAGATTGAAGAATTTTGGCCTGCTTGATTATTTTTGGTATGTTGGAATATTTGTCATTAACTTAACGGGCTGACAAACTTGTGCAATGAACCTTTTTTTTTTCTATTCGGCAATGAACTTTTGACAGTATTGAACATTTTCCTTCTGCTGATTCAATTTGCCTTTAGTTGCATTTTGTTCAATGGGAAATGTTAATAGCATAGAATTAATTCCTGTTACAGTCTTGAGATAGATTCTAGATTCATATATTAGAAAATAAAGAAGAGCAAAAGCAAGTCTCACATCGGTTAAAGACGAGTAAAACTAAGAATATATAAAGTAAGAGTAACACAAGTCTAAATATCTTAGGCATTTTGGATAGAAGTGGCACACTCAACTTTATATCTCATATGTATAAAGACAACACTCTCCCACAAACATAAAAGATTTGGACGGGCCACTCACATATTTCAACATCATCTTTAGAGAGAAGGGTTGGCTAATTAAATCAGATCATTCTAGAGAGAGCTATTTGCGGTTACTTCACTTCCTATTACAGGTCTCCTTCAAGGCATTACCTTTTTCCACTGACAGAATGGTTGGCTTAAGCTATGCATGGTCTGTGATTGACCTTTTATGTGAGTTCACTTTCCAAGGTTATTTATGTGGTCTCTTTTTTATTTGCGTGAAGTTTGATTTAAGCCACAAAAACTCTTGTTAATGATTACGGCTTACTGGTTTTACTTTTACCACATTCTCAGAAGCAACTCGTTTCTGGTGGCACCATTGTTAGCCAATCTAATCAGTAATCACTAATCCAGGAAAGCTAAAACAAATGGTACTGGTAAACTCAAATGACAAGAGTTGAAAGCTTATCTACAACACGTGTTACAACTCTTTCTAGTCATATCAGGAGAGGGTCGGTCTTAGGTTTAAAATGTCATTCAACAGCTACATCCTAGATCCTAATCTGAATATTAAAAATGAGATAAATATTGGAAAATGGTCACATCATAGTTACATGAAAGTGTATTTATTAGAAACTTGGTACAAATATCTGGTATTGTACAGGCATCTCCATCTGGTTGTAAGCTGATAGTAACTCACTGGTGTGAATTTTGCAGTATCTAGATAATTATTAAAGTTTTTCCTTTTTGCTCTTGAGGTTCAAGTTCTCTTGGATTTATATAATCAAATCACAAGAGTTTTGCCATTGCACTTTACTTGATCCCTTACTTGCTCTATACGCATCAAACTAGACTTATGCTCAGGTTATAGGAAAAATCCCTTTCATTTGTCACTGGGATCAATCACCAATAGGTTTTGAAAATTCTTCACGACTTAGCTTTTTTTGTTTGTTGCTCTGTTTCAAATGCTCCAAATTAATAATTACAACGTTAAAGCAACAAGCGTCCAAATTAGTGTGAGATGGTCATTTTGACTGAAGTGGCCAAACGTGTGATGGGAATCAATATTTTACACAAGCACTTGTGCACTCAGCAAAGCTTGAACCACTTTGGCCTGCTTCATCATTGGAAGGATATGGAAACTTAGTATGTTTGGAGCAGCATATCTCCTCGGTGCTTTTTTTTGTTTGTAAACTATAACCAGCAACGAGATGATAATAGCTAAAGGTGAATTTCTTTATATGGTCTTCATGGATTCTGAATAATCGACTGGTTTAGAGAAGGGTCCACTCAACGCAAGCATAATGCACTTTGGCGACAGCTTTAATTCTTGGGACACCTAGCTAGAGAGTGCTTACAAATTTTAAGATTGCCATTTGAAACAGAGTGAGTGATTCTATGAAGAAACAGATCAATCAAAAAACACTTAATTAATTTATAATTTAAACCTTAATTTCCTCACTCCAGACAAGAAAAGAAACAACGGTTGAAAAGTGGAGAAGGAAGAATAAGTACTTAGCTAGCTTCTTAGTATGTAGCCTAGTGTTATGCCACGAACACATTAACATAACCATCACGAATGGACCTACCACTTTGTTAATGGTTGAGAACTTCAGATTGAGAGCCTTCCTTATTTGCCCCAGAAATCGTCAATAATGAGGGTGACTAAAGTTTTGTGGTCGACAAAATCATTTCAAGACCACCAATAGTTATTATGGAGCAAAACTACTTTGGAGAGAAAAGATTTTGCGTCCATAAATACGAACCTCCTCTTCTGTTATACCCTTTGGTTAGGTGTGAGCAATAATCACACACCATTTATTTTGTTTAATCATTGAGAAGAGCTTTAAAGTGTATGGAATATACTAATTTAAACAAGTACTAATTATGGGGGAAAACTATGTGGGCTTGCACATAATCAATAATACATGTTTTGTTTTTTTGTTTAATGGAACAATAGTACATCTTTTGTTATCATTGCTTCTAGACATGTCCACCATTGGGTCAACTTGATTTGGATCGAACTGTAATGTGAACTTTGGCTTGATAGTGAAGTTATTAAACATTATACATCTAAGCGATCATTAGATAGAATCTAGTAATTTATAAGGTGGTTTTGTATATATACATATATACAAAAGATATTGTGGGATCTTATCTTATTTTATTTTATTTTTCATAAACTAGTGTTTGACATAAACATATTTTCAAACCCAGCTACATTATCCTATGTTTTTAGTTTTTCACAACATATCATCTAAAATATAAAATGTAAGTGCTTTATTTTTTCTATTAATTTTTCCATATATACCGTGCGCCAAAGTAATAATAAACATGCCATTTTTATATTAGGCATTGAATAGTGAAAATGAAATTATTAGAGACCAAAGCACCGTCATCTGAATAAAGAAAGGCACCCAGTTTGGCAGATTTGACTATCTTTCTTTAGAACTGTAGTTGCCTACAGAGAATCCGTGCGGGAACCAGGCTTGCATTGCATCACTCGCTTACTACTTATCATTTTATATGAGTTCCTTCAAAAACATTATTATTTATTACTTTAATGATCAGAAATTTATAATTTTTTAAAAAAAGCTAAGTTCAAACATATCATAAAAGTAATGGGTATCAATTCCAGTAGCAAGGGCCGCAATCATATCATAAAAGTAATTTCCTTATAGTCTATCCTTTTCGTGTTAGTATGTCCCAAAAATTATTATTTGATTTAAATTAGAAAAAAATATTATTTAATTTTAAATATGAAAGACTTTTAATTTAATTTCTCATATAAAATATTTAAAATATTTTTTAATATTATATAATTATTTTTAATATTATATGATTATTTTATTTACATATGTAATAATTTTTTAGTGTTATGTAATTATTTTGTTTAAAAAAATATATGAATAATTAAAGATTTTGTTTATATATAATTTAATATATGATAATTAAGTTACTTTAATGATAAAATTTAAAAGAAATTTTAAATACGGACAACGCTAGCCCAGGTAGTGCGTGTAATTTTATTTTCTTTTATCTTCTATCCTTTTTTTCCCATATTTTTTATTTATTTCAAGCTGCATTCCTGATTCTTGTAGTCAATGACATTATTACATATGAACAAAACCACGTGATGTTAACTCTTTTATTATTTTTATTTTTCAACTATCAACGAAACAGGAAGAGATAGGAGTTGTAGGTTTTTTGATACAAATATTACATTGTATAAAAGTATTTACACAAATATTATAAGTTTCAAAGTATTTACACAAATATTACATTTTTTAAAAATTTAAAAATTAAAAAAAAAAAGATTTTCGGACACGTGGGACCCACCGAACACGCCGTGAGGCCCACAGCGTGTCCCAATATGCCAAAATCCGTCTGTTACTCCTCACTCATTGGGATCTTTGTGTTAGTAGTTGCCTACTAGCCATGGTCATAATACAATATTATAAAAGTCTTAGACCACTCATGTAGGTGGCGGGAGCCTGGAGTTATACTAAGTTGCTTACTTGTTATTCCCAATGAGGTACACTTAACCTTTTCTTGTCCAATTAAGGAATGGACGGATTTTGGCCTATTGGACACGCCGTAAGGCCCACGGCGTGTCCGGTAGGTCCCACGTGTCCGAAATTTTTTTTTTTTATTTTTAAATTTTTAAAAAGTGTAATATTTGTGTAAATATTTTGAAACTTATAATATTTGTGTAAATACTTTTGTACAATGTAATATTTGTGTCAAAAGGCCAGGAGTTGTATATTAAGAAAAGGTTTAAATATATTATAGGTTTACGTAGATTAGACGAATTTTGAATTAGGTCCTTATAGTTTAATTTTTTTTTAATTTGGTCTATGCCGTCATTCTCAATTATAAATTTATCAATTTAGTGCTGACATGACAAATGATTTATCTATGTGACAATAAAAAAAATTTACGTGGCTCCAAAATGATACAAAATTGCTA
Source organism: Cercis canadensis (assembly GCA_003255065.1). Lineage (NCBI taxonomy): Eukaryota > Viridiplantae > Streptophyta > Magnoliopsida > Fabales > Fabaceae > Cercis > Cercis canadensis. Next base: position 627,457 of record QAOA01005000.1, read on the forward strand.
CTCATCAACTTTTTTATGCAATTTTTTGAACTAAAATTTGATGAGATATTAATTTTTGTACCACTTTAATATCACGTCAACTTTTTTTGTTGTCACATAGATAAATCATTTGCTATGTTAGCATTAAACTAACAGAATTATAATTGAGGATAGGGGTGTAAGCAAAACCGAAAAAACCAATCGAACCGGGGGCAAACCGAGTCAAACCTAGAGAGGCGGTCTGATTTTCAGTTTGAATTTTTGAAAACCCGATGGGGTCGATTCAGTTTTCATTTTCAATAAAGAAAAACTAGTAATAAATCGAACCAATCCGAGTATAGCAAAACTACGTCGTTTTAAGGGTAGGCCTTCTATTATAAAATCCCTCTTCTTCGACTCCCTCACCCTCACTTCAGAAATCACAAAATCCCTAACTCTTTCTCCTTCGCTGACTCTTTTACCTTGTTCCTGTTCCTCTTCGTCAGAAGATGATGAAGGCAGATCGAGAAAGTGTTCATAATCAAGGTCTGCCTCGAGAGAAGCAGCGGTAGCATCCAGCTGATGAACAGGGCGCTGCTTAAGCCGCGGTGGGACAAGGCCAAGGAGCAAGTGGCGGACATCATAGCGGTCGATCAAGAGAGAGTTCCATTCAACAAGAGCTTTGCTTGTGTAGACGAACGCCACTATGGCATCGTCGTCTAAGAGTAGAGCATGGCGGCCAACCACCTCCAGATCCATTGCTTCTAGACCGTCCGATTTGGTGACGACGGAGAGCAGAGGACTTCGATTAATGATTACAAAGTGAAGACAACAAAAGCCTCTTTCACTCACAGGAATGAGATTTTATTCAGATTTGAAGGAGTTGCACTTGCATGTTGTGTCTCATTTTGGGATAATTTGTTTCGATTTATTATGAAAAAATAGAGGTTAAGAAAAAGAAGGTTAGAAACTTTTGCAGCGACACTTTTCAATTTTTGTTGCTGATTTTCTGTTGTATTTCTGCAATTGTTTTGTTGGTCATTGAATTGGGATGTTTGATATTTGGTTGTTATTTTGTTGTGGTGGTTTGTGAAGGAACCCAATTCCACTTTGGTATATTTAATGCTTGACAATGTTCTATGACAATTTTTTGTTGAAAATAGAGCAATAATTTATGCTGAGAACTTGATTTCTGTTAATTTTTGCTACTTTAAAGTTTAATAGAAGAAGACATGGATAATTGATTGCAAGTTCTGTTTATTAGTACTCTCCTTCTTGCAAAAGTGGTTTGAATCTGGGCAAAAGTTTCTCATTTACATGTGCTTGAATGTTTCCAAGCTACAGTAGCAGAAAAACCGAGAAAACCGGTCAAACTGAACTAAACCGAACAAAACCGATTCGGTTTGACTTGGTTTTGCTGAAAAAATTCTAAAAAATCGAACCGAACTGAATTTCCTTGACTCGGTTTTAGCTGGTTTGGGGTGTAAATCATATCAAATCGAACCGATTACACCTCTAATCACGAGTTGATAACAGGGACCTAATTAAAAAAAAAAATCAAACTATAAAGACTCTAAAAGAAAAATAAAATAAAATTATAAAGACTTGATTCAAGATTTATTCAAATTAAAAAATCTGTAATATATTTAAACCTTAAAAAAAAAAAAAAAAAAAAAAAAAAAAAAAAAANAAAAAAACTAAGGACGATCGAGAAGCATTGCATTTTATATAAAGCTACGTCGCATTGGGAGGCTGCTACTGCAGAAGAAGATCTAAAATGAGTTGTCAAACTTTCAAGCACATGGGCAACAATTTACCTAATATAGGCTTATTGAATGTTCTTCTGAAATAAAATTTCCTTGTTTTCAATGCGACAATTAAAATTCCAAATGTTAAGTCCTCATAACGATTTCTAGAACACAAGTTTGACATCAGAGAAAATCAAATTATTTTCAATTGTTTTCTTTACTTGTCCTAATCCCAAGAAAGTAGAACCTACATGATCGAATTCAGGTTTGGATCCAATTGGGTTAAAAAAAGATAGTCAACTAAATGGATTGTCATTTACTCAAGGTGGCATGGCATTAATTCTGGGAATTTTCCTATCCGTTCAATCCAAGTAGCTTTCAGTAGTTTCGGAAGTTGTAAGTGTAAAAATGTTTTCGCCCTTCCTTTTTTGGGGGAAGGGAGATTGTTTGTACAATTGATCTTCATAACTCATATTTTAGTGGACAAATTGCGGCTATTAAATAGTGAAAAGGATGAGATGGTGTGAATAAGTTGTCGTTAATAGTGTAGAAAAGATCCAATTTTTTATGCTTATTTTCTTTGTATTTAACATTTGATTATCAAAGGAAGGCACATTATTTAGTGGGTCCAGATGATTTGTGATGCTGATTTTTGGCAAAGCAAAATGAGAAGCGGGATATCTTGGACTAATCTGTATTTACAGGCAGTGACAGTGAGATTCATGACTTTCAGTGGTATGGTATGGTATCTACACCAAATCTACCTCTTCTTTCTTACTTGCTTTGCTTTATTAAAGCTTATAAATACTCTCACTCCACATTGTCACAAGGAAGCAATTCAGAAGGACACTAGCTTAGAGCAATCTATTTCGAGTTTACAAGTTCTTCTTTTGGTACAGCTGGCTTCTTGGCATATGCACTGCATTGAATCTTCCACTCCCATATGTCTCTTGAAGCCAAACTGCATCATTCAAGATCCATTATTGTTTGATTTATCTGCATATTGGTCGATCCTCCTTTAGCAGAAACAAGCAGTAGAAATCAGAAAATCATGTAAACTATTTGGTCGCTTTTATTGGCAATTCTTCAAATGGCAGCTCGTTAAGTTTCTGCAGAAACTCACAGGCTGATATTGATCTCCCTCTAGCACCCACCAAGAAGGAACAGCACAGATAAATTGACTTTTTTCCTTTGGCAAAAAGCCATGGAAGAAACATTTGTTCCTTTCCAAGGAATCAAGAATGATCTCAGAGGAAGGTTAATGTGCTACAAGCAAGATTGGACTAGTGGAATCAAAGCAGGTTTAAGGTACTATGATCATAATTTTTCTATGCAAATGATGATCTATGTAATATGAAATTGTGATCATAATTTTTCTATGTTTCAGTTAGTGGTAACTGATATGACCATCACAATTGTGTTTCTCTTTACAGGATTTTGGCCCCCACCACATACATATTTTTTGCTTCCGCAATACCTGTCATTTCATTTGGTGAACAACTGGAGCGAAATACTGGTATTGAATATTCTTCTTCTAAATTCAAAAGAGAAAAGGGGTATTGGACTAAGGTTTCAGTTTTCTGAGGTCACACTCTTTTTTATGTTCCTTTACAACTCTTGGCCTTTTTTCTTTTGGCATAAATCTTGATTGCTAAAAGGAAGTGGAAAAGGAAAGAATTCAATAACTATATCAGTGTCTGACGACGTATACTTGTTGCTTGCAGATGGAGTTCTAACAGCAGTTCAAACCTTGGCATCCACTTCACTTTGTGGCATTATACACTCCATCATTGGTGGTCAACCTTTGCTGATTTTAGGAGTTGCAGAGCCTACTGTGATTATGTATACATTCATGTTCGATTTTGCCAAAGAGAGACCTGACTTGGGTCGGAATCTGTTTCTGGCATGGACTGGATGGTGAATAACCCTTTTCTTTTTCTTCTCTTTAGGGGACTCTGATGTTTTAATGTTATTGGACAGTCAACATGATGTTGCTTAACATTTTCCTCTTTCTATTCTAATTTTATTTTGTAGGGTATGTGTGTGGACTGCAATCTTGCTATTCTTGCTGGCCATTTTAGGAGCATGCTCCATAATCAACAGGTTTACTCGTCTTGCTGGAGAGTTGTTCGGCCTACTTATTGCAATGCTCTTCATGCAACAAGCTATTAAAGTAAGAATACTTTTCTCTTTTTTGGAAAAAGAAAAATACTTATTGAAGTTTGACCTTTAGTACAGTCCTTTGCATTGTACCAGTAGCAATGCTGTTGATTAATTTTACCGTTCACAACTTTACATTTTGGCCAAATTTAACTATAATCTTACTGAAATCAAAATTTGCTTTATTTTATGCAGGGTCTTGTGGATGAGTTTCGCATACCAAAACGAGAAAATCCAAAGTCATTGGAGCTTATACCGTCATGGAGGTTTGCTAATGGAATGTTTGCTTTAGTCCTTTCGTTTGGCCTTCTCCTCACTGCAATAAGAAGCAGAAAGGCTAGGTCATGGCGTTATGGTACTGGTAAGTGTTTTGATTCCTTTTCCAGCAAATTCCTCACAATTGTTAATTTTGCAGCATTCTAATTAAGATTCAAAGATAATTTGAATTGTGTAACAGGTTGGCTCCGTAGCCTAGTAGCAGACTATGGTGTGCCACTCATGGTATTAGTTTGGACAGGTGTGTCCTACATGCCAGCAGGAAATGTTCCACATGGTATTCCAAGGCGCCTCTTCAGCCCAAATCCTTGGTCACCTGGTGCATATGAGAATTGGACAGTCATTAAGGCATGAATATCTTAACAAGTTATCTGATTGTCATTAGTTTCTGCAAGATTTGTCTTCTTATAAAAAAATTTTGATTTTTTCTGACAGGATATGGTAAATGTTCCTATTTCCTACATAATTGGAGCTTTTATTCCAGCAACCATGATTGCAGTGCTCTATTACTTTGACCACAGTGTAGCATCCCAACTTTCCCAGCAGAAAGAGTTCAATTTGAGAAAGCCATCTTCTTACCATTACGACTTGCTTCTTTTGGGATTCTTGGTAAGCAAACTCTTCATTCTCCTCTATAGCTTCAAATTTTCCCATTTAACTAGTTAATTTGTTGTTGCCTACCATTCTTTCCATGATGGTAAGTTTCATCTTTCTGAATGGCAGACCTTAGCCTGTGGCCTTATAGGAATCCCTCCTGCAAACGGAGTCATACCACAGTCACCAATGCATACAAAGAGTCTGGCAACTCTTAAACACCAGGTAAATTAATTGAGTTACAGCATTGTAAATTTCAGAGGAGGTGACTTTGTCTTCAATTCTATTTATGTGTCACTAAAAATGAGCAATCCTGGTACAGTTGCTTCGTAACAGACTAGTGGCAACAGCACGACAAAGTATGAGAAAGAATGCTAGTTTAGGACAGTTATATGGCAATATGCAAGAAGTCTACCACCAAATGCAGACACCTCTGACTTACCAGGACCCGTCTGCTCGAGTAAGTTTGCTAAATGTGCTTTAATTGAGCTACATAATATGTAAATGACTGCTTCATGTTGCTAACATGTAATATATTATGATCAGGCTCAAGGACTAAAAGAATTAAAAGAATCAACCATCGAAGCAGCTACCAGCATGGGAAACATGGATGCCCCAGTAGATGAGAGCATATTTGATGTTGAGAAAGAAATAGATGACCTGCTACCTGTTGAGGTAAAGGAACAGCGTCTCAGTAACTTGCTTCAAGCAGCAATGGTAGGAGGATGTGTCGCAGCCATGCCACTCCTCAAGAAGATCCCAACCTCAGTCCTTTGGGGCTACTTTGCCTTCATGGCTATTGAGAGTTTGCCCGGTAACCAGTTCTGGGAAAGGATCCTATTACTCTTCACTGCACCCAGCAGAAGATTCAAGTGAATATATAAACATCCATCCTATTTCTTTTATCTATTTCTATCTGATGTTTATGCTTCAAATTCACGACTAAATTGATCAACTCTTCCTCTTGTTGCAGGGTGCTTGAGGATTACCATGCTACTTTTGTGGAAACTGTCCCTTTCAAGGCAATTGCAACATTTACCATTTTCCAAACACTTTATCTGCTCGTTTGTTTTGGACTAACCTGGCTTCCCATTGCCGGAGTTATGTTTCCTTTGATGATCATGCTCTTAGTTCCAGTGAGACAATACTTTCTCCCTAAATTTTTCAAAGGGGCACATCTTCAAGACTTGGATGCAGCAGAGTACGAAGAGCAACCTTCTTTACCATATAACCTTGCAGCAGTAAGATTTCTTGCTCAAATTTATCTTTATTTTGCATTCAAATCATTGTTCAATTTTTATGCTTATATATATATATATATGTTCCTTTCCTGTATGCGGTCCAAGCAGCAATCAGAATTTGGAGGTGGAGTTTCTCATGTTGGGGAAGGTGAGATCCTAGATGAAGTTATAACTAGAAGCCGTGGTGAGTTTAGGCACACAAGCAGTCCAAAGATCACAAGCTCCACTCCAACACCAACAAACGATCCTAAAAGCCATCAGAGTCCACGTCTCTCATTCAGTTCTCGTGTAGGTGAGCTTGCAACTGAGCAAAGTCCTCGTTCTGGTGCAAGAGGCCCCCACAGTCCAAAGACCAGAGAAGTTAGATTATCAAATCTGGGAAGAAGTCCTTTGAACTCAGAATCAAAACAGCAGGACAAGAAATGAAGGGGTCAAAAGATTGATGACCCCCTCAAAGTGCTTTTAGGAAGCCTTATTTATTGCTTCATTTCCATTTTAGTTTCTTGTGTTGCTTGGCATGCTTGTGACTTAATTGTAAAGTCCTCCTCCTCGTGTATGAAGAGGAGATTTGTAACCAAAGTGTGGCGCTTTCTTATCACAAACTGTAATGGTACTCGTTAATGTTGTTCTGTTTGTGCAAATGTAAATCATCAAATGCTTGTTATAATATACGTTTTATTTTGAGTCTCATCATGTTTAATTTTATATACCTACAACAATTGATGGCTTCACTATGGTTTTAGATCCAAATACATAATAATCCTCATGATCATATACGACAAGTGGCGTCTCATCTACAGAATTATCTGAATTTATGTTTTCTTAATTCTATTAGGAGTAAAGGACTGTTTGCTTATCAATTCAGTTCATCCCTCTGGGGAATCTTAAAAGCATCTAAAATCTCCCCAGTTGAAAGGATGTTACAGAGTCTTTTATACCAGTTGTGGTTCTTGTTCCAATGGACTAGTCTTATCTCTTGGCACAGATACGGGAACTACTAAGCCATTAGGCATGCATGCAATGAAAGCAGGTTAAGTGGAGACTCTGTTTACAACTATTTGTGTGCGTGTGGATATGAAAGACTCGCGAATCGAGCTTTTTGGTGAAAGGTTAAGATGATTGTTCCTCTTGTTGGTGGTCAACATGGCTATTATTACAAACATGAAAACAAGACCGCACTTGGCCATAGAATTTATTTGAAAAGGGGATTTTGAAATAGTAGTGAAAGAAAAGCAACGGTGAAAAGGATTTATGTTCCCACCACACATCTGAATGAAAACAAGAGGGATTAGTGGTATGGTTTTCCCATGGCATAAACCCTAAAGGTAGTGGGGTTCATTCATATTTGTTTAAAGAGCTCACATCTCATTCTAATGATTCCAAGATCTCTGTCTTTTGAGTACTGAGCTCCAAGATAATAACTGAACGTCAGCTTTCAATTACTTACATCCAAAAGAGACAAAAGGATGCCGCTTTACATCATCTGGGGTAAGGAAACCAGTCCCAAGATGATTCAAGATTTGACGTATTAGTTGACCATGCACCACTATAAGCGGCTTCGCGCAAAATGTGAACAATCATTTGAAAATAACCCTGTCAAAGCTTATGGCCACACAAGTGTTCTAGTGCCCCTTCAACCATTGACTCACACTGGTGTAAAAATTAAGTTACAGACAAAGGTTCTACCTAGAAAGTAATGGTAATAGAGCTCAAATCAAATCCAGTGGCAGATTGACAGTCGACAGATGCTCTAAGACAAAAACTAAAAGAGAACCACACACGCTCAGGCTCAGCACTACATTAGGTTCATGTTCCTAGAGCTTTATATCTGTCGGATACTGTTAATAGAAAGGGACATTGTTTAGAATAGAAACAAACGATTTTCTTTTTGGACCATTCTAATGTTAAGATAACTTGAATCATATACTTCTGCATAATGAATAACATCCTGATTCTGCTCACTCTAATTTATCAAGATCTATACTAGTAACTTTAATTTCTCACTGATCTTAATTTATACAAAACATCACGTGAAAGAATGATCGATATATGGGCATCAATTCAGAAACATTTGTTTGTATTAGAGAATTAAAAAGTTAACTATTTCCAAAGTGGGAGGTTGAGATCTATTTCTTCGTGTTTTGCAGCCTTGGTCGCACAGCTGCTTGAGGATTCCACATCCAAAGCGTCAATCTTTTCTCCATCAAAGGCTGCACTTTCTTTTTCTTCCATCATTTTATGCCTATACTTTCCCTCCGATAAAGCTTTGCTCTTACGAATAGGCATTTCTAGTTTATATGTGACTATCTGTTTTGGAAAGCACACCGCCAATTGAAGAGACTTATAATGCGCATTGGCAAGAGCAATATGTTGATAATGCATATAAAAGTGTCGGTGTTACACTTATCCAAATTTTTGTGAAAGAAGGATGTGCATGAATCACAAACACTGTAAACTCAGGAGATGCACCCATGAGCAGTAGCACTGTTGACCTAGCTACTCCTACTCTATTAGGCTCAGTACTTGCCGGTTTTGGACAAGATAGTAGTCTGAATCCTAACACAAATGAAATACAAATATTGCATAGTACTGCTGAGAGGTGGAAGCAACTGGCATAAGCTAGATTCTTCTTGTCTTCCCACTCCAATTTTTTTATGACCAAATTTCCAGTGCTTTTCCTTTTTCTCAATTTTCACATGCCATTATCATGCGGATTGTGGACTACATATGTCAACTCTTTTCCCTTTTTTTCTTCTTCTTTTTCAATAATTTTTCTTATTTATTACCGAAGTTTGTACCTTAAAAGTTCAAACTTTAATCAAAAACGAAATCATGCTGCTCTGACTTGAAACCGAAAGCACGGTTAGAAATTCTTTCACGTTACGACATGTTAAGCACAAGGGAGGGTGAAGAAAAAGTTTGATAAAGGAAACTTACACCTTTTTTCCTTTCCTTTACCGAGTAAAAAAAAATTAACAAAAACCTTTCTAGTACTTATTATTATTATTGGCTGAAAAGAAAATTCAAAGTATAATTTGATTAGTTCGCACTAAGTAATTTTCTTGGGTGCTAACCCAAAGGTCCGAAACTATTATATCCTTAGGTTTATAATTGAATTTTCTGATTAAAAAGAAAACAATCATAATTGAATTCGGGTCTAACGAAATTCTGTCAAATTATGTTGAGCTGTTTTCAGTTAGGGTCTGGCAATAACATTGGGCCTGAAGAAAACAGCAGCAGAGGCTTTTGAATGGTAAAGATTGGATGGGCCCAGAAGAAATGAGACTTTGATATGATATTAGATGTGTTCCGCCCAAAATTGTTCTTGTGCAATAAAAACAGGCCCTTTATCACTTTCTGTATGTGTGCGAAAGATAGGCCCACAATGAGTCTTCCTTGATCTCTTCACTTTTTTGTTTATTTTCTGGGTCTTCACTTGTTGGTCTTTTCGTGGATGTACTGTTCCCTTATATTCCCTTTTATAAAAATTTTAATTTGAGGATGAGATCAGTATCATTAGTATTTAAAATTATAGGTAGTTTCCGTCAAAATAATATATGGGAATTTATTCTAACTTTGGAAGCTACTTTTATTTTATCACTACTTTAGAAAAAACTACAAAAAAAAAACAAGCTCTGCATATTTAATTTATTAAAGAACGTGAAGAATATATCTTTAACAAAAGAAAATAATATAAAGCAAACAAGTTGTTAATATCAATGTTACAGCTAGGGTCCGGTCCACAAACAAACAAAAAAAACATTGGCACCGCTTGAAAAAATAAAGATTTTGTTTTTAAAAAAAGATAGTGCACATTTCTAAAGTATTAAAAAATAATTCTTTTGTCATATCAGAAAAAGAAAATTAATTCTTTTGTTAGCAGAGCTTAAAGCAAAAAAGCAACCTATGAGAAGTGAAGTAAACTAGTTTGTCTTTTTAGGACAGTAAAAATAAAATAGTATTATAGGATTGGAACTTTTTTCCCTTTTGGTTAAACAAATTAAAAGTGTAAAATTTCCAAATACCGGATCGAGTTATGTTTTTATCCTCCTCCGTGGAGACTCTACAATATTTGCTTCTATCATTGCTTTCTTTATTTGTTAAAGGCCAAATATATTATTATTATTAGCTTTATCGTAGAGGAATTTCAGCAAAAGTCGACTTAGTTCAAGGATTCAATATAGCTCCTTTGCCAACGCGGTTAATCTAAGATCACTAACCTTCCCAAGTTAATTGCTTTATTAAATTGGAATTAAAATGGCGACGTGGCATCATGATAGTCATATATTAGACTTTTAATGATGTTGAAATGTTAGGATTCGGACCCCCTCTACTCTAGGCTCCAAATTAATATTAAGGAACATGAGGGGTCCCTTAAACTTGATGATTTATGAATCATGATTGCATGTGTTATTAGGCCCCCCTGAGAATTATGAGATTGCCCCCTCTTTCCATCATTATCCCATGAGTTAGAGGCCCCGTATTTGTTTTCTTTCTTTTGGGCTCTGATTACCTGTTTAGCCAAAACAAAAAAATGTACTGCGAATTTACCTTCCTAGCTATATCTCAAAATAAAAATGGTAATCTTTATTTTTTTTTTACATCATAAAATGTTAATTCATTAATATGTATTAATTCTTATATATGTAAAATTAAATTAAATGGACATAATTGTTAATTTATAATTATAAATCATGTTTTAAATTTAGAGGAAATTTTAATGTTATTTTGTGGTGCAACATCTTGAAATTTTGTTATAAAATAATTTACTCCAAATCTTAAAATTTGCACACACTCTTTTTGTGGACAAATTGGATGTTTTGACCCTGAAGATTGCAATGGAATGTTGTTTATAGTAATTATTAAATTAAGGAGGTAAAATAATCAAATAATGTACCCAAAAGATACTAATAGAGAACATTAATTACAAATTTAAAATTGACTTCCTATTTTTTTAGCTCATTGACCTGAATATTACAATTTGGCAACAAATTTACACATCTATTACACTTTCTAACTTAATTATCTAAGTATTACAATTTTTAAAAAATTAAAAACTAAAAAAACTTTGGTGATGTGGGACTCACCGAACACGCTAGTTGTCAACTAGCGTGTCCCCACCGGACACACTGACTGGCAGCTGGCGTGTCCACTCTTGACACGCCAATTGACATATATAAAAGTGTTTTTGTTACAGGTTTATCTTTTTTAATTTTAACCAAAGCGAATAGTGTAGGAAGAAGGCTCCAAAACTTTCAACGCTCTTTCTTTATTTATTTCCCTCCTAAATTCTAATCTTTCTTTCACATTCCTATTTCCTTTTAACCATTTTTCTTTGCATATTGGTATACTTGACATGTTGGGTCAATGAGACAAGAATAGACACATCATATAATAACTAGCACATTGGGTGGATTTCACATCACATCGCTGAAATTTTTTTAGTTTTTAGTTTTAAATTTTTTAAAAAGTATAATATATCAAGTAATTAAATTTTTTTAAAAAAATATGATAAATATTAAAATTTATTATCAAATTATAATCTCAAGTGAATAAGCTTATTTTCCCTCCTATATTTATACGGCTTGTAATTATTGCTAGCTACAAAATATATATTAGCCCCTAAAAGGAGTCATAAAAATATCTAGGACAAAGGAAACATACTTGTGTCCTATTGATTCTCGAACCATCTCTCTTTCTTCTTTCTTCTATAAGTAAAGACACACCTAAAAATTAATCCGACACAGCAACCAAATAAAGCAACTGTTATTTTAAGTTGACGTTCCCTTTTATCTGTTAATTTTTGAAGTTTTGGCCACAATACTACTATATTACCTCCAATCAATTAATCTAATTCCTCCTTTCCGTGAATCGATGGTGAGAAATGAATTCCATATTGCGAATCGTAGGATGTACGAAGAAAAGACAAGTTAATTATACAGGCAGAGAAAATTAAAAAAGAAGAAAGACTAGAGAGCTAGTTTAAGGTCGAGAGCGTCGTCTTCGTGTGCTTCCTTCTTACTACCTTTGCTTCTCTCACATGGAGTCGGAAATATGAGAGGTGGCCTTCTAAACTCCACCTCTCTTGTAAAATCCTCCCGCTCAAACGACGGCACCCAACTTGACGACGTCGTCTCTTGCTTTCTTATCTTCATCTTTCTCTTATTGTTGTCGTTTTTCTCCAACTCCTCCAATTGCTTTCGTCGTCGATCTCGTGCTTCTCTGAAGCTTCGTAGCAGCGAGTAAAACTTCTCCATCTTCATTTCTTCTTCTACCTCCTCATCTCTTTCCATTCTCTCCCCAGCACCGCTCTTCTTATTTTCCATTACGCTAACAGATCCACGAAGATCTCAATAGAGAAATCCAAAATAGGAAATATGTAGCAGATAATACCAGACATATAGCGTGGCGAGGAGAGACTTGAAAATGAAAATGAAAATGCGTGTCTCGATGATATGTGGATTTATAACAGCAACAGCTGCTAACGCTGAGCAATAATATTCAACAGTTTCAACTTTATGCTAGAAGACTAAATTGCCCTCCCAATGTCACGCGGTATTGCTGTTTATTTGGCAAACCCCTTAGGCCTTAGCAAGCAGGAACGAGGGTGCATAAGTAAAATTGAGAACGTAACGTCATCAGCTGGCATCATTATGTTACCTATAAATGCCATGTGGAATGTCAAAACAATAATACTCGTATTGAACGTTCGGGACAAAGTGGTTGGTGACGTACGCTGACATACGTCATGCGTTGGTGCCTGCATTTCATGCGTAATGGAAGCCTCGTGATTTGTCATGCACAGGACCACTTCAGAGTTCAACCACACAATTGACTAAAATGGTGAATTTTACACACGAGAATTATCTTACCATTTCTAATAGGAATGGTAATGTTACACTCCTCTTAGGTGGTATTTGGTATCAATTATCTTATTTTTCGTGAATCTTCACTTTTTTGGGAATCTTATTCTTAAGAATGAGATTACTAAAAAAGTTGATATTCTCATGTTTGGTTAACACTCAACTTTTTTGAGAATAATATCATTTTTCTTTCTCTCACTCCCTCTCAGCCCCCGCCCCCGCCTCCTCCTTCTCCCTCTCCCTCTCCCTTTTCCCTCTCCCTCTCCCTCTCCTTAACATTGAAATTTGGAAATGTATATGTATATATATAGTTTTTTGTTTTCCTACAACGCAAGCCCAACGAAAATTCCCTCCTTCTTCTGGAGGAAGATAAACTCAAAGATTAAAACAAACTAAAATAATATGAACTGGGTCCACTCCTTGTTTGGACCGGCGGAAAAATCACGCGATATCTCCATCTTTTTTTTTTTTTTCTCTCTCTCTCTCTCTCCCCCTTTCCCGATCACTTTCTTAGCCCCCGCACCCCTATCCCTATCCACAGCGTACCGATGCTATCTAGATGAAATATGATTTGGAGGACTGGCGCTGGGCATTGCGAACTCAACACTGAAAGCTGGAACCTCCATTCTAGAGGTGGGAAACGGGTCAGTTCGACCCGATCGGGCCACATGTCAATTTGGCTCTAACAAATATTTAAGCTTTTTTCATTAGTGATTTTAATTAAATTATTAATGAATTTAATTAAACAAAATAAAATATGTATAAAGTAATAAATAAAATGCTTAATTGCAATTTTGGTCTCCCTATTTTAACCACTTGAACGTTTTGGTTCTCCTTCTTTAAAAATGAACTATTGAGTCCCTCTATATTCATAAAATATACAAGTTTAGTCTATTTATCTTTAAGTCAAAATTCTTAGGTTTATTTCAATGTATAAAGTTCTCTGATTCATAATCTCACCGTTCAGATTGAAAAGCTACGTCTTGTGAATCTTTCCATTAAATTTCAGCTTAATCTAACAGTGAATAAGTCTAAATTTTTAGTTAGATGAAAACTTATAGTTTTAGTATTTTGGGCTAAGTTTCACCGTTAGATCGAGCTCAAATTTAGTGAGAAGGTTCACAAGATGTAGCCCTTCAATCTGAACGGTGGGATTATGAATCATAGAACTTTACACCTTGAAATAAATCTAAAAATTTTGACTTAAAGATAAATGGACTAAACTTGTACATTTTATGAATATAGAGGGACTCAATAATTCATTTTTAAAGAAGGAGGACCAAAACGTTCAAGTAGTTAAAATAAGGGGATCAAAATTACAATTAAGCCTAAATATAATTAAAACAAAGCATCAAAAATGTATAAAAAAAAATACATGTAAGTGTAAATTTAAAATAAAGATGTTTAAGTAACTAAAAAAAGTATAGTACATTATACTTTAAAGTTAAAAAAATATATATATATATTGATTTGGCAGCAACAAAAAAAGAGGCCAGCCCAACCCGAATTTGGATGGGCTGCGGGCCAAAACGGGCCCGACCAAATCGGCCCATTTTTATTCGGACAAGTGAAATATGAACCCATCCCTACTTTTTTTTGGGCTAAAACAGGCCAGCCCACCGGGCCTGGCCCATTTCCTCACCTCTACTCCATTCCTAATAAAGTTTTATTCCCACCTCTTGAGGTGGGAAAGTTTTATTCCAACCTTGAGTACAACTTTTTATTCTTGAGTATCTTTTATTGTCGAGAATAATTTTTTAACTCTTGCACCAAACATGAGAAATTTTTATTTTTACTTTACTTTCTCAAGAATCTTAAAACATAGCTGGTACCAAACACCATATTAATTTAGTAAGATTTAGTGAGAGTTATAATGTTATTTTAGTATTATTGTGAATATCTTAAAAAATTGAGTTATTCAGTATGTACTAAAACACACAATTGCTTATAAAATATAAGAACAACAATATATAAAAAAGTATGTAAAAAAATAAATTTTAAAAAGTTATTTCTTAGCATATTTTTTTATATCATGTTATTCTTATATTTTATAAAAAACTGTGTGTTCTGGCACATACTGAATAACTCAATTTTTTGAAATATTCGTAATAACATCAAAATTACTAGATGGATTCTACTGGAACCTATCCAATTAAAGGAGGTGTAACACTACCATCCCTGATAGCATAGTGCTCACCGTAACAAAAAAAAAAAACAAAAACACACATATACGGTGAACCTTATATGTAGCTCTTATCAATGAAAGTCATTGGTTTATGTCTAGTTAAAGATTAGGACATTAATTTTAAGGATAGATCACTCAACTAATTATTTTGGATATTGTGTTTATAAAATAGTTGTTGAAATGAAAGTTTTAATAAATATAAATACATATGTAGAAAACTTATCGTTAAATAGAAAAAATTAAGGAAAATGTTGATTTTGTATATATCATTGTTATATTAAAATTTATTTTACTTCAATTTTCCGCCCACGTTCATGACTAATTGATTCGAGAGAGAACCAAAACAAAAATGTCCTTGACTTATGTATTATTTTTAGACATAAAACCCCACTAATGCAAGTTGATAATGACAAGGAAACGAAAAGAAAAAGATCCCATGTGTTTCTCATTGGACTAAAGCTATTAAAGATGGTTTATTCCCTATTGGATCATTATACTCTATTTTTTTTGTGGGTAAAAATTTAAGATAAATAGAGACTATCTCATTTAAAAGTTAAGACATGTGACAAATTTAGTAAGAACTTATAATGGTACTTATAGATTACTTATAAAAAAGAAACTGCTCGCAGTAAGATTCGAACTTAAGCCTTACAAACANGGAGTTCTTGAAGTGGGTATCTCATATTTTTGAAGATTCAGGTGCTGAGTGGTGGTTCTAATGGCTGCCAACGGGTCCCTTGTAATGGGTTCCTGAGAGTGTGGGCAAAACCACATAAGAAGCGGCGGAACAGAGTAAAGCTGTGAGCTTCGCTGTTTGCTAGTGATGTCAGAGGCAGAGCAGGGGAGTTCTTGAAGTGGGTATCTCATATTTTTGAAGATTCAGGCGCTGAGTGGTGGTTCTAATGGCTGCCAACGGGCGACTGATTTCAGGTTCACATAACAGGGATGAGTTTGTTCTTATCAATGCTGATGAGACTACAAGAGTGAGTGGTCTTAATAGTCCCTTGTTACATTTATATCTTACTGATTCTGAACTCCTATGAAGAAATTGCATCTTCATAGCCTTCAAAATGGGTCATTTCTGCAGTTTTTCATGTTCTTGAAGTCATTTCAGAAAGCAATATGAGGAGTCAGTGTGTGACGGTGAAGAGGGAACTATCGTGTTCTGAGGTGGAGGGTCCTGGGTTTTTCTTTGTCGTGGTCAAAGAGTTAGATTTGTACTTGATCATCATGGTCTGGTCAGGGATCGAACGGCTGAGATTGAAATTGAGGTGCACAATAAGCCATGCGGGCTAGTACAGGACAATAAAGCCAGGCTTTAATAAACTATGTTTGATTGTTCGTATTTGTATTTGAAGCTGTGAATGCTCATGCTGCTGTAGACTAGGACATGCTTTACAATATTCAATCTTCCTTTTGAGAAAAACAATTTCAATGCTAGAGCTTTTTTTTTAACACCTGTTAGACGACACCAGCCACCAGTCCTCTACTTTATAATTAAATATAGATTTTGGATGGGACAAGTTAGGATTGTGACCATTGCACGCCACCCTTTTTAAAAACCATTAAAAAAAATGTGCATGACTTTTGGCATTGAAAATTCCATTTTCTTTTTTGTGGTATGTAAGCCTGGAAACCGAGGAAACCGAGAAAACCGAACGAACCGAGTCAGTTCGGTTTGACTCGGTTTTGCTGAAAAAATTTCAAAAAACTGAACCGAACCGAACCGAACCGAATTTATTTGACTTGGTTTTAGTCGGTTTGGGGTGTAAACCGGATCGAACCGGACCGATTACACCCCTAGCGGGCCAAAACGGGCCTGACCAAATCGGCCCATTTTTATTCGGGCAAGTGAAATATGAACCCATCCCTACTTTTTTTCGGGCTAAAACGGGCCAGCCCACCGGCCTGGCCCATTTCCTCACCTCTACTCCATTCCTAAGAAAGTTTTATTCTCACCTCTTGAGGTGGGAAAGTTTTATTCCAACCTTGAGTACAACTTTTTATTCTTGAGTATCTTTTATTGTCGAGAATAATTTTTTAACTTTTGAACCAAACATGAGAAATTTTTATTTCTACTTTACTTTCTCGAGAATCTTAAAACATAGCTGGTACCAAACACCACATTAATTGAGTAAGATTTAGTGAGAGTTATAATGTTATTTTAGTATTATTGTGAATATCTTAAAAAATTGAGTTATTCAGTATGTACTAGAACACACAATTGCTTATAAAATATAAGAACAACAATATATAAAAAAGTATGCAAAAAGATAAATTTTAAAAAGTTGTTTCTTGGCATACTTTTTTATATCATGTTATTTTTATATTTTATAAGAAATTATGTGTTTTGACACATACTGAATAACTCAATTTTTTGAAATATTCGTAATAACATCAAAATTACTAGATGGATTCTACTCGAACCTATCTAATTAAAGGAGGTGTAACACTACCATCCCTGATAGCATAGTGCTCACCGTAACAAAAAAAAAAAACAAAAACACACATATATGGTGAACCTTATATGTAGCTCTTATCAATGAAAGTCATTGGTTTGTGTCTAGTTAAAGATTAGGACATTAATTTTAAGGATAGATCACTCAACTAATTATTTTGGATATTGTGTTTATAAAATAGTTGTTGAAATGAAAGTTAATAAATATAAATACATATATTGAAAACTTATCGTTAAATAGAAAAAATTAAGGAAAATGTTGATTTTGTATATATCATTGTTATATTAAAATTTATTTTACTTCAATTTTCCGCCCACGTTCATGACTAATTGATTCGAGAGAGGACCAAAACAAAAATGTCCTTGACTTATGTATTATTTTTAGACATAAAACCCCACTAATGCAAGTTGATAATGACAAGGAAACGAAAAGAAAAAGATCCCATATCACTACAAGAAAATTCCTGGATTCCAATGGAATTTTTCCGTTGAAATTTTGCCAAATTCCGTTAGAATTTAGAGTTCCAACGGAAATTCCAACGGAATTTCAGTCGTTAGAATAAGGCCGTTGGAATTTAAAACTCCAACGGAAATTCTAACGGAAAAAACATTCCAACGGTAATTCTAACGGTATTTTACCGTTGGAATTCCTTTTTAAAAAAAAAAACTCAAACAAAAAATTTCAACGGAAATTCTAACGGAAAATTCCGTTGGAATTTTTAATATATTTTAAAAAAAATATTTTTTTTTATTTTTAAAAAAAATTCGAAAATTATTTTTTAATTTTTAAAATTCCAACGGAATGAAATTTCCGTTGGAATTTTTTAAGGTTTTTTTTTTTAAAAAAATTTTGTGTTTAGAATTTTTTTTGAAAAATTAACTTTAGAATTTATTATTATAATTATTCTCTTTTTAATATTTTGTTTGAAATTTCCACTTTAATGCTACTTATTAGCCATTTTTAGCAAATTCAATAACAAATAACACCCAACATAATATTCTCTTTGACACTATAAACAGAAATGGACAATAGAAATAAAATTAACAAGGTTCATTGGGCAAAAACAACATACTCTAAAAGGTTTTGGATCAAAGTTAAATGACACAAAATCTCAATCAGCAGTATTAAAATTCACCTACTATAGGAGTTTCTAAATATTCTAAACTCCTAATATTTCAATGGAAAGCTGGTCTTTGCGTTCTGATAGCAGTTGCAGACATCAAGGGTATAAGTATTAGACTTATCACCAAGAGCAAAGTTGATAGAGATGCTTCTAGTGCAACAACATTTGTCTGCTGATATAGAGAACTCCTCAATGGTAACGAACCAAATCCTCTCATAAATTCAATCTTCTCCTTAGGATCCTCTGAAAAGCTGTAATTAATGGTAGCTAAATTATGATCAATACTTTCGGAGAAATGAAATAGCAGCAACAACAATAAATTTCCAAGCTTGAAGAACACATAATCATAGTTTATTGGAAGGATTCTCTAGAGAAGTTGTAATTATGATACCAAATTATAATCAACAATTGCAAGGGAAAAAAAAAAATTGCAGCAACAACAAATAAATTTCCAAGATTGATGAACACAGAATCATAATGTATTGAAAAATTAAAAGGACCACCCAAAAAAGTAGGAATCATGATGGCTAAATTATAATCAACAAGCACATAAAAAAATGAAATAACAGCAGCCACAACAAATTTTCAAGACTAAAACACAGAATCATATTGCATTAAATTTTAATGAAGACTCTAAAAAAAAGTTATGGCTTCAGGGAAGACCTTCTGAAAGTTGCATCAAATCTTGCAAACTTTAGTGAGTGGCATCCCGCTACCAGCATGCTCATTAATTCCTTCAGCAGATAACTTCTTACATTTAGTACTCTTCTGCACCCTTTGCAGTGAACAGAAACAACATTCATCAATAAATAGGGTCTCAAACCATAGCTATGATATTTGATAAATTGACTAAGATATTTAAGACAAAAACCTACTAAAATCTGATAACATATTGGAGTCAAAATGCAGGTACAGAACCATTTGTCATGAAATACCATAAACCGTGTTTAATTGCCCATTGACCAAAACAGACACCAGGTGCAAGAATATACAGGCTCATAATGAAACAGGGAAAACCCCGGATGGATAACGATGGAAAGCCATCATCTTATTGAGGCATTGAAAAAGAAAGAAACTAAATTACAAGAAACTCCAATAAATCTTTGCAAGGGTAGAAATGAGATTAAAAAATTACTGTAGCAATTTCACTTCAGAAGCTTGAAAGCAAGAAATGCATACATCAGCAACTGACAAGACTTCCTAGAGTAAATTGAATCCCAAATAACGGACAACCTTGTTACAAATAAACCTTATATCTCAGGCTGCAATTTATATATTGAACGAAGTAATCTGGCAGGGTCTAAATTAGACAACAATAGTATCAACCTGCTTTTGATTGCCTTAGCTGAAATTAGAAAATGAAATAAAGATGTCCGAAGTTCTTTTCAAGTTCATGGTGAACTTACTTGGTCTCTTCTCTGCTTTGCTGCTGATATTATACTAAGGCGAGTAAAGGTGCTTTCTGCTAATATTATGCTAAGGCGAGCAAAGGTTCTACGCTCCTGTAGTTTTCTTAATTTGGCAGATGTTGAATGACAAATGTGAACGTGGTCATAAGATCAATGACTCAGGGACAAAAGCAAGACTTCATCAAATTACTATAAAACTAGAGTACTTAGCAACATATAACTCATAACTAAATCTGGCAGTGACGTGGAATAGGAGGACCTGTTGCTGCTAGTTCTCTGCATTATAAAAATGCCACAGCAGATAACAGCAGAATAGAGGGCTGTAGTTATATTTGAGCATAAGCAGGGAACAAGCCTTTAAGTTTGGATATAGGTCTTCAGGATACTATCAGGGTCAAACATATAATTATAGTGGCTGTACAAGAGGATATATAGTCCAGAATTTGAGCCCGTTTATTAGACCTCTCAAAAGTGGAAAGACATGGTTGAAATGGAAACCAGAAAGTCCCCCAAAAATAAGAAACTTACTAAATCAGCATACATATGAATGAAGACACGATCAACTTCACAAGCACTCAAAGAACATGAGTCAATATTAAGTGTTAATGGTAGAAACTAACACTTGGTTGCAAAAGTAAATGGTACATGAAAAGTTGAAAACTATAACAGCTTCAAACATTAGTATCATTTCAAAGCGCCAGCAACAACAACCAGTAGATGTCAATGAAAGCACATATATTCGTAAATCTAACATAAGCACTATTATAGAAGTATTATACTCAATTATAGATTACATATTCGTAAATCTAACAAAAGCATGATTATAAAAGTATTATAACCAATTATAGATTAGAGACTTCAAACAATACCATAGTATGAAGATAAGAACAGAACAGAACAAAACAAATCAATTATGAAACATCCATATACGTCACAGAGAAATAAGGTTCATATATCAAATGTAAAAACATCTTAAGCCACTAAAAGTTGCCACCACAGAACCAACAACAGACACAATCCAGAGCAAATGGTGCCATAGTGGGCTTCATAGAAACATTTGGCAAAATTCATATAAAAATTTCCCAATTCCTTGAAACCCAAAACTCTAATGCTAATCCCAAGATGAAACTTGAAACAGAAACAATTTGAACATTTTGTAAAGTTTCTTAATACTAAAGGAGAGTGCCAAACCTGAAATCTGCAACAAGGGTGCTAATTTCAGTGCAACCCAAAAGATAATACAAGTTTCAAATATCAAACTGCCAATAACCATTCAAATTCTTCTATGATATTACCCAAAAAAAAAAACTTCTGTGTTGGGAACCAAATTGCTGGAAACAGTAAATTTCATCGTTCAAAACTTGAGTAACAGTTTAGAGCTTATAATAATCAAAAATCAAATAAATTAACATGCATCTTATACATCTTTTAAAGAAGCTATGGTTGAGAAATAACCCAGAACTCCCAAATTAACTTAATAGCTATGAACAAGGGCAAGAAATTGACTAAATATGGCTGCTTTACCCAATACCAACCAAATAGCATAAAGAGAGTTTGCTAGAAACTTCAACTTGGGCTTCAATCCCTATCGTATAACACACTGCTATACTCTTCGTAAATCATCAAGACTGGGTTCGCTAGTGACAACCACTCTAGTTTGAGATAGCCAACCGTAAGGTCATTGATAGACTCCAAGCCTTAGCATCTTCACTGAAATGGAGGCTGGATTATGGAGAGGCTAGGGTTTTATGAAGGCACCAGAGGATGAAGAAGGAGATAGAATCAGGGAACGAAAGAAGATAAGGGGATCCGAAGCCAAAGCCACGGCTGTGCATTGCTAACAACGTGAGAGTGGTCTGAAGCGCGAGATGCTGATTTCTAAAGATCTAGTCGAAGAAGAGTGGCTAGGGCGGAAAGAGAAATGCGAAGTTAGGGATTTTAGCGACAAAGGGAAGTTAGAGGTTTCAGAAGAAAGTGAAATGCGAAGGGGCGGAAAGTGTTTTACAAAATTCCAACGGTAATAAAATAGAAATTACTGTTGGAAATACCGTTGGAGTTAACAAAAAATTTTTAAAAAAATTCTAACGGTTTATTCCGTTAAAATATTCCGTTGGAATTCTTCAAAAAAAAAAATTCAACATTTCTAACGGTAATTCTGACGGAAAATTCTAACGGTAATGTAATTCTGTTGGAATTACTGTTGGAATTTCAACAAAATTTGTTCCGTTGAAATTTCCGTTGGAATTTTTGAAAAATTCTAACTGTATTTTGTTCCGTTGGAAAATTGTCATTTTCTTGTAGTGTATGTTTCTCATTGGACTAAAGCTATTAAAGATGGTTTATTCCATATTGGATCATTATAACCTTTTTTTTTGTGGTCATTATAATATATCTAAAGTTATGAGCAATGACCATTAGGCCAAAGGAATTGAATTGTAATGAATATAATACTCTATTTTTTGTGTGGGTAAAAATTTAAGATAAATAGAGACTATCTCATTTAAAAGTAAAGACATGTGACAAATTTAGTAAGAACTTATAATGATACTTACAGATTACTTATAAAAAAGAAACTGCTCGCAGTAAGTTTCGAACTTAAGCCTTACAAACAAAGTAATTTAATCCTTATTAATTGAACTCCGTTTGCATAAGGAATATAATACTTGATTCCGCTTCAAAAATATTTTTTTTTGGTAAATTTTTGCAATGAGAAAAAAAATATTTTTAACATATGTAATTTTTTGCTATGCAAGAAATATAATATACTAATTAGTTACTTATATATAGTTTATAAAACTCAATACTAAAAAAATTGTATATCTAATATTATTATCTTAAATTTTTTATTTCGAAAAGACACATTGTCATATAAAC
Organism: Cercis canadensis; assembly: GCA_003255065.1. Lineage (NCBI taxonomy): Eukaryota > Viridiplantae > Streptophyta > Magnoliopsida > Fabales > Fabaceae > Cercis > Cercis canadensis. The sequence continues at coordinate 650,347 of QAOA01005000.1, forward strand.
GAATATTTTATGGATAACCCCAATAATTACGGCCAATGTTTCTCATTGATTGGACGTATAGACATTTCAATTTGATGGCACACAACATTATTAAAAGAATAATACCATTTAAATAATTTATAAATTTATAATTATTTCTCTAATTATGAAAAGTATAAATGAGCTATTAAAAAAAATATGTGAAGATGTCATCATTCTATCATAAAAGCGCGATAGTACAATAATTAAGCACAAGAGTAACAAGAGTCTTTATCCTAGAATTTGCACGTACAAATTTCACCTGAAGCATGTGAAGTGGAATTATGGATATTGGACATCCGCTTATAAATTATAACCAAAAGAAAGCATTACTTTATTAAAATTAATAAAACAACCATCAACCAGAATTTAGATAGGTAACAACCGATGGTTAGACGATTAAAATGTAGATGATAGTAAACATTATATTATATTATATTACTTCACCGAATATTTTAACGCCCCTTGTATTTGGGTCATAACTGATTCCCCAAAAACCGGCGCTTAACAGTTAACATCACTGATGGCCGATGGATATGGTTGGCGGTTGATCTTGACTATAACACGCAAAATGCACGTGGTTCCCTTTTGGATATTTTCTCGATGCTATTTATATGAAGGCAATTTAACCAAAGTAATACAAGTGGACAAACTATTTACCTATATAGTACACATTTGAAAGTATTTACCTTAAAGGGGCAGTTTTGATTTTTTTAATAATTTTTGAGTTTAAGTTAATCACGGTTTATCAACTCTAAAATCGTGAATCAACTGAACACGGTTCAGGAAATTTTCACCAAAGCGTGATCACTGTGCATCCATATTTCTCGACTATTTAGGTCACAGTTTGGAATGGCTAAGGTCACGGTTTGGGAGGTAGTTTGGGTCACGGTTTTCCTGCTTTGGTGGTCACGGTTTGGTTGTTCTTGTTGGTCACGGTTTTCGGCTTGTTGGTCACGGTTTGAGAGGTGGTTTGGGTCACGGTTTTCCTGCTTTGGTGGTCACGGTTTGGTTGTTCTTGTTGGTCACGGTTTTCGGCTTGTTGGTCACGGTTTTGGGGCTGCTTGGTCACGGTTTTGTGCTTTGGTTGGTCACGGTTTGGGAAGTCTTTGACTCACGGTTTGTATCTCTTTCTTGTCACGATTTTAGTCATTTTTTTCCTAAAGCGTGACTCTATCCTTCCTTCGAAAATGACATTTCTTCTTCCCCATTTCCCTTTCTTCCCTTCACTTTCACTTCCTCCCCCACCGCCGGCCCATTCCTCCATTCTTTCTCCTTCACGGTTTTGGTTTGTGGTCCCTTTCTTGTATATCTTCCAAGAGTATTTGTGATTTTGTGGTCCCATTTTCTTAATCCTAGTGATCTTGAACTAAGTTTTCTGAGTTTAAAATGGCAGAAAACCATGATATATTGCCAGGTCCTGTAGATGGTAGTGTATTAACTGAACAAGGATAACACATTTCAACCGGGACGTGGAATAATGGAGTAAGCATATTATTTACTTAAAATTATGCTAATTATAAGAAAGCTTGTGTTAATTGCTCAATTAGTTAGTTAATTTTATGAATTATGTCTCATATATGAATTTTTTTTTTGCTTAATTAGTTTATTTTTTGTAATTATGATTAATCTATAGAATATTTGTTAGTTAATTTATTTAGATTATGCTTAATATATATTGATTTATTTGAATTATGGTTAGTTAGTTGATTTTGCTAAGACAAGTCCTTGAATATTGTTGTTTTGGAAACGTTTTTCATAAATGTGATAGTTTACAAATTTTTATATTGAATGTCGAATTTGCAAGGAGGATACCGAATTTTACCTGAAAAACCACTTTTATTTTCTTTTTTAAAGAATGATTGTCCAATTATTGTAATCACAGTGTCAAATTTTTAAAGAAAAATGTGTGGAGTGGACAAACCCCAATTTTTATTTTATATTCTCTGTTGATCTTGTATGGGGGAGTGATTGGGAAGCCGCATTTTCTAAGCTGTATTATTTTCGAAAATATTACGGGACTGAACGATGTCGAGCACTGGCAAGAGTAACAATAATAACAATAAATACTTGAACTAATAGGTGTTTTGATTCGAGTAAAAAGGTTTAGAACTGTAATGTCCTCTTTGACAAATTTTAGGTTCATTGATGAGAATATATTTTTAACAGATATTAAAAAAATATGTGAAGATGTCATCATTCTATCATAAAAGCGCGATAGTACAATAATTAAGCACAAGAGTAACAAGACTCTTTATCCTAGAATTTGCACGTACAAATTTCACCTGAAGCATGTGAAGTGGAATTATGGATATTGGACATCCGCTTATAAATTATAACCAAAAGAAAGCATTACTTTATTAAAATTAATAAAACAACCATCAACCAGAATTTAGATAGGTAACAACCGATGGTTAGACGATTAAAATGTAGATGATAGTAAACATTATATTATATTATATTACTTCACCGAATATTTTAACGCCCCTTGTATTTGGGTCATAACTGATTCCCCAAAAACCGGCGCTTAACAGTTAACATCACTGATGGCCGATGGATATGGTTGGCTGTTGATCTTGACTATAACACGCAAAATGCACGTGGTACCCTTTTGGATATTTTCTCGATGCTATGTATATATATATATATATTTTTTTTTTTTGGTAATACGATGCTATGTATATGAATGAACTCAATCAGATCCAACATCAACAGTAGAATTATATATTATATGAAATACATATATTGAGGGAGATGGAGAGAGAAAAGAGAAATTCGCTGGTAAGTAATATTAATGGGAAAATGAGAGTGATGAGCATGAGCTTAATTAATTAATTCACCAGTGCGCAGTGGGCAGTCACTAAAGTGAAAGGCTCAAGTCCAAGGCGTGTGTCTCTCTGGTTTCTTGTTTATCACCTGATTTCCCCTTCTTCTTTAACGCCACAGCAGCAAGGGCGGCATGATCTTGAGCGAAATCTTCTAGTTGAAATCTTGGCTCCCACACCTTCCTTTTGTTTTCCTTCTCCTTCTCCGCCACCCAACCATTTTGATTCAGGACTCTTTCATGAGACTCACGGATGCATTTGATGAGATCGAAGAACTTTTCCATCTTCCTTTCTTCATCATCTTCTTCTTCTTCCATATCAATATGATCATCATTCTCATTCTGACGCTCCATCCAAATCTTTCTCTTTCTGCTTCCTCCTACCTTGGAATCCATATAATATCTATCTCGATCTGGGTGCGTATGAAAGCGATTAATTTTGCAATTCCAATACAAAATATTGGTAACGCCAATGTTGAGTACAGAAAGAGAGAGAGAGAGAGAGAGGGAGGGAGGGAGAGAGAGAGAGAGAATTGAGTTATTGGAGCAACAAGTTCCAAGGTTGCTTCCAGGCTAGCTAGCTACTATTTCTAATCAAGAAGTACTGGTATTGGAATTGGAATTGCATGAGTGGTACTGGTAGTGGTTTTGGAGTATTGGGCTTCAGAAATAGTAGCCATTAATTTGTTCATTTTTTTGGCAGTTTTTCTTAGTTATATAATGACGAAAATGCCACACAGCTTTTAAGTAAATGACCAATAACAGGTAGCTCATAATATCATCATCATCTATAAAAAAGAGGCTATTCCTGACGCGTACTTAATTTTTTTTATTAGAAATGTAATTTTATTGTATTAAGTTAATTACTATTTACATAATAATAAATTACACTATATAAATTTTTCAATACAATATTTCTTAAAATTTAAAAATTTAATACCTTAAACTAAACTTTCACATTTTTTTTTGTGTACTAAAAGGTAAATAAAAGCATTGTTCAAAGTCTTGACAAAATAGATGTCAATCACAATTGATAACAAAATATCTTTAACAGTGAAAAAAAATACTAAATGTGCTAAATTAAATTAAACGCTTGATTTAATTAAAATATTATCTTTAAGAGCACATGAAATACGACATGAAAATTTTGAGATTTATTCAAAATAGATGTTTAATTTGACGAATTAACTCTTATAATACCATATATGCCTTTAAATAATGAAAGTGTGTAAAACACAATTGACAAATTAGAATAATTTATTGAAAGGACAAATCAAAATACCTAAAAAATACAAACAATTGAATAAAACAGACAAATAAGGCTGCTGTCGCATAAAGTGGCAATAGAAGCCCTAGCCCCAAAGCAAATCACAAGAAAAAGAATCAGAGAAGGAGACAGAAACCTTACAAGAAGGACAATAAGAGAAACAAGAAAATGACCGAATTTACATAAAAAAAAGCCACACCTAAAGGCGGTAGAGAAGTCAGACCTTACCCAAAAAACAATTAAAGAGGTGAGTAAGTTTTTTAAAAAAATGAAGAGCTACGCGTACTTAATTAAATTATAGAAAAAGCTACAATACATAATTTTTGAGTTATGTATTGATACAAATTTAATAAGGATTTTTAAATATAATGATTTGTAAATTTTCATCTCTTGTACTTATTTAATTCAAAGGTTACAAATTCTGTAGTATTAATATACAAATTTAAAGATCATAAACTTTATAATATTGATACACAATTTCATTAACGTAGACGTGACCTTAAATTATTTTGATAATGATCATAACAGATTTTTGAGGTCCGGTTGGCAGGGGAGGAACAAGAAGCGTTGGGTGAGCGAGACCCGCCGGGTCCCTGAATATGACGCGCAAGGCCCAACGCAACCTATACATCTTTTTCTTCTCTCTTCTTCTGGAAGCAACAGTGTAACAAATAACCTTAATCGATGTATGTCCTTACACGTGTGCATTCTGACGCACACCTGACGATATTTCCTGATATTTTACGCCTTGTCCTTTCCCTTTTTCTCCACCTTATATCATTCTCAATTTGGACCGATAATTTAAATATGTCAAGTCAGGAAATGTAATGTTATTATTTTCTTACAGATTTCGCATGCCACTTCTTCCTTTCAAATTATTTCATTTGTCGGTAGCCGTCCAAATATAAATTATAAATTAAATTAGAGCCCAAAATTTTTTAAAAATAAAATTTGTTAAAAGTAGGTGTTTGTTCATTCATTATTCTCCCTCTTTTATTTTTTCCCCCCGGTTGGAATCTCAATTTATAGAGATTGCCTTTGCTAAAGCTGTCTAACATAAAGTGTTTTTTTTTTTTTTTTTTTTTTTTTATAAGCATAAAGTGTCTCCTTTAGCTTTTGACATAGGTGAACACCATAGAAACCTTAAAAAGTAGATGGGTGAGGATTCCTTTGATATCATTTTGGAATAATGAGATTAACCCCTGCCTCCAAAGATTTACGCTAATTGACAGTTAAAAAAATTGTTATGAACGACAGACAAAGCATGAGGAGAAATAGTTATGTTCTCTTAGAATTTCGAGAGATAAGGAAAGATGGAGCTAGTAAGTAATCAAAGAATAACCCATCACATCCTCACCTCACATGACACGCGAAAACAAATTTATATGCTCGAATATCGAATTCATGATTTCCATTATGATAGCAAAGACGATAAATATATATTCTTTATCGCTTTAGGGTCAGGTCAAGTAATAAATACTAATTAAGCACCTAAAACGACAATGCTGATGCCGTTGTGTGCCGCTTCCCATTTTATTATCTCATAAGAACTCAAGACGGCATCAACAACAAGTCTCCACTTATCCTGAAGATGCATGTTTTGTGGCTTACAATTTGTTGGAGGAATAAAAGAAATCGCACTCCATCGTCTCCCTTCTTGCTCTTGCTCATGCTTGGGCCCAGGACCATGGGCCTCACCTCTTTTTTTCTATTGATTGATTGATTGAATTAGAAGGGCTGTTAGCCCAAAAATAGAACGGGCATAATTCCAAAAAAAAACAACGAATCCGTCTCCAAAACTAAAAAACTAAGATGTGTTTAAATGTGGTATTTTTAAAATTTATAAAAATTTAAAATATATGTAATTGAAATACAATGTTTCAAATATTTGAAATATAAAATACTTTGTTTGTATACAATGTTTGTATACATAGTCAATTTGCACTCAGACTTAATATTAGCAAACTTAATGAGTTAACTCGTTGTCATTGTTGAAATATGCAGCAAGCTTGATTTTTTTGTTTAGGAACTCTTGCTTGCTTGATTCTTTTTATTTGTTTATTGAGTTGCTAGTAGTTGACAAATGCTTCATTCCATTTTAGATCGAGTTGAAATTGAGTGGAGAGGTTCAAAAGACGTAGTTCTTCAATTTAAATAGTAAAATTATGAATAAGAAAACTTTACACCTTAAAATAAATTTAAAAATTTTGACTTAAAGACAAAATGACTAAAATTGTATATTTTATTAATATAAAGGGACTTGATAGTTTATTTTTAAAAAATGGGACCAGAAAATTTAAATTATTAAAATAGAGAACTAAAATTGTAATTAAGCCTAATATTTTTAGACGTAGAATCTTCAATTATGAATTGATCCATTCAAGCTTATGTTTGTGTTGTAGCATCAAGACGATCAAGCCACATTCAGAAAACCCCCATTTAATTTTTTGTAAGGGTCAATTAAATTAGTAAACTCTGTAGAGTATATATAGACTGTGAGTAGACCATGGACTTAAAAAATGAAAGATTTGAAAAAAAATATATATTTCAAAAGTAGCTGTCTACGCCATTCTGGCTGCTGTACAGTATATTTGTTAAGATTCTTCCAACTTGAGGAAAATTAAGTTTGGAAAAAAAATCTATTGGAATTCAATAAAAAAAATTTAAAAATAGAATATCTCAATATTGTATATTATTTTATTGTAATAAATGAAAATAGAGAGAAATATAAATATATTATATTTATTATTGTCACATTTTTCTAATTCACTATTTTTGTTATACTTAGTAAAATATGATAGTAATTAAACCAATAAAAACTTGGATTTTGAGTTTTGCTAATATTATGATCCTTGTTTAAATTATAAGGAGAAAAATAATTTTGCCATCACTGGAGACTGGAGCTTAAAGCCTTCAACAATCAAATAAGAGAAGGAATAACTGAAAGTCATAATCAGTGGCTATACAGCTAGCTAGACTAGCCATGTGCTAGGTTCCAGCCAGAAGGTTTGGATCCGAACCTTATCAAAGTGAGAGCGTTAGGTCTATGCCTTTTTCTGTTTGGTCTCCCTCACCAGCTGCAGCTGCTTCACTACCCGCTGCTAAGGCGACTACTCCAGTACTGTTTTGGCGCTGAGCTTCCTCTTGCACAAAGTCTTCAAGCTCAAATGTGGGCTTCCAAACTGCGATCATATTATTCTTATTCTTTTTGTTCTTGTTGTTGATCAACTGGTCACGAGTCTCTCGAATACGCTTGACAAGAGCATAGAATTTCTCGATTTGGGCTTCTTCTTCTTCTATATCTTCTTGGTGCTCGATCTTCCTCTTGTTGCAACTGCTACCACTCTCCATGTTCGAAATGAATATTGAAAATGGAAATAACCGAGAAGCTACCTAGGTGATGATGGGAGGATTAATGTTGATGGAAAGAGGGTAAACAAGGACAGACAGCATGCAGTTTCCGGGGTTCTTCTTGGCTACTCCTACAAGACAAATTATGTGAGGCTATGATGATTGCGCTCCATTCCATCATTAACTTTGGCCATTCTTAAAGGAATCTAAACGACCACTATGCCTTGTTCAGTAATTAAGTCAATGGATGTATCATATGCTATATGCACTTTATGCATCACCACTCCAAAGCTGAAATTAAATTACTTTCACAGAGTCATGCCAAGCAAATCAAACAATCAAACCCCTAAATTATATATGAACTATATGTTTGTTAGGTTCCTTATAAAGCACACAAGGGTTGTTACTTATATTATTTGTCGGGGTTCCTTTGGTAAAAAACACAGAGTTGGTATTGGGAAGTCTTTAGCAGTAAGGTGAGGTGAGCTGGAATCTCATTCGTCACTGTACGGAGAAGATGACGTACGCTTCATTACATCACTTCACATTTATTTGAGCCTTTTCTTTCCTTTTTAATAAAGAAAGACCAACCTCGGAGAAGTTTCACTTAAGTCAAGAGTTTTTTTTTTTTAATATTATTTACACATTAATTAGATTTACATTGTCTCACGTAACAACTTTTTAACTTAATAAAATAAAATTAATTAATATAAGATTATATTAATTAATATAGAGTAAATATAATGTTTTCAAGTGAGCTCCGCTGATGTGTGACTAAGACCCTTTTACAAAAGACCGTAAGTTTGTGTTAATTAAATTTTTCCTTGGACTAAAACGTAGGAATTATCATTTTCATACAAACAATCCATTTTGTATGATTTTCATTGCAGATCATTTTTATGAAAAATTTATATTTATGATAATTATTAATTAGCATATGTTAAAATGTTATGATAATTTTATTTGAAGAGTAATGAAAAATAATTAAATACAAACAATTGTGTTCAATTTAACTAACCATGCGATGCTCTCAAGCTATATGCCTATGCTATCCCGAGAGAAGGGTCATATATCTAGTATATTAATTATTTTATAAATATATTATTATTGCGTGTTTCATGGGTTTCTTTATTTCTGTCTTTCTCCGTTCGTTTTCCGTTTCCTTCCTTGCTTATGAAGTAAATAAAGGAAAGCCCATCCCACATGTTCCACGTTTTTTTTTTTTGGTAAAAGAACGGGGCAGAGCCGAGAAGGAAAACAACCGCATGTTTCACATTTCAAATATAACATTATAACTTGGTTGTTTGTTTTTTAATCACAACTTGGTTGCTTAATAGCGAAACTCGTTAAATATTTTCGTTTTCAATATATAAACTAGATCTGTAAATCTGTAATTGATGAATTGAAGGAAAATATCATCAATTTTCATGATACCAAAAAATAAAAATAAAAAGTGAATGCTTGTAATTTTTTTGTCTCCACACCATTTAAAGAGGACAAACCAAAACCGAAGCANGTAATTTTTTTTGTCTCCACACCATTTAAAGAGGACAAACCAAAACCGAAGCATGACACGATTAGTGTATTGGTATGTATTTTTTTTGTTTGCTAGAGTGATTATTGGTTGTGTTACTCAGATGTTTGCCCAAGCCCAGGCCCAGGCCCAGGCCCAAGTCCTAACAAGGAGTTTTGAGCTTATTGGTCAGAGTAATGATAGGTGCCTCAATTCCTGGGTCTTGCCATGAGCTGCATAAATAGAGGTCCCTTCCTTTATGTTCAATTTGAGACATTAAGCAAAACAAATTTATTTATTTATTATTTGAAGTGATTTAGAAGAAATGAATAAAGTAATAGTATTTGAGACATAAATTTGTAGTGGGTAGATGAGAGTGGCCCAGATTCCTTTCTCTCTTTTTGGTTAACTTTGGACAGCCTTAGTCATGCCACATTTCCTCCATTTAATTATTACTAACCAAACCAGTATCAGCCCAAAAGGTCGAAAGTAGAAACCCTTTTGCTTTTGCAGAATCAACTTTTAGGATGAATACCTACTTAACATCCAATTACAATTTTCATGCTTAATTATTACCTCCATTTAATTATTATATGCTAACTCAAAATAATATTTTCCAGATCAACCCTGATATCATCGCCCACAAGCCATTCTCTCTGCCTCCAGATTGTTCGTTTCTTCTGCAATATGATGGTTACACATTCCGCATTGTTGCTTCAAAGCTTCACTTGTATATGATCTTTGTGAGGATGCTTGGTCCTGACTTGACCATGGAAAAACTAGAAAGCTAAAAGGATATCTGAGTATAGATTCTGGAGCGGTTGGAGTACAAAAGGTGCAAAAAGCAATACCTTCCAAGTGAATTGTATTGGAACAAGACTCTGCATTTTTCTGCAAAATAATGAGTGAATAAGAAGAACAACAAATGGAGCAGAAAAAGGAGGCAGAATGGGCCTAAAAGTTAAAAACATTGTCTTTTGAAGCACTTGAAAAGTTTAGTAGTAAGTAGTATTGGTTGGGTATTAATCAGAAAATTTGGCTTCAATCCCAATTTAAGAAACGCATAGTTTTGTTTACCAATGCATCTTGTGGTTGCAATAATAACCTAAAGAGAGATTGAAAAAGATGGGCTTGGTGGGTGGCAATTGGATTTAGCCCCTGCACCCACTGTTACTTTGTGAGTGAATGTAAGTCTACCTTCCTACCTTCTTTATATGTAGTTATAGTTATACACTCACACTCTCACCCATGATTTGTGTGGCCACTGCGCGTGCAAGACTGAAAAAGGCAATTTGTCCCTCCACTTCACCACCCAATATACAAGTCAGTGTTATGGGTTGGGGTACAAATTCTCTTCAAATCACTCACTCTCACTAATTATTATGTTATTATCATTCGCTTTTTGTTTTGATTCACTAGTTGTATTCTGCATTTATCTTGTCTTTGTTTATACTCTCATCATCCTAATCTTCCTTCAACGCACACGTGCCAAGGGAACTTTGGAATCTTCTAGACTAAATTTTATATATTCTTTATGGGAGACAAAACTTCTGTGCTTCTGTTAAGCATTAAGTCCTATAAAAAAGGAAAACAAATTCTGCAAGTATCACTATAGGTTTGCTAAATTAGTGTGGTATCTTGATTAAACTATTCAATTCAAATTTTTTCCCATCAACATGTAATTGTGAACCATCCTTGGGAAATGGCTCATGTGTGCCTATGCAGCTGACTGAACCAGTGATATTATTACTGATCTCACACAGTTAGAATTTTAGGGATGGTTACTGTTAATGAATTCCAGTTAAATATGTGATGAAAAAAGTATAGCAGATTGGTCATGCAATTCATTTCTTCTTAGACTTGGATACAATGGTCACAAGCTTGCTTTTTTGAGGGGAAGCCTTTGGTTTGCCATCATTTTAGTATGGGAATGTATGATACGTACTTGAGTATCATGGATATAATAATTCAGAATATGCATAGGATACTCAAGAATGTGAGTTCCTAAGTTCAACACCAAATGACCAATCAATCCCTAGCTAGTTGAAAGTCTATGTGTAAAGGAGAACCTATGACTAGTTAGGCTTTAAATCTCAGGCAGCACTCTTGCTAAAAATATAGCCATGATAATAGTAATGGATTGACAGATGCTAGCAGTCAATTAATTGGATGCATAGCAGTCATATACTGAAAAACTAAAAGATATCAGCAAGTCCAAACTTCCATTACAAACTTGAATAATCATGAAACATAGACAACAATTGGGGAGGAGCATCTAAAACAAAACTCCTCGACAATCACACCTAAGGTTCAAGTTCATACTATCTTCCATACTTCCCTTGTAACTATATACACACACATAACCTTTGCAGATTCTAATGGGTCAGCAATGGTATATGTTATTGTCTAACATGGATTGAGGAGTGCCCTCAAGCAAGCAAGAGACTGGTGGAATGGTTAGTGTCTGCAAATCTCCATAAGCATTCCAACAGAAGGGATCTAGCACTATATCTCCTTTAGCAGGAAGAAGCTCAATATCAGAAAGCGTTAAGTTGGTGCATGGGACAGAGTCACTGCAGGCAAAATGCATAGGTGGGCTCCTTACATCATAGGTTCCCTTTATGTTTGTGTAGACTATATCTGATACCAAAACTGCTGAGGTTTTGTTGCTGCAGTCCCTAGTGAGGCAGTAGAATTGGTCAATTATGATGGGATTCCTTACACCATCCATGTGAATATTACTAAATGTCACTCCTGATACTGCTCCTGATCCACCTTGCCATGTCTTAATCCTAACACCATTATCTGACATTTTTATCACCGAGTCTCTCACTGTGATGTTTGAAACACAGGCTCGGGAATTGTGATTGCCCAGGCTACCAATGCTGGAAAATTACAAGACAACAACATTAGTTTGCAAAACTATAAGCTCATAAACACAAAGGAACTTTGCAAAAGAAGTCTCTCTTCTGAAATCAGAAAAGTTACCTAATCCCATGACCAGGTCCACATGTGATGTTCTTTATATCTACACCATAGCAACCAGATCCAATGGATACACAGTCATCCCCTGCAATAAAATTCAGCAGATAAATTGTTAAGTCTTCTAATGCAATAGATGAAGAGAATTAAAAGAATATTTAGTTCACGACTAACCATTAGTAATTACAGAATTGTATATTTTGACATCATTTGTATTTTCTATGTGAATTCCATCAGTATTTGGACTTAGTGCTGGTGCTGTTATGTAGATTGATTCTATATGGACGCTTTTGCAAGCGTCAAATCTGAAATGGAACTGGGGGCTATTCTTGATTCTAAGTCCTTGCACAGTCAAGTTGGAACTGATGAAAAACCTTATAGCCTGCACCATATACATCAAGAATCATGTTTACTCACAAAGCAGTTAAACAAATAGATTATGTAAAAGAAGGGTGTTGGCTACATACAACTGGGCTATCACATGGTCCAGGCAATGTTGTACCATGAGGTCCCTGCGCCATTCATTGTAGGAATATCATTTCAGCAGCTGTTTGAATAAGCACCAATATTTTCATACTTTTATATGTAAAATTGGAATCAGCAATACCTTATGAGGTTTACAGGGAAGGTCCCACCATTTTTCTCCTCTTCCATCTATTAAACCTCCTCCTTCAAGTGACATCCCATTGATTCTGTAAAAGACAAGCCACTGGTGCCTACTGTTGTTCTTAGGCCAAGATTCTGGTCCATCAGGTGGCATAAGAGTGCCATCAACCTTCACAATGTGAGACAGCAAGGTCCATTAGTCAGCTTTAGTACCCTTAAACTGAAGCATATAAGAATTAAGTACATTACCTTTAATACTAAAGCACCTTGACAAGGACCTGTGAAGATGGTAGATTGAATTACGAAGGAGAAACCACGAGGAACATGGATAACATTAACCAGTGATTCACTTTGGCAGGCAGTGTCCCAAGCCATCTTGAATGCCTCTGTATCATCTGCTAAACCATCACCAATGGCCCCAAATGTTCTTACATCAAAAACACCATTGGCATTATAGTAGCTGTGGTTATCAGGAGGGGGGCTAGAAGCATCTGCAGGAGGGTTAGCAGGCTCGGGTGGAAAAGCAGGAGGCACTGAAATTCCAGATGATATATGAGAATGTGTGTGTTTGTGTTTTGTATTGTAATGATGTCTGGCTTGGGTGCAAAGAAATAAACTAAGGAAAAGTATAGAGAATGCTAGTGGTGAAATATGAGAATATTTCATTTCGAGCAGTTTTCTGGTTGAAGAGATAAATAGAAAGGGGAGAATTCTATTACTGGGTGGGCTAGAAATTAGAAAAACCTGAGACCAATTGGGTTTGTCACCATCAACAAGTAGATGAAAAGGGTCTCCAGTTGAGGACTAATGTTAGCACCCTCAGTTGGGGGAAGTAGAAAGAAAGCAGTGGTGAACAGGCCACTATTATGTATATGAGAGCACTAGAACACAAGTTGTTGAACAAGTTTTAAGTGAGTTTGGGTGTTGAAGTGCATGCAGAATCAGAAAGGCTGAGTTACTATATATAATAACAAGGCATGGTGGAAGGTCTGGTAAAGTTTAATCTGCACGTTACCATTTTTTTAATGGGTTAAGGAGTGGGAGCCGACAAATACCATTTAGGCATTGGCCTTTATTTAGTGAATGTGGAGTCTGCATATGACATATGAGTGTGAATTCTGAAAAGAGCAAAACGGAATAACGAGAAATCTGGTTAGTGGACTGTCGAATGTCGATAAGCCTCCCATGTTCTTCCCATAACTGTCATTTTCTTTTGGTTCCAGAATTTGTTATTCCAATCCACATACAAATATTAATTAACATTGAAACAAAAAAGTTTAATTATGAAGAATATAATGGACATTCAAACATTAATTTCTAGCAAGATTTGAGAATTGATATACAAGCTGGCACAGCCTCATTAATTACATAACAAAAACAAGTAAATTAAGTACAGTTCAATACAAGTGTGCTAATCGTGTACAAATTAATCATTTGTATCTGGTCTCCTCTCCCATTATCATGGTAAATCAGTCCCAAATGATTCTACTTATAATACCTTCACGTGGTGATTGAGCTGTGTTCTATACCATATCTACTATCTAATAAGCTCAATGAAAATTATGATATCTTAGAATTAGGTTGTAAATGATATAAAGGAGTCACTCGATACTCATGATCCATCGGTTAAAGAAACAGGAACGCACTCCTCAATGTTGATAGTTTTGCCTTTAATTTCTTAATTAAAATATTTGGCATGTAGTTTTTTATGTGTAACCGTCCATCCACTGGGGAGTTGGGAATTAATCTTTTTGTTTCAGCTGAGAGTGAGAGGCAGCTCTTCAATATCAAAATATTACACAAGCTTTCTTTCGCCGCCCAAATTCATGCCACTATAACTGGTCAGGGTTTCTCAATTGCTTATAGCCATTGATGGCGGTTCAATGTTTTTGTCTCAGGCACTTTCACTTGGCTTTAGAACCCTGTTAATGCTTCAAATCTCAAATATAGCCTCTGCCTTTTGCCTCTATTTTCAATTTTCAATTCAAGGAGTAGCTGCTAGTAATTGTTCAAATTTCTATTGTGGGGTCACATGAGATTCCACATAATGGATTAAAATGTGAGTATCAAACCATAAGCTATGACTAAAAATCAAAATTTTTCATTACACATCAAATAAATATTACGTTGTGTACCAGTCACAAATTCGAAGATAAGAAAGTCATGTGGAGGATCCGGATCCGGATGAAGGGTTTGACCTTTTCTGCTATAATGTTAGCAACAAAATATATTATATATGTAAATCGCATTAATATTAAGGAAAATTTACTAATTTATTAGCATAACGTGGATGTATACACTAAATTACTTTGCCAAGAAATAATTAATTAATTTTTTCTGAAAGTGAACATTTTCTGTATACATTATTATTCCGCCAGTAAAAGACGTGGTTTCATTAAAATACTGCTGAAGTTTTTGAATCTCGTCACAGATGTTTCTTCACTTCAGGAGTGCTGTCGGTTTACACTTCCTGACACACAGAACTTCGAACCCAAGAAACATAAAATTTCTACGAATTTTTATTAATCACAAATAGGTTATGTAGTGATAATAGCAGTAGTAGAGAATATAGAGATTAAGTATTATTATCATTATTAGGATGAAAAGTATATAGCCACAGGCTGGGCGCCGCCTTTCCCAGGGAACCGAGCCCACACGAGCCACTAATGAAATGAACTCACGCTGACTCAGTAGTTTACTAGCCCAAAATCCTTGGGTGCCTCCCAACTAGCACCACCATTGGAGGCTCGTTTCTGGATTACGAAGGCAGTCTTTTGAAGAATATTCACCAAAATGAAAGAGGAATGTGGGAATAACAGTTCCTTGGAAACAAGAGTAAAACTCCCCATCATTAAGGTTAAACTACCCAACTAGTTTTAAAACATTCCCTCCCAGATTACGATATGATAGCGGTCAAGTATATCACATGAATTTATAATTTTCTAGTTAATACAATCTGTTAAACTTTGAGGGTTAGTAAACCCATCAAATCCTAAAAAGAAATCAAGCTTAAGCTTCTCGAACAGCTTTCTACAGGCAGGAGAAAAAATAATACTATGAGGGAAGAACAAATTAACAGAATAAAGAAAACAAATTTTAACCACCTGATACAGACTAGATACACTTGTACAGGCAGGTACTGGATATTAAGTAAGGAAGAGCAACAGCTTATCATGACCCAAACAAGGCACACTGCTTTCTTGCATGAGGTGGAATCAGCTTCACCAGCATCTCAGCAGGTACACCCTTTAGCTCTGCGTCAAATCAGCAATAAGATCAGCATTATTCAAGCGCTTAAGATACAATAAGATAACATACATCCTGAAATTAGTTCATTACCATTGGCCTTGAAATTAAATAGTGGAGGAAGGAAACGCCCATTTGGCAAGCGGGTGTTTGGATCACGTAGCTCATCAAAAAATGGATGAATCAAAGCCTCTAACTACATTGCACAAAACATGGATAATCTTGTTTAAGATAATATTCAATCGGAAATAATAACAAAAATATTACTAGTGACAAGACAGTTGGAAACAGAGGAGGATTTTGGTAGCCCAAACTACATTGGAACCGGATAAAGTAAAAGTACTCACAGCTGTACTCCGAAGATTTGGTGAGTATTGCAGTAGTCTAGACACAAGATCCACAGCCTCAGGTGGCATACGCTTGTGAAAGATCTGATGATGAAGGATATAGAAGATTAATATTACAATGCAATACTTTGTTGATGGAGAGACCAAAATAAAATCACAGTACCTTGTGCCATGGATGAGCCTTAATTTGTGGAAATTTAAACTCTGTGTAATTAGGATTCATGCACTTAATTTCTTCCCTTGTTGGGGTACCTAAAACCTGCAAGCAAATCCCATAGGTCTTCAGTAGGGATGAAGGGAAGAAAAGCACTCAACAAGAGGAAAAGAATGAAAATATATATGACTTTAATGTGGATATCTCCAACCTTGTTACAAGGAAATAATCACTATTCATTCACTAGGTGATTTTTAAAAGTAAGGATTATCATGAAAGAGACATAGATAGCGGTTATCGAAATGCCTGGACTTCATGTCTCATGCAATTTTTTTCATATCTATTATGGTTTAGAACTTATCTTACCTTGATAATTTCAACAAGTTGGTCTACTCCACTCTCGCCAGGAAAGAGAGGCTGGCATCAAGAGAATTTAATTCTTAGTCTCAGTCCAGTAATGAATACTCAATATAGACCAGAATCAATCATAGAAGCTAGATACCTGGCCAAGCAACAGCTCACCAAGTACACAACCAGCAGACCAGATGTCAATGGCTGTAGTGTACTCAGTTGCACCAAATATAAGCTCAGGAGCTCTGTAGTACCTAGAGCAGATGTAAGATATGTTTGGTTCCCCTTTTACCTGCCAAATCCATGCAAAATCCAGTCATGATAAAATATCAGATAGCAAATGGAAACAGACAACAGGAATTCCAGGTTATAAATATACAAACCAAGACTTTTGCGCTTCCAAAATCACATATCTTCAGCTGGTGAGTATGAGGATTGACCTGTCATAGAAAACAAAAGAAAAGAGACATGCATAAACTACTCCGTAAGAGAATGAGAGAGAACCGGCAGAAGGAACTAGAACTGCCACATACAATTGAGTTGATGCAAGCATCATTGCATAAATGCTATTGCAGAACTCTTCTGTATATTTTGGAGATTCATATGGTTTCAAAACACAAAAGTTTAATATGTTTAAAGATTACATGTGAATCCACTTCAAATGTTTTAAGTAACAAGAATCAACTTCAAGATCCAAATATACCTTCTAAGGTCTGTTTCAACCTTTTGACGACATAAAGAATCAAAGCCATTTTTTTTTAAGAAAAAAAAGTTAACTTGACGTCCTCAACATTAATATGACAATCATGCATCCTTAAAATCCTGAACATTCCATATTGACACATTACATCGCACATAACCATCAATATCAATGCAAAAAAAGACAACAAAATATTAAACCACTACATATTTAAGTTTCCCTATGAACATACCAGTAAATTTTGAGGTTTTATGTCCCTGTGACACACTCCGATGGTATTGTGAATGTAAGCAAGTGCTCTGCATATCTATAAATCAAAAGATGAAAGGAATGATGAGAACCAACAAAGTGATACATGCACACACACACACACACACACACACACACACACATATATAGATTATCAAATATACTTGTTAAAGCATACAATAAATGGAAAAGATAAATATGAATACAATCACATATACTAGATAGAAACATACCTGGTAAAAGTAAAGTTTCACATATATCAATGGCATTCTTTGATTCATTTTGTTGTAGTGTCTGATAACCCGATGGACAGTCTCAGGAACATACTCAAGTACCAAGTTAAGATAGAGTTCCTCTTTTTCAGTTGTTGAAAAGAAACAGTGCTTCAAAGCTACAACGTTAGGGTGGTCAAGAAGACGCATCGTTTGCAGTTCCCGGTTTTTGTACCTCTTGTCTTGAAGAACCTTTTTTATAGCTACAGTTTCACCTGTCTCCAAGCACTTTGCCTGCATCATAAAGGCAAAGAAGCATATATACATCAGTATACTGTGAAGATCCACCAGTACCCAATCCATAGCAGGAAACTAAAGAATAAAGGACTAACCTGGAAAACTACACCAAAAGATCCATGTCCAACAACACGCTCAGCCATGTAGCTTATTGTCTGTAGTCATGAAGAAGTAAAAACATAACCACTATACATAAGCAGCCAAGTACCTTCTTTTGCATTAAATATAAGTAGAAAGAAGAAACTGCATGTGTCCAAGAGGAACAAATAAGATATCAGAAACATACCTGCTTTGGCTGGCCATTTTTACCGCCAATGGTAGTGACAATTATATGTCCTGCTTCAGTTCCATTTCCATCTACCACAGCTGCATCCATTTCCTACATTTTATACAAGTTTTGAGATAAATATTAAATAGACTGAATATTTACCAGGGACTTGCTCACGAGGGGGATGTAAAGAGAAATGAAGATGGAGGAATATAAAATAAGAGGTTCTGTCTTTACCTTGTCATCCCTAATTTTCATATCATTCATTTCATCAGGCAATCTATCAACAGCAACTGTATTTGCATTTACATCTCTTAATCCAGAAGCAGGTGCTACGCCTGCTGATGCCATTACCTCAAAAAAGGAGATCAGGCAGATTCTCTTGCGGATTCAACTCCTCAAACAATAGGTCATACAGACCCTCTAACAGAATTAATGGACTCTAAAGAGCAAGCTAAAGATTCAACAGTATATTTAACTTCTCAAGTCTACAAAAAGAATCAACGATTCACCTGTAATACAGATAAAACTTGTCAGCAAAATCTAAGGAAAACCAAATCAATAACCAATTTCTTAAATCATGAATGGAACGAAGCTAGATTCATATGCACACAGACATATTTGAAAACACAAATGAACGACCATTCTGGCTAAGCATTAGAGGTCTCTGACTCTGATACAAAACGATTGAAGAAAAGTCACTTCAAAGCATAAAGAATAACTCTCCATCTAGGAGGGGTTCATCCTTAACGCCAAAAAAAGAAAAAAGTAATAATAATAATAATCCCTAGGAAAAGAAGAGAACATTGATGAGAATGATAAAAGAAGCACACCAGTCTCTAGCATGATAATTTGCCGAAACAGCATCTCGTGTGGCAAGAAAGTAGAGTTGTAGTTTCAATGCACAGACAGCAATAACTAAAAAGACCACCTCCCCCACCCAATCAAAGGAAGGAAAGAGGGGAAAAAAAAAAAAAAAAACCCCTCCCAGTTAAGTATAAGTCTATACTCAAGACATAAAATTTCTGACCTTCTCCCGCACTTTTCGGCCAACCAAACTGAATTGTTCTACATCAATAACCTAATTCACGACCACATCAAAATGAGAATCCCAAAAGGAATTTGATACGCAGATCAACCTAAAGGAGAGCATCTTAGTGATATTTAGCTGATTCCCAATATAAATGGTACAATTATTGACGCCGACACGATATAAACCAAAGAAGGGAAATGAAAACACAAGAATAAAAAGCAACGAAGCCCCGTGATCTTTCGGGGAAGGGAAACTCACCGATCCAGTAAACAATTGAAGGTGCGCACAAATGGCTCTTCCAAATTGATTACAGTGAGCCGATGAAAAAGGGATCTAAGGTGTGGAAGTGCTTCAGTTGGTGTATTCCTTGAAAAAAGAAGGGGAAGAGAGGAGATGAAGAAGGGACAATTGCAAATAATTGACAATGTTGGTGTCTGTTGCTTTCTTCGCTTTGTTTGGTGGCGGTGTCGTATGGCAGTCAACACAAGCGCCCAAACATCTATGTGTTTCTTTATGCTCCTCAATCAATTCTCTCTCTTCCCTCTTTTCACTTTCTACAGTCTCTTCTTTTTGACCGTTCAACGTCTACCCTGGCCCCACTCTCCACTTTTATTTATTCTCTCTAATTTATATTATTATTTAAATGAATATTATTATCGGGTTAAAAATTAAAATTTGGCTAAAAGACTGAAAGTGTATTTTAAGTATATATTTATTTGATATTATATAATTATTTTATTTATATATTAATTGTTATGAGTAAATTATTTAGTTATTATATTTAAATATAAATAAAATAATCACAAACTTAAGAATATTTTAATTATTTTATATTTTGTAATAAATACTTATTTAAAAGTCATTTTTTTAATATTATTAAATTTTTTTACGTCAAATTCTAACACTTTACATTAATAAATTTTATTTAATTTTTTTATACTAAATTTTTTAAAAAATCCGAATATAAAAGTCATAGCTTGGTATGACATTTATGATTTTCTTGCAAAATATCCAAGTGTAAATTCAATAGTTCATGGAAAAAAATAGTATAAACTCAATAGAAAATAGATCCGCCGTGTCCATTAAACTTGCTTTAATCTTAACAAGTAAGAAAAAATGAGTGATAGAAATTTCAATAAGCATCAATATCAACTTTTATTATTGGTCATAATCGGTGGAGCCTAACTTATAATTATAGACAATAGCATGTACAAAGCGTTGGTCTTCGACCCTGCATGTTTTCAAGTTGAAGGCCAACCAAGTATGACCCGTTCGACGTTCAGCATGAAAAATGAATGAGCAGTGAAAAAAAACACAGAAAGAAAGCTTCCAACCATTACAACTATCGAGATTTATTATTTTTGCCAGACTCCCTTTTCTCCTTTCTTTTTTACTGTACTTAATCACACGAATATCTTCTTTCTATAACATAATCAATTTGTCAATTTATATTCATTATTCGTTTTGACTAAGTTGTGGAGCATAGTATATATACTTTTTGGTGAGTATATTTACTTATTATTATAATTATATAAATCAAATGTCAAATTTGGCGAATATAGTATATAATTATATACATGAATCGTGATCTATAATTTCGTGGCATTTATCTTTAGACGAAGGAATATTTTTTCAAAAAAAAAAAAACTGAAATAAAAAAATGAATTTGACATTTTCATCCGAAGTTTCGTTATTGGTCTCTCATAGAATTTAAAGAAAAAAAGAAAAAAGAAAATTGACTTTTTGTTGTTAAAAAAACCACAAGTTGTAACGGTTTCAAGGTTTAACTAACCTGATAATTACGTTGAAGTTTAAACAATTAACACGATAATAGTGTGAGAGCATCTGATGGAAATAAAGACATATAGTAAGGTATGAGATGAGTGCTGAATTGAACGTAATAAAAAGGCTCGATAATCAATCGTCAAGTTTCAAGTGGCTACATGAAGAAGAAAACAGAGGGTTATGAGATGACAAACGGATTATCTGAATACTTGTAAACTTGAATCTTAATTTTGATCAAATGCTGTCAGCAACACATAAAAGAAGATTTGAAACTTTGAATTAGTCCTGCTACCATAAAGAGGACAAATTGCTTCAATTAATCACATTATCTGACAAACATGTGTTGAATTATAATCAATTAATTAAAGTAAAGGATGGGTTGACTTGACCCAGCTCCAGCTCCAGCTCCAATCGTCATTCAAAGCTTTGAACGCAGCACAAGGCCCTCTTTGCCCACTCTAACCGATTCGACTTTTGTTTTTTTTTTTTTTTTCTCCCACCAAGTTACAAATTAAATTTCTCACTGCTTTTCTTCCCCTAAATAACGTGTCAATCTGAAACGAATGGTTTATATATATGTCAACCTAACATTGCATTTATGATTAATAATGAAACTTACTAAATGTTAGATAGATTTCTGACATGACACGTGGTTTATTCATTTTCATATGCTGTTTTATTATTGTAAATTGATTTCGGCTTCAATTTGGCTCCCTCCCCTTTTAAACAAAGTCCTGCGAATATTCGAAAGCGGGATTGAATATAAGCTTAAACCATCCTCTTGTCATTTGTTCAATAATTCTACGACTTCCAAAAACAAAACAAAAAACTCTTCTGCGAGTTTATTAACGAAATTCTTGTAACATATCTTGTGGTGGTTAAAAGGCACGTGTTCCTATTTAGGGGACACAACCAATTATTTAATCAATCAATGGTGGATGCCAATGCCATTGTCCCGATCCCGATCCCGATCCCGAGCCCGAGGATTTGGATAAGTATCTGCAATATTAACTTTTATTTATTTTTGGATGTGAGTACGTACAGTATTAACTTAACTTGGTTTCATTATCTATCATCCCTTGGAGTCGGACCCAATATTCATTTCACACCGCTTAATTGCTAAATAAATAATATGACAAATCGTACCTAATCACTATTAAGATGTTAATTGAATTAAACTTTAGAATATCTAAAATTGTATTAAAAAATTGAAGTGTATAGCTAACATTTTTTTAAGTAAGTCAAGTAAAATAATTTTTTTTTTCTTTCTCATTATGAGGGTAGGATTTTCCATGGCCCAAAAAAAGAAGAAGGATTGAGTACCACATAGTAGCACTCTTTTATGGGTTTGTTTTTTAACAGAGAGTGGGCCTCGATATGAGCGAACTTATTGGACCATCCCCAATCCACATTCTATAAAATAGTGTATTAGGGATGCCATCAGTCTAGTATGGACCTTTCTAATTTGGTGATAAACTTGGGCTTAGGCCCGGAGGGTCAAATCCATCTTCCTTTTTTTTTTTTTTTATTCGGTTGCGCAAAACCATCTAAAGTTGGCATCATAATTACTAATCTGCCCTAGAACACAGACTTACGGTCCATTTTGAATACATTATGACTAAACTAATTTATTTTGAAAAATTATGTATGCTAATCTCTTTTTTTTTTTTTAATTCCCTCAGAGAGTATTATATTTTACAAGCTATACATGTACTTCCAAAAGATATTCCGAATATGGTTATCAATATTATTTTTACTAATTTGTGCACCAAAGAAAATATTACTCGTTTAGTGTATCAAAAAAGTTGGATTGCAGTTAAGAGTTTGTGATAATCGTTTTGGCCCCTCCTCATATTTCTGGCTTCTCCCCGGCCGGCACATATATGATAGCACTCATGGCAAATTCAGAAAAGAGAATGTCCACGGTCACCTTCAAAAGAAACTGGTCACAAATTTTACTAGTTTCTTTGGTCACGGATTGTTAACGTGTCAGACAACTACTGGCCATGACCTAATTTCATCGTCCACATATTCTTAGGAAGAGATGTGATATTTGCATACAAGACATCGTTAACCAATTAAATGCAGCGATGAGTTTGGGAAAGATAAGTGGTTTAGCTAGTTGGACCACCGAACCCACTTTTTGCAACATCTATTATGTTTCTAAGTGTGGGCGTGGAGGCTGTTCCTTGAATGCATTCATTATTTGACCATATCTATGATCTATATACTTAAAAAACAAGTTGGGTATGGACGAAGGGCACTTGCCCTCTTAATTAAGGAAACTACGTAATTGAGTACCTAATATTTATATGAATTAGCCACATAAGAAAGAACATAAACATGCCAAATGCCAAGCTGGTCCACCAGTTTTGGAGGACGACGATTCTCACGCTGCCACCTGTTGTTTGGCGATCAAGAACCTGACATTTAAGCTACTATAAAGGTCCTCCTACTCCTAGTAGTCGTAGTGAGATGTATGAGTTGAAAGTTTAATCAGTTATTTGAATTCAATACGCATCATAATACCTACTACTGCTTGACCCACATTAACACACTTACGTCAAACTACGTACTGCTTTTGAGCTTCAAATTGAAAATCATTTTGTGACAATGCTTATATTTTAAAATAAGACATAATGTTTCTAAAAAAGAGAAATGACATGATCATCATCTTGCCTTTTTTATCAGCGACTGCTATGCTAAATAAAGACGTACCTTATAAACCAAACAATTCATCAATCAGTTGTAGTTTGGGTAATTTGGATTAGATTGGAATTAGGAACCCACATAAGCTGATTAGACTCCATTTCGCAAACAGGAGGGATACAGTTAATTTTCATTAATCAATTAATCGATAATGATTGAAATAAAAAGGGTAAAGAGAAAAAAGAGAGAAAAGACGAGAAGCGAATCGCCTCTCAAGCCAAGTCATACATAGCTGATGTTCATGACAAACGCGTTAGCAAGTTGAAATACAGACTTTCCATATTACCCCTGGCTCAACCACAACTCCGTCTATGAACAAGGTAAAAAGTCAAAACTGACAACTCATACACGAGAGGTACATCAAGGGCGTTTGCGTCCTTTCAATGCAGCAACTTTCCCAATACCTGAAAGGTCACGCGTCAACCTGAAAACGCTCACGTGTCGGTCAAGCTTAGCCTTAACGCGTGTGGGACGAACGCTCTCCAGAATCCTCAATTCCTCATTGTGGGTAAAAGCGTACGTGTCCCTCATCCGAGCAATGTTACCGGTAGCCACCGGTACCCCCTTCAGTCCCGACCCCCTTATATGGCAGTTGAACCGAAGCACTTTTGAAGTTTTGCTCATTCCACGAAATAATTTCCAAGAGAAAGTGCGAGAAAATTCCCAAGAAAGCATTGGAAAAAATCTCTGGGTGTTTGTTACAAATAGTATTAAGCTCAGAAAGACATTCGATTATTGGTTTTCGTTTGATATCATTTGGGCGAGAAAAGGGAGAAAATTATGGTGGCAGAAGCAGACCTTGTTTGTCAACAGAACATCCCGGTGTTGGATGTGCAATATCTAGCTAAAGGAAGCAGCAACATTCATGAGATTGAAGACGCATCTCTGGTGACGCCTCCGAGTTTTGAACGAGTTCGTGCTTCTGAATTGGTCTCTGCCGAGTTACTGTCTTCACAAGAAGTGAGTTCTTCCGGGCCCTTTTCTTTTGTTTTTCTGATGATACAGATGACGATAGGTGATGGTTTTCTGCTAGTTTGTAGGATGAGGATCATAGGAACTCGTTGATTTCTAGGAACGAGGTTGGGATTCCATTTTTTTTTGGCCATGGGGATTCGAGTTGATTTCTCTCTCTTCCAACCCCCCCTCCCCCCAACTTTTAACTCTTCTTGATCAGGAATAAGCGAGTAAGATCATATATAGAGGTTAGGTGAAGTGAATATACCGGTGTTCTGCCAAGTTCATCTAGTTTAGTCCTTGTTTATTGTAGGAAGAGCCACCCTTCCGTCCTCTCCTTCATAGTTGCTTGTCAGTCTAGAGATCAGTATTCGATTTAACCTCATTTATGTTGATATCAATTATTTGAAGATCTTTTTCTGGTTAGTTGAGCTGAGATATAAGGGTAGCAGTCGCTTTGAGGCTATGACACAGCCCCTCACCTCCATAATTGTTGGTACCAAGGCTTAGGCAAGAAGGATACTAATACCTTTCATACATCACTGATTATTCTGTTCGTACGACAAATTGTCCATAAATGCTTTAAAACCTGTCCTAATTTTGCAATATTAAGAATGTCAGGTATGCAGTGTCAAAATTGAAATTGTGGCATTCTTCACTTAGATCTTAAGAGCAGCCAACCCAACATGTTTTTAATGATCCCTGTGCAAATCAATTCTCTCTGCTTGCCAAGCTGTGGTTGAAGATATGTTGGACTGCCATACTTAGATATGAACTTTATTATATGTTCTTCATAAAATTCATCGCTTCCTTTTTTCATTCTTGTAAATTTATATCTTTTCATATCTGAGTGATGTTTTCTGATTTGCATTTAACTACGCTTGTGTAGGATGTTAGACCCGCAGACAGATTCTCAGATGCTGCTCTTGACTCTACTCTACAATATGTCCCCAGCATCCGTTCTGGTAGTTTTGCTGACATTGGGCCACGCAGATACATGGAAGATGAACATATAAGGATAGATGATCTGTCTTCACACATGGGATCACTATATAAATTTCCTAAACCAAGTGCCTTTTATGGGGTAATTTACTTTTCAGCCTTTAGCTTCCACGGTCTTTTCATTTTGATGTAAATTTAATTGAGGTTTAATCTATTCACTCAGGTATTTGATGGTCATGGAGGACCAGAAGCTGCAGCTTATATCCGGAAAAATGTGATGAGGCTCTTTTTTGAAGATGTCAGTTTCCCCCAGACATCCGAAGTTGATATTGTTTTCTTACGAGAGGTAGAGAGTTCCCTCAGGAAGGCATTTCTTTTGGCTGATTCAGCTTTGGCTGATGATTGCAGTGTGAGCAGCTCATCAGGGACCACGGCCCTTACTGCTTTGATTTTTGGAAGGTATATCCATACATTACATGTTGCACTCTGTTATCATATTTATCTATATCCCTTGGTATAGTATGCAGTTCTTTTTATTGAATTGGGACATTGGATCAGTTTTGCACTTGTAGTTGCCAAAAGGACAAGATGTATAGATATCATTTAACTTGAGAGGGAATTCCCAGCTGCCTTACTTAGTTTTTGCTTTGCTGACTTGTGTTTGACTTCTTCCAGGCTTCTTATGGTGGCTAATGCCGGTGATTGCCGAGCAGTTCTCTGCCGTAAAGGAGAGGCAATTGACATGTCTCAAGATCACAGGCCCATTTACCCATCAGAACGGAAGCGAGTTGAGGAATTGGGTGGCTACATAGATGATGGTTATCTAAATGGGGTTTTATCAGTAACTCGAGCACTTGGGGACTGGGATATGAAGTTCCCTCGGGGTTCTCCTTCACCTCTGATTGCAGAGCCTGAGTTCCGGCAAGTGATTCTAACAGATGATGATGAATTCCTCATCATAGGATGTGATGGGATTTGGGATGTGATGTCAAGTCAGCATGCAGTGAGCCTTGTTCGTAGAGGCCTAAGGCGGCACGATGACCCGGAGCAGTGTGCTAGGGACCTAGTTATGGAGGCATTGCGGCTCAACACATTTGACAATCTTACAGTCATTATTGTGTGCTTCTCTTCCCTTGATCACAGTGATCCTTCCCCACCTCGACAACGCAAGTTGAGGTGCTGTAGCCTCTCTGCAGAGGCTCTTTGTAGCTTGAGGACTTTGTTGGAAGGCAGCGCCAGCAACTGAATCTGAATACTCATTACTCAGTGTATATACAATTGATTAATTAAAATAAAATCTCATTCTGGAGAAACCTATGATGCTGTTTTTGGCTGCTTCAGTTCAGACATTAGAAAAAAGCTGCCATCATTTTTGTAGGCCATGTCGGTCGGTGTACATAGCGATGGGCAAGTGGATGGTGGTGGGGGAGATATCTATATTGATTGATATATATTATTAATTGTGTTGTAACTCGTAATTATAGATAGTTTTTGCTTTCATGAATGATGACTGTCTCATTGATGTCATAGTTCGTGTTTGTATTAAGTGTGCTAGTACTATTCCCACGCCGATACACAGGCTACTGGGCATCACGCTATTGGGCGGTGTGACGCAGACTCAAACAATTAGATGTGGAATAAAATTTATATGATCATAAAAATATAAATTATATAAATTTATAGTATATAATATACTAATTGTGTATTTTATTTGTTGAATTATATATCTAATATATTAAAAGTATCAATTATAAATTCATAAAAATTTTGAAAAGTGAATTAAACTAATAGAAATTGAGATAATGTTATACTGAAATTACCTATAGTTTATGGTTGGGGTTGGGGTTGTCAATGTCTTTATCTAAGTCTACTCGAATTTGTTTTGATATTAAAAATGTAACATTAGTATAATTAGAATGTGTAAGATTAAATATACATTGATTGATATATATATATATTATTAATTGTGTTGTAACTTGTAATTATGGATAGTTTTTGCTTTCATGAATGATGACTGTCTCATTGATGTCGTAGTTCGTGTTTGTATTAAGTGTATTATTCAATAATAAATGTGATAATGAATAATGAACATGGAAGAAATAGAATATAAAAGTCAAAAGAAATAGTAATTTAATATTATTGTTTTTAATTTTTTGACGGGTGTCTTAAGCCAAGAAGTTGATGAGCAACGGCAGTAAGGATATCAATAAGATCTGAAGCATGATTGTTCCTTTGTGTCAAAGGAGATTGGAGTTTTACTGATGAGAAATACCCTTCGCATTGAACTTCAAGATCATCAGCAAAGGTGTCCACGTAGGAAACCTGAACGTACTTTCTTAAGAGCATGCATCGATAGGCCTCCTTCATATCCCAAATGATGCCCTTGTAGTTTTGATAACATACATGAAGTGCCTCGTAAAGTTTTGAGGACATACTTGCGTTTTTCATAAGTGCATCGATATATTTGAGAGTATCGGTGGCATTTGCAATCGTTAATTGAATAGCAATAAAGCCAAGGCCTGGGAGGCCAGTCGATCCTGCCTGGGGAATTGAACCCAATGTAGCCAGAAAAAACTTGGGCTTCCGGGTTTCAGCGCATACCCTTCACACTATGGCTGAAGGCTTCGGGTTCTTCCCTGTATCCAAAGCATCAAGCTTGTGGACATTGCCAAACAGCAAGACGAGATTGATAAATAACCAAGAGTAGTGAGAAAAGGAAGCCATCTCTTTTCCAGATTTTAGTTTTGCTATAATAAAACAACACAAAAGAAGTGAATTCTGCTTCTGCTAGCGACTGAAATAAATAAACCTTCCAGAGGTCTCATCTATAATTATAGAGGGTGCGAACAAGTACACTATGTTTTCAATCTCATAGAGTCATTGATTTATTGCCACTCCAGCCTAAAGGAAGCAGAATGCTGAGCAGGGGTCCCGAAGCATTAAATAAGATTAATATCAATTTATTATGGCAAAAGAAAAATTAATATCAATTTAACAAAAAAGGAGGAGTAAGATTAATATCATTTCCTACAGGGTTCTGTCATTAAGAGGAGATATTTATTAGGACACAGATTTGCATAATAATTAACAACTTAAAGTCAAAAAGTATCTTAAATATTTTGAAACCTTATTAATTTCACAATTAATTGTATAACTTACTATCAAATATATCCTCATTAATTACTCAAAAAATTATTTATGGTGGGTTATATACATTTTCTTAAGTGTATATACCCGCGATGAAAAATGGGGTCAGTTCTAAAATGGTGGGTTGATTACCCTTGGTCCTCGAAAGGGTGAAGCCATTTAGTAGCTTTTTGCCAACGTCGCAAATTGTTCCAAACCACGTCGAAGTAAACCTTCAAGAAAAGGTTGAAGTGCCTGGAAAATATACATGTAGGTGGAAAATCTGATTAGCCATATCAAAAAGCCACAATTTATCTCCTAAAAAAGGATTTTCAAATATTTTTTGTCAAATTGAGCTCCTAATGAATAACTCTTTGTTTGGTCGAATGACTTACAGATGCCACTGGAGCCAAAAGTTGAGGAACTTCATATGATACAGTCAGCTGTAAAGGACAAATGAAGAGGTAAGTGCTAGGCTAAAGCTAAGGCAAAATGAGATATCATCCTTTTAAAGTTTCCTTTGTTCCTGTTAGAAGCCAGGAGCATTGGAAAACATATTGATGGAATGAAATACAGGAAAACATTTTCAGGAAACATATGCCATATATGTGATGTTGGTAAATAAAAATTAGAGCTTTACAAGAAAGGTTAGACTATAAAGATAATAAGTAAAACATTAACTAGAATACAGTATAAGAAGACTCACTTCTACTATACATGATGAAGGACCTTTTGGATAAAAGCGAACCGCACCTCTGCCATGTGAGGAAATCAAGAAATTAAGATTATTACGAGTACTGAATAATGAAGCGATTTTCACCACAATCAAGGAATTTGGACATATAAAACAGTGCTAAACATGTTCTTGAAGGCACTCTAAAGATGGCTTGAACGAAATACAGCCTGGAACTATTCAACCATGATAGAAACATTGCATTCAACACAGATAAAGTGTGAGAGTTTGCTACCAGACTACCATTTTCCAGGCAAAAGAAATCATCACATTGATTTATTTAAATTTTCAACACAGAAAAACAAAGCACACAACACAGATAAAGGGCGTGCTGACCTAAATTATAATTAGAGCTTTTATGATTTTAAAAGCTATAAATGTCCCCTTAAACCCTAGGAAACTATACAGGCTCTAGAGCATACAACCCCACAAGTTTCAGATCTGACTCTAGGAATTCATAATTCAAATTGTTCAGAGTCAAATGCAGGATTCCGTAGTATTCTACTGCCAAAATGGCGTAAATCCTGGATAGTAAAGGGTTTGACAATAAAGCATCATTAACAGTTACTTTAGCATCAATTCAATTAGACTACAAGTCAGATTTTGTTGATAAGACAGAATTATCTTTTAGTCTTTTACATCACTTCAGCACAACATTAAGAAAACCAAGTTTATTTCTTGTTGCAGAGCAAAACATGATGATTAATCATTGCTACAAGTAACCACGAAAACAGTGTATGATCTCACATGTCATATGTCCTTCAGTCTGTTATGTCTCAACAGATATATCCTGGTTAATTACCACAAATAAGCTAATCAATCAAGTAATTCTCAGCAGCAGGTATGTCTTTATAAATTACCGGTTAGGAAGACCTTCCAGAGATCGCCAATGGATTTTCTGATTTGGTATGGGCTGCAAGAAGGTAATTCAACATGAATCACAAATACCAACTGACTTTTGAAATATGATAAGGAAAACTAATTCAAAAGAAGTGGAATATCAGGTTGGTGATCTTTTCCTGCATATTACGAGCAAGCCAAGAGTACTCGATATCACGACCAAATGCTTTATACTTCAATGACCATCGTGATATGTCAGGCTTGTCTGGCAATATCTGCGAAATCGATCCAACACTAAGATGTCAGTTGATGGTAGGGTGAGACATTTGCGTTAGTTAACTTAAAATCAAAATCAAAGATTCAGTTTTGATGTTTTATGGCCGTATAAATGAAAATTGCAAAGTTTTGATATTACTCCTGCAACATTTGGAACCAGGACCCAGAAAAAGAATAACTTGAAGTTGAACCTAATGGGACCTTGGTACCTCCTCCCCCTTGAGCAACAAGGCAGAAGTTAGTGCAAGATTCACCAAAGCATTTTTTCGTTGTTACTGTTTCTTTAATTATGCAAATGTTTTAAGAGTAATTAAGCTTCAACATAAAACGAGTTGTATTTGGGGAAATATGCACTGCTTGGTGAACTTCAACAAGCCATAATTATTCTAAGGTCAGTGATCCTTTCAGAAGAAATGAAAACAATTACATCAAAGTGAAATTAGGACAGCATAATGCGCACCTTAACAGAGGAAATAAAGGGCATCCAACGCTGTATGGCTTCACGATCAGAGTAAACAGCATAGGCGACTGAGACAGGTACATCGATCTCCATCTTAACCCTGCAATTGGTAACATTCTTTTATTGAGAGTTGGAAAGCTGGATGGCTCAGCTGGAAGAACCCACAAGTGCTAAAACTGACATAAAAATTGTAAAATGTTAATAAAGTTGTTTCGTAGGAAAAACAACATGGTAAAACCACCAAACACCATATAAATTAAAATCTCAGTTGGGACGTACGCTTAAGCATGCTTCCTAGTTACTAGTGGGATATGACTTCAGAAAAAGACATATAAATGAGCTCACAACTACTTGTTCAATTAACGAAAATGAGTAACATTCCAATAATTATGTTGGATCTTACAAATTAGTGATCCATCAAAGTTTAGACTTAAACGGACAGATTCTCGAAACATGAAATATTCTAATTGATTCATTGCCGACAATTTTCCAATTTGTTTTTCAAGGTACCCACTCTTAAAATTTAGACACAGGTACCGCAGGTAACCATGTTTGACTCTTTGCTGACTACTCTTAATCCTGATATACTTTCTATGAAACAAAAATTAGAAGATGGACTCAAAAGAAAAAAAATGGAAACGAGAAGAAAAGCGGAATAGAAATTTCTGAGTGAAAAAAAAATTAAAAAGTTACGTGCAATCCTGCCACTCCATGACGGGGGAAAAACGTTTAACGCCATTGAAGGTTGAAGATCGCTTGAAGGAGGTATAAGGAAGTCTGAAGAAGAGCTTATTAAGAGATTGTGGAATTGAAGAAAAGCTTCTCCAATTTGGATTGGCGCTCAATAGAATGACACTTCTGGCTCTAGGCGACAAGTGGTTCATTAAAGGAGACCCAGCGCTTGTAATAGAGCCCATTACAGTTGCAGACATGGCCAATGCTATTGCTGAGATTGTTGGCTGAATAAGAAGAGCGATAGAAAGAAGGTGACGGATGTTTGCTCAGACCTGAGGCTGAGGCCACCACAACCACACGCCCTGCGTCACAATTCAGATTTCTTCGCCTCTGTGATCAATTCAGACATGTGACGTTAACATCTCGCTGATATCCTCCTACGCCAGTCATATATTCAATATCAAAAACCAATGATATCCAAACAAGTAACAAGGAACGCAACACGATCCCAAAAATGTCGCTGTGCAATACGTCATCATGCTGACCCAAGCCCGAACTCATGGACTTGGATAATACTACATCTTGGGCTCATGTCATATATACATTTGGGCTTCTACTACTTTTGCTGAAAAGTAAAAACAAAGCTATTTCAATTTTCATCAAGGGGAGAAGAAGGATTTCAAATTCAAAAAATGATTATTCTGTAATAAATTAAAGGTAATGATTAAAAAAAGGGGCTGACCCATGTAAAAATGAGGTTAAACAACTTCATCCTAATTTGACCAATTTAGTTATGACAAATGTATTAATAGCAAGATTCACATATTTACTTAACCTATAGGCAAAATTTTTATTTATTATAAATCAGCCCCATATTTTTTTAAAAGTTTTATTTTTCCATAATCTCCTACTATAGTAAGACAAGTCTTTTTTTTTTTTTCAGCTTCAAAATATTTGATATTAGGTAAGAAAAACAGTGTCGTTTTATCATAACTTTAAGGAATTACACCCCAAAAAATGAATTATACAAGCTAAAAATAATTCAGTTTCTACCTTTTAAATTAATTAAATAGTCATACATAACTTCTTTCTACCTTTTTTTTTTTTGTTTTTTATATTCGGGCTAGTTTTTTTTCCCTTTTTGAATCCAACCCCTCCTTTACCTATTTTGATGGCTTTACCTTTATTTATCCATTTTATAAACACCAAAATGTACACACACAGAAAAAAAAAAAAAATTGCGTCCCAAAAAAGAAAAAAGATTTTAACGTATCAACAACAAGAACTTAGTTGTAGAAATCATGATATTTTGGGAGTACACATCCAGTTGTAAATATAAAACAAGAAGCAATATCAAAAAATCGCAAAATTTTGAAATTCAAAGTTAGGATTTATCCCATTTTTATGCTAAAATCCACCATTCAAATCTTACTTGCAAAAAATAAAGAGTAAAGGAGAGAGTAAAATCTACTCTTTTTTAATTTTTTGACTTGTTTTTTACACTATTATTTTTTACTCATCTTAATCTATTTATTAATGTATATATTTAAATGTTATCATGCTTAAATTTTTTTTTAAAATTATGAATCTTTTATGTATAAATTTGAATTTAATTCTTTAAAAAAAATTCATAAATTTGTTTGTGAAAAATATATAAATGGAGAAGAATATCATACTTTGTGTACTCTCAACTTTAACATAATTTAATTACTAAAAAAAAGCTTTAACATAAATTATTATTTTAAGTGAGGTGCTAATATAATTTTAGTTAAATTAGTGGGTCACATTAATATTGTCACACAAGTTTAGAAATGACCAACTGAACATGTAACTAGAATTAAATATTTACCACTAGATTTGACAGATAACACAAAAAATGACAGTAATTGTGCTACCTAAAATAGGGTTATATAACCCAAATATTTTTGCTTGGGATAAATCAAAGAACCCTTTAAAAAAAATTAATCAAAAATATTTTTGATCCCTCTTGTAGTACAGTAGCAGGAGAGGCACCGTAACAGAAAGAAACCACTGACGCTCACAGTTAGGCCTCAGGCGTGCCTTCCTGCCTGTAAGTGTAACCACCCACCCATTGGCCATTACAGTTTGTTTCTCACTTTCCAATTCCCAAAACACAGTTAGGCCTTTCTCCTCTTCTCTTCTCTTTTGTTTCCCATTTCTCCCCTGAGTAGCAACTAGCAACAGCAACCATGGTGTTGGAGATTAGCATTCATAAAGAAACCAAACCAGACTACACCTACTACTACGATGCCTACACCGTCCTTGCCGATGACCACCGCATCCTCACCATCGTCACCACCTGCAACGATACCGTCTCCAAATGGCTCAATGACCTCCTCAAAACCACCAAGAACCACCTCGTCGTCGGCGTCTCCGTTGAATGCGAGACTGTTAAGTACTCCAAAGGCGGCCTCAACGACAGCCCTTACCACCTTCTCAACCTCTGCGTTGGCTCTCATTGTCTAATCCACTACCTCAGCCAACCCGAGCAGTGCGTCACCCCAAGATCTCTTCGCACCTTCTTTGATGACCCTCGGGTCGTTGCTGTCGGAATCAACATCAAATCGGTGGCGCAGAACCTTGAGCACCACCATGAGATCAAGATCAAGAATCCAATGGATCTTCACAGCTTGGCCATCCAGGGGCTCAAGAGAGACGACTTGGATCTGGCCCGCTACAATCTGGACAAGCTCACCATGACCGTCTTTGGCAAGCATATGTATGTGCTCTGTATTAGGCTTAATACAGCTCAGCACATATAGTTAGTATCCAGCTCAGCAAATTAGACTTAATACAGCTCAGCACATACAGTTAGTCTACAGCTCAGTTATAGGAAGTTAGTTAGGAAATTCAATTCAGTTTTTCTGTTATTGCAGCACATGCAGTGCTTCTACTATATATTTGTAAAAGGCCACGATTGGCACATCAATTATTCAATGAACAAGATTCATTTTTCTCAAAGTTCTAATATGGTATCAGAGCTAAGAACCTGAGTTCTCTGAATCCTTCACCCTTCTCTGCAGAAACTTTTCTTCTTTTCTTCTTGTGTTAATCATCAATGGCGTCGATTCCCATGGATGATTTTTCAAGTCCATTTTTCTTGCATCCCTCGGATTCACCAGGGTTGATCCTTGTCTCTCAATCACTCACTAGAGACAACTACAACTCCTGGCGTCGTGCAATGAAGATGGCGCTCATAGCCAAGAATAAGCTTGGCTTTGTGGATGGATCCATTTCTCCACCTGATGAGTCTGATTTTGCTAGTTTTCTAGCCTGGCAGCGTAACAACAATGTTGTTGCTTCATGGCTTCTCAATTCCATTTCCAAGGAAATCACAGCAAGTGTGATTTACTCCTCCACTGCAGCAGCCATCTGGCTTGATCTGCAAGAACGTTTTCAACAACAGAATGGTCCAAGAATCTTCCAATTGAAGAAAGAATTGATCACTCTCACTCAAGGATCTTTGTCAGTNACTTACTTCCTGATGCTTCCCTATACAGACGTCTCATTGGGAGACTCATGTATCTTACTGTCTCTAGGCCAGACATCAGCTATGCTGTCAATAAGCTGAGTCAATTCATGTCACAGCCTAGGGTTCCTCATTTGAAAGCAGTTCATCACCTCCTGCAGTATTTAACATCTGCTCCAGGTCAAGGCCTTTTGTTCTCTGCTACATCTTCCTTACGCCTTGCTGCCTTTGCTGATGCTGATTGGGGTAGCTGCTTAGACACCATAAGATCTACCACAGGGTACTGTATTTTCCTTGGTGATTCTTTGATCTCATGGAAATCCAAGAGACAACCTACTGTGTCTCGTTCCTCTGCAGAGGCTGAGTATAGAGCCTTGGCCAATGTCACTAGTGAGCTGCTATGGTTGAGGCAGCTGAGCAAGGTTTTCGAAATTTCCACTGATTCTATCATGGTTTTTTGTGACAATCAATCTGCCATCCATCTTGCCACTAATCCTACTTCCACTGACAGATCCAAACATGTAGATATTGATTGCCATTTCATTAGAGAGCATGTCAATTCTGGTTTTCTCAAACTTGTACATGTTCAGTCACAACATCAGCTTGCTGACTTACTCACCAAGCCTTTACCTTCTACTCAGTTTCGTTTTCTCAAGGCCAAGTTAGGTGTCTTAGACATTTACCTTCCAACTTGAGGGGGGGTATTAGGCTTAATACAGCTCAGCACATATAGTTAGTATCCAGCTCAGCAAATTAGAATTAATACAGCTCAGCACATACAGTTAGTCTACAGCTCAGTTATAGGAAGTTAGTTAGGAAATTCAATTCAGTTTTTCTGTTATTGCAGCACATGCAGCACATGCAGTGCTTCTGCTATATATTTGTAAAAGGCCACGATTGGCACATCAATTATTCAATGAACAAGATTCATTTTTCTCAAAGTTCTAATACTCTGGCCTCGCGACAAGCTCAACTGGTGGTTTACCCCCAACCCTTACTATCGCTGGGACCGCAAGCTCAGTCTCGAAAAGGTTCAGTATACTACCATCCATGTTTATCTTTGCTTTTTGCTTGCTTCTGAGTTTCTTGACATGATTGATGGTTCTGTTGGAGCTTTTTCTTCCTCCAAGAAAAAGAAGAACAAGAAGAATAATAACAAGTGACAGAAGGAAAAAGAGACCCAATCGTTCATTCCTAGGGTTTTTGATGTGGTTGATTGGTTTCTTCTAGGGCTTTGAGCTTTAGGTTTCAGCTTGAGACTATGGAAATGAATGCAAAAGACACCATTTGTAACTTTCCTGCATTTCTTTCGTTTTTTTTTGTTTTTCGTCGACGATGATGTATTCCGTTGGCAATAGAAAAACTCACTCGTTTTCTACTGTATTGCCAGTGAAAAGAGATAAAAACATGTCGTTTAATCGCGTTTCTTTCACTTTCTCGGCTGCCAACGATATCGAAAAGATGAAGCAAAGTAAATTTTTAGTTCAGCTTGAGTCTGTGCTTGATGATAGGGACTCAGTCGCAGAGTGAAAGGGAGAGAATATATAGATGGGATATTGGGGATTCGGTTAGGTGGAGGGTTGTTTATGGCCTTTTCTGGGCAACCAACAAGAGGGATACATTACATATGATATCACGCACATGATAACTTAAGTTGAGGAATGAGGATGCAATCGCTGATCACTAGGATAGGGACGCTTTCTGATTTGGGTTAATTCTTGTATCGCAAGTTTGTTTCTTGGTGAGCTGTATTTGTGTCATGTGAGTTGTTTCCGGCCGGTTGCCATCGCATTAAATAAAAGGAAACGGGCTTAGCCGTGGCTCGATCCTCCCTTGGATATTTTAATATACTGATGTACGCAATCAAATATTGCCACTGTAGTGGAGGTGAGCCATTGCCCAACCCCATTTTAATTGATGTAAAGTATTTAACCCAAAAAAACAAATTGACAAAGCATATGATAATGACATGCAATTATATATATTATTAGTTTCAACAGAATTGGCGAATTATTGATGTACGAATTACGACAATGTTACGATATAACTGAGCTTTGCTTGACCTGATGAGTGAATGGCTGAGAGCTTAATTGTATGTTTTCCTTTAGAGATAAGATAAGCAAACATAATTTTATACTCGTTGTATTGATAGTCAACAGCCTTGTTAATTTGTACAGTGCACGTCATTGTCTCGAGCTCAGCAACCTTACTAAACTTAATAATTTAGGACACCCTCATCCTGATCCTAGCTATTAAAGATTATATAAACAGCAGATCCAAGAAGCAAAGCCATCAAATAAACAAGAACCTCTTAAGTGTTATCAATGTCCAAACTAAGGTATGGTTGTCATCAGATCTGCATTCCACTTAATTTCCTTTGACTAATGAAATTTTCTTGTATGGTTTTCAGGTTGGAGGGTAAGGTGGGTATTGTGACTGGGGCAGCTAGTGGAATTGGAGCAGAGGCCGTGAAAATATTCACGGAAAATGGGGCATCCGTGGTTGCAGCAGATGTCCAAGATGAATTGGGTCATCAACTTGTTGCTTCAATAGGCTCACACAAAGTGTGTTACTTTCACTGCGATGTGAGAGATGAGAAACAAGTGGAGGAAACAGTCAGTTTTGCCTTTGAGAAATATGGTAGCTTGGATATCATGTTGAGCAATGCTGGTGTCTTAGGCTCTTTATCTGGCATACTTGACCTTGATCTGAATCAATTTGATAACACCATGGCTGTGAATGTTCGTGGTGTAGCTGCAACAATAAAGCACGCTGCTCGTGCTATGGTGGCTAATAAAATCCGTGGATCCATCATTTGCACTACTAGTGTTGCAGGCTCGGTTGCTGGATGTGGCCCTCATGCTTATACCACATCCAAACATGCTCTTGTAGGTCTTATCCGTTCAGCTTGTAGTGAACTTGGGTCTTTTGGGATCAGAGTTAATAGCATCTCACCATTTGGAGTTGCCACACCTCTTGTGTGCAAAGCGATCCATAAGGACCCACATGAAGTTGAAGCTATTACTTCTGCTTTTGCCACTTTGAAGGGTATTACATTGAAGGCTACCCATATTGCACAAGCTGCTCTATTTCTTGCTTCTGATGATTCGGTTTATGTTAGTGGCCATAACTTGGTGGTTGATGGAGGCTTCACTGCCGTTAATCAATGTTTTCCTACCTCCTGAAACATCAGTCTTTGCCATCTTTCTTCAAGAAACTAGTTTTACTATTCATGACTAAATTTTAATCTTAAAGTTGCACTTTCCGTGATTTTTCCTTTGAGTTAATTAAGGCCTCTTACCAGCACTTTCCGTGATTTTTCCTGGTAACCTGCAATTAATGTCGTCTTCTGCTTTTCTCCATAAAATTGTGCAAAATAGAATTGGTGAAGTGACCCAAGTCACAATTGAGGGCCATCCCCTTTTCTTCAACAATCATCACCAATGTTTTATTTATTACTGCCGTAACTTTTAAATTTACGCTTTAATTCTGATTCCTCTACAACATGATCTTGCTCTAACCTTGATTTTATCCAATGTGTTACTCGTAATTTTCTTTCACGACAATTTTTTTTTTCTACCTGCAAACACTAACGAACTTTCGTCGAGGCTCTTCGTTGGGCCCGTGAAAATCAGCTAACCATTGGGCTGAACGTGAAAACCGACCCAAAATAACGAACTGTGGTCTTCACTGTTGTCAAGTTTTTTCTCATTTTTTTTTTGTGCTGGAGTCATCATCGGAGTATTTATTAAAAACTAGAAAGAGAGAGGTAATCGATTATAGCCCAGCCCACTATATGATATGATAGTGATACAGCCACAAATCCAACCAAAATAAAATAGATGCAAATATTAAAAAGTAAATTTATAATGAAAAATAAGGAAGCCTTGGGATGAACTATTTTTAATAGAAAATTTCCGAGAATGACTTTTACAAACAAAAATCTTATGGAATATATATACAGAACTAGATGTATAATTGGTTGATACTTTTTCCAAGTTCAGGGAATTTTTATTTTGAAAAAAAATATTTGAACTTCAGTTTTTAAAATTTCACAAGTTCTTTTTCAATCATAAATCTACTTGAAATAGCTTTTTTTTAAAATAGTTCTAAAGGGTTAACAAAATCTGNAATATTAAAAAGTAAATTTATAATGAAAAATAAGGAAGCCTTGGGATGAACTATTTTTAATAGAAAATTTCCGAGAATGACTTTTACAAACAAAAATCTTATGGAATATATATGCAGAACTAGATGTATAATTGGTTGATACTTTTTCCAAATTCAGGGAATTTTTATTTTGAAAAAAAATATTTGAACTTCAGTTTTTAAAATTTCACAAGTTCTTTTTCAATCATAAATCTACTTGAAATAGCTTTTTTTAAAATAGTTCTAAAGGGTTAACAAAATCTGCTAATTTTCTTTTTAATAAAAAGTGTTATAAAATCTCATCTGATTTTGGCTTTCTTAGACAATCTTCCAGAAGAACTTCAAAGCACGTCATTCTCCGGAGTTTGGGGTGAGGACTGCGTGATTCTTGGGGTGGCTTTCTTATCAATAAAATGGCTAAGACTTTTAACACTCAATACTTTTCAAGCCCAAATAGTCAATAGATTCAATACACGTCATTTCCTTCAGCGCTTTTCTTTTTTTGGCCCATGATGATTTCCTTCAGTTCATCAAAGAAATAAACTTCATAATTCAGGATATCATGAATTTTTTTCCTTCACCAAATCGTACTATTATGAACCCCAATTAAATATGTACATTATAGATTTAACTTACATATGTTTAATTTTAGAAAAAAAATGCTAAATCACATTCAAATTCTGACATTTTATTTTTTGCTAAATAACATAATTTATTTACAGCATGTTTGGAACATTAAATTTTTTGAAATGATTTCATTTACAAATGAATTATCTTAACCATAGTAACTTAAGAATTCAATTTATTTAAAAATATTATTCTACATATAATATTTAAACATTTGTAAATCTTTCCACACCTTTGATTGGATTTTTTTAAAAGAAAAATTGAATGAAATCGGTTAATTTTTATTTTAAACATGATCCCAACAAACTCTTTAGATTGACAAGAAGTGTAGTTGTGACTGGTTTTTGACTACCATCTCTCTTGAGATTATATAAACCGCACCAGACTTGAAGAATTCTATGCAGGTGCATCGAGGAAACAAGAAGGTCTTATCAATGTCGAAGCAAAGGTATGATTTTCATTCTATAATCGTATATTGAATTTGCCTTCTGTTTTGGTTAATTAAATTCCAGTTTTTCTTGGAATGATTCTATACTCACTATTAACTATGTTGTGCTATGTCCGTATGGGGGTTTTCAGGTTAGAAGGTAAGGTGGGTATTGTGACAGGGGGAGCGAGTGGGATAGGAGCAGAGACTGTGAGAATATTTGCAGAACACGGGGCATTCGTAGTTGCAGCAGACGTTCAAGATGAATTGGGTTATCAACTTGCAGCTTCAATAGGTTCAGATAAAGTGAGTTACCGCCACTGTGATGTGAGAGATGAAAAGCAAGTTGAGGAAACAGTAAGTTTTGCTTTACAGAAATATGGGAGACTAGATATCATGTTCAGCAACGCTGGAATTGTGGGCTCTATGTCTGGCATACTTGACCTTGATCTCAATGGATTTGACAATACCATGGCTGTGAATGTTCGTGGTGTAGCTGCAACAATCAAGCATGCTGCTCGTTCTATGGTGGCTAATAAAATCCGTGGATCTATCATTTGCACTGCTAGTGTGGCAGGTTTGGTTGCTGGATGTGGCACGCATGCTTATACTACATCCAAACATGCTATTATAGGTCTTGTCCGCACAGCATGTAGCGAGCTTGGGGCTTTTGGAATCAGAGTTAATTGCGTGTCACCATATGCAGTTGCTACACCTCTTACATGTACAGCGCTCAATATGGAGCCAGATCAAGTTGAAGCCACTGGATCTGATTTTTCCAATCTAAAGGATATTACATTGAAGGCTAGCCATATTGCAGAAGCTGCTCTGTTTCTTGCTTCTGATGATTCACTTTATATTAGTGGACACAACTTGGTAGTTGATGGAGGCTTTACTGCTGTTAAAAGCTGTATTCCTAGTGATTAAGTAAAAGATCTGGCCTTGAATATGCCAATATAACATGTATGTTCAGATAATAAACATCATCGTCGTTTAATATTTGTTACCACCATAGAAATAAGATATATCCCTTGAGCATCTCAGATTTACTATGATTCTTTAATCTAACACGAAGTTATTGAAAGAAACAACATTGCAACGTGATTCTTTACCTCCAAAGTCAACAAATTCTGCTAACTTCCATTCAATTTTTTTATTTGTTTAAAGATTTTTCACCATTCCTTTACACGAAAGTCAAGCCACTATAACATATAAGAAAGGGAAATTATGCATGTATAGAAAGTCAATGATGTTGTGTTGTGTACCTATATACTGATTGGCTTAGACTATCAGCTGGAATAAGATATGGAGTGTCTGATAGCTGATTCTTATTCAACTGTAGTACAATAATGACAAGGACCATGTGATTGGAAACAGAGTGTACTGAATTAAGAAAAAAAAAAAAGATGCATAGTGCCAAAGTCAAAGGAAGATACACTGTTAATGAGTTTGGGCAGTTTCTCTCAGTAACTGATTTAGGATATTTTCCTTATATAACTGGTTAGACGTTGTTTTCCCCCATCATTTTGTGGAGCTTAGAACCCAACAAAAACCTTATCAATTAGGGGAAAGTGAAGCAATATAAAATTGGCATTGAAGAGCTTTATTTTCAGGTCTGAGGGAGCTCATCAATCAAACAAGAAGCTCCATACCAATGTCGAAGCAAAGGTAACATTCATGCATTAGCCCCCAAAATTAGATGCCCCTTCTTCTTCCTCTGCACTATCCGTTAGCAAAATCCAGATTTTCTTGATTCTATTTCTACAATCTGTTAAATATTCGAGTATTTTGAATGTTTCTTTATATGACTGACCTTGTAGCTTGTAGGTTGGAGGGTAAGGTGGCACTTATCACAGGAGCAGCTAGTGGAATTGGAGAGGAGACAGTGAGAGTATTCGCTGAAAATGGGGCCTTTATTGTTGCAGCAGACATTGAAGATAAACTGGGTCATCAAGTGGCAG
Organism: Cercis canadensis; assembly: GCA_003255065.1. NCBI lineage: Eukaryota > Viridiplantae > Streptophyta > Magnoliopsida > Fabales > Fabaceae > Cercis > Cercis canadensis. The sequence continues at coordinate 692,919 of QAOA01005000.1, forward strand.
GTTCCATAGGGTCAGATAGGGTGAGTTACCAGCATTGTGATGTGAGAGATGAGAAACAGGTTGAGGAAACAATAAATTACACTCTGGAGAAATATGGGAGCCTAGATATCCTGTTTAGTAATGCTGGAATACTAGGGTCTCTATCTGGCATCCTTGACCTTGATCTAAACCAATTTGATAACACCATGGCTACTAATGTTCGCGGCGTAGCAGCAACAATGAAGCACGCTGCTCGTGCTATGGTGGCCAAAAGCATCCGTGGATCCATCATATGCACTACCAGTGTGGCAGCTTGTGTTGGAGGAACTGGTCCTCATGGTTATACCACATCCAAACATGCTCTTCTAGGACTTGTACGGTCAGCATGTAGTGAGCTTGGAGCGTATGGAATTAGAGTTAATTGTGTCTCCCCTTTTGGAGTTGCCACACCTCTTGCCTGTGGAGCATTTAATCTTCAACCTCATCAAGTTGAAGCTAATAGCTCTGCCAAGGCTAATCTCAAGGGCATTGTGTTGAAGGCTAGGCATATTGCAGAAGCAGCTTTGTTTCTTGCTTCTGATGAATCTCTTTACATCAGTGGACACAACTTGGTGGTTGACGGTGGCTTCACGGTGGTCAATCATAGTTTTTCTGCCATCTAAAACACATAGTTCGTCAACAAACCAATACTGTATTCTTCATTGTCATTTCCTTTTCCCTTCTCTTTGAAGTTGAGAATTTGATTCAACTTGTGTCAAGCCCATGTGCACTCTCCTAACAACGTGCAAAGTCTCTCCTCAATTTTTGTATTTTGCATATCATAAATACATCAACCCTAAACGCCAAAAAATGAAATAAAATAAAGAATCCACCTTGTTTTTCCTATGCCACTTCCCTTTTCTCTATTCTTTTTGCAAGTTTTTTCTTCTTATTATTGAATATTGTATGTATCAAATATAAAGGAAAAGACATGACACTGCAAGAGTTTTTACCACTTTCATTTATATTATGCCATATTATCAATTAAACAAGGCCAGTAATGAGTAATGACTATTACATATTTAGCATCAATGTTCACATTTTGAATAAAGGAACTTGGCAAACTATCTCAAATCCCAATACCGAAGACTGGAAGTGAACCAGCAATCCCTGCAGTGAACTGATATACTGTTATGTGGCACCCAGACCAAAAGGAGACCATGGTCATGTGGTTCCAGGTTATTTAATAGCAAATTAGCAAAGCCATTGGAAACTAAAAATGGTACAGACTGCAAGGGAGACAAACCACATATATAGTTAATATGCTTAATTGGTCTAAATTTGTTTCCTTTTCATTCACCCCTGCCATTCCCAACTCTGGACTCCTCCTCCTTTTCCCTCTGATAAAAATGAAATTCCAAAAATTAGGATATTTGACATAGAAATTTGCGGCTACATCTAGCATTACTCTATTCAGACTCTGGACATAATCTAATTAATCATTTCTCGTATGTCAACCCACAACTTCAGGAAGAAACACGTGAACTTTAAAAATTTATGAATTAAGAACACATTTTCTTGCACAGAATCCTAAAGAGTCTACGATAATATAATAAGCATGCATCTAAATACAATGTTAGCAGCACGGTTACAGCAGACTAATAAAAGCCAGAATTAGTGAGGGTCATGAATACAGTGCATGGTGTTCTCGTGCTCTCGTAGTGCTACTTTTAGTTAGAACTTAGAAACCACATTCATGAATGTGAGCATTGCAACCAGAAACCCTCAATATTCCCATCCCTTTTTTTAAGAGAAAATCACAGTTGTGGAATATTATTGAAATTGAATTGAATAATTAACTCAAATGAGATTAATCCATTGTTGAAATGATTCTTAATCAAGAAAGATTTTTGGCATAAATTTTGGCTGAGATTTTCACAGGACGACATGAATGTGATTCGGGCACTAAGAAATTCAAATCAATGGCAATTTTAGGGAGAAACAATTGCATGTTTCAAACTCTTGAATATATAGAAGAGTACAGGGTCTAAATTTGGTTCCACCCTTGGTTTTACAGACCCATAAGCCACATAATGTTGAGCCTTTTTTTTTAATAATAAATTTTTGGGTTTTTTCCAACAACTTTATTCTGATTAACTGATTTATGTCATCCATGACGACTGTCACCGTCATCCGCCTCTCTATTTTCCAGGAGTTACACTCATTCCAACTAGTTGGAATTTGCTGAGAAAAATCAAACCCATCATCAACACATATTCCATATATCATATCCCACAAAAAAAAAAAAACAACAACAAACATTCCATATATGTTTTAATTTAAAAGGCCAATTGGGATTTGCTAATTTCTTTGGTCACCATGTTTGTCTCCTTTTGTATTGACCATTTGTCGAAGCAAGAGAGTAACTAAAAAGGTCCCAAACCTGCCAGTCAAAACTACCAGTTCCCTACCAAAATTGAAGACCAACCAAACTAGTTTAACTCCTCTTCAGGCAAGTTCCAGAGCTATGTATCCTGTCGTTTTGCCATTCCAGTCGCTGAGAATTAGGCACTACGAATCCCCCATTTTCTGGTTCAGTTGTTGATTTAGAGGTTTTGAGGCATGGCATTGGAGGTGGAGTGGTATGATTTTGTGTGTTTTGGCATTATTGGTGTGGCCTTTATAGGTGCCTTATGGGTGCTGTGGATGAAAGAAGGGGCATCTAGAAGCGATTTTAACACCAATTATGAGAGCCTTTTACTGGCTCGACCTGATGATGAAGTGGTCGTCAATGTGTTGCCCAGAGGTCATGTTAGCACCTCCCAGCTGTGGACCAGTTGCTGGCGAGGGGTGCACCCTTTCTACCTTTTGGCTACGCGTTTCCTTTCCTTTCTCATCATGGCCTTCTTCTTGTTATGGGATGTTTTCAAGTATGACGCCAGCATCTTTGTTTACTACACTGAGTATGTTCTTCCTTCTAATTTTCTACATTCTCTTAAGCTCAAAGCATTGCCTTTCTTATACTATATCATGTTAGTGATCCAAAATAAATAGGAGTATCATCCTTTGTGTTTCGCTCATCATATATAAGATCTGGACATTCAGATCACAGAAAACGTTTTACTTTATCAAATTTGATGCTTTACGAGGAAGCATTGCAATTGTTGAATAGTAAATACACAATCTTAAGCTTGGAGATCTTAATTTTTTATTTATTTATGGAGGTTTTTTTTAGATACTTTTTATATTTATGTAGTATGTCATACTACATGAAATTAGCTAATATGAGAATGACATGTGTACAAATTAACTGTTTTTAAATTTATTTGAGAAAATAAAATAAATTATATTTATATTCAATAAAATATAAAAATTACGTATACTTGCCACATCAATGTAGTATAATATACTCATGTAGTATTATAGAATTCCCATTTATTTATATATTGGATAGATACCGTGCTAAAGTCGAATTCTACTAGAATGGGAGACACGGGTTTATGAATATTGGGCCTGCTTGACTGAGGCAATGAGAAGCCCCGGAAGAGATCTGATTGGGCTTCTTACAACTGCAAATTATTTAGGAAAAAAGACACTTTGGTATAAAAAGTAGATGCTGGTTACATAAAAAAAAAAAAAAAAAGTTAATATTTTATTTATTTATATAATTATTTCATATAAAATATATAATTAAAAATTTTAAAAAATATATAGATATTTTATTTTATTTTTTTAGTCATGATGTAAATATTTTATTTAGTATATATTTATTATGTCTAAATATAAATAAAATAATCATATAATTTTAAAAGATATTTTAATTATTTCACCCATATAATATTAATTATTAAGCACATAGCTATCTATCTTTCTTTTTATTTGATTTCCGACCCTGCAAATAATTTTCCCTATTTTCTATTAGGTTACAAGACAAACTTAAATTTGTGAATTTTCAGTAGGAAAAAAAAAAAGTTAGGTAAATTCTATGTGCGAGACAGCTGTTTTCTTTTGGGTCAACGGTTAATTCTCCTGTTCAACTTTGAATGATCTTTGGGCTTTGTATTAGCGGGAGGAACTTATTTTCTTTCTTAGGACTTAGGAGTTTCTCAAATCTTGTTCGGTTCCATCTCGTTGACCTCAAAGCGTCATAATCTGTTGGTTACTTTGTCTCTTTCCCTTCCCTTCCAGTACTGGGAATGGGATACATATCTGGGCTTTGACTTGCCATTGAAATGTCAGATACTGAAGAAAATGAAGGCTATGGGTACTGGCTTCGGTGGCAAGTCCCTGTCTCTGCTTTAATCTTCATTAAGACAATTACGACAGCTCTTTTCCAAATTACTAAAGCCAAAAGTAGATCCCTTGAGTTCCAATGACCTTTGGATTCCACGCTGGAGAAAATTCGCATTCCTTTGCTTGGTTCGCATTCATTTGTGAAATTGTTGCCTTGGATGGAGCATTCTCTTTCTATTTTTATACCCAGTAAGACTAATTTTTCTTTTCCTCTGTTCTACTTGCTTCCAGGAAAAACTTCAGAAAATAGAACTTACTGGAATTTGATAACATGTCAATTATAGCGGGCAATTTAAACCACAACTTACTGGGAGTGACCCGGTGTTCATAATTCTTTTTTTGTTGACTATGGATGCCATCTAATCGTATTGCTATTGGATTTACCGCAGGTGGACTTTCACATTAGTTATGATCTATTTTGCGGTAAGTGGAGCACAACAATCCCATGTATTTGAATATTTTGAAAGAGAAATGGCAAATCAAGCATTTATCTGTTTTTCTAAGCATCTGCCATGCACATATTGTTGTTGTTTGAATACAGCTTGCAACCATAGTATCTGCTTATGGATGTCGGCTGTACTTAAATAAACCTGCTCCTGAAAATGGGTCAAGGGCTGAGTTTCCGAAAAGAGACTTAGAGGAGAGTTTGTCTACAAACTCTATTACATATAAAGAGAAAGAAAGCCAGGGTTCCAATATTAAGTTGCAAAGCCGCTATGCTGAAGAGGAGTTTCAACTGAGAGCAGGATTCTGGGGTTACCTTATGCAAACTACGTATCAGGTTGGTCAAACTCACTCAAGTTTCCTTCAGAAACTTATAATAGAAATTACTATGTGATGGGTTGTTTTAGTTTGGGTCAAATGACATCCAAGGTGGAATATGCTCCATGAGGCAAAATGGCTGTTTCTTTTCCTTTTACTTCTTTCGTTCTTTTCATTTTTCACTAAAATTTAGGTTGAACTGATGCTCTGCATTTAACAGACTTGTGCAGGGGCTGTAATCCTGACAGATGTTGTATTTTGGTGTGTTATTGTCCCATTCTTATCAATTTCTCATCTAAAACTAAACCTGGTGAGTATAACCATTCTATAAACTGGCTCTTCTTGTTCCTTGTAAATGTTTTCCTCTTCTTGCATAATGATTTATTATTTCACCACCACTCATTTTCATTCTTCCCATATCTCAAAACAATCGATAGTATGAATAAGTGATCTTTGCAGCAATAATATTATAAATGAATTTTTTTTTGGGTCTGTACTCGACAGTTGATGGGTTGCATGCATACCCTGAATGCATTTTTCCTCCTCGTGGATACAGCTTTGAATAATCTTGTAAGTAGCACATCAAATAAATCTAAACACTGATAGCTAGGCACTTGTGCAGCTTAGTTAAAAGTTAGAACCTGCTCAGCGAGCTGATCGATTTGTTATTGCCTTATTTTGTTTCAGCCTTTTCCTTGGTTTAGAATAGCATATTTTGTGCTCTGGAGTTGTGGCTACATTATTTTTCAATGGGCCATTCACGCCTGTGGTTTTTCATGGTAAGTTGAATTGAATTGAATGTATTTTCATGCCAGCTATAAGCTTCCTTTCTTTCCCCTGTTTTGACACGAATTATTCCTCTAACAGGTGGCCATATCCATTTCTCGAGCTTAATACCCCGTGGGCACCCGTCTGGTAAAATACTATAACACTACAATTAACCTCTCCTCTTCTCCTTTGGTTAAAATTTAACCCCTCTCCTTCAAGTTACTGTTTCCATATATAACAATTGATCTCACTAATTCATCAACGCTACAGGTACTTTTGCTTGGCTGTGATTCACATCCCCTGTTATGGGTTTTATGCACTAGTAGTGAAAGCCAAAAATACGATTCTTCCCCGATGGTTTCCTCGAGCTTTTCTAAGGCCATACTAGTTTGGTTCTTGTCAAAGGAAATTGCAGATAACTAAGCGATTTGTTCCTGATTTTTGCTTTCATACGTAAGAAACATATGCTCAATTCCACAATTAATGGTTTCTTACACATGCTCAACATTTGAGTCGGTTCTTTTCCTAGGAAGTTTTAAATGGCTCATTCTCTTTTCGAAATTGCAGCTCACACATGTTTGGCTTTAGAAACAAGTGGCCTGCTTTTGGCCAGAACAAGAAGCTTGTCAAAATAAGTTTGCTTTCGTTCAGATTTCCATCGAGGAAACACGATACACAGCAATATCTGCGCAAGAACTTGCTTCACAACAATATATAAACTTACATCAACAGATAATTTAATCACACCTCTATCACAATGCCGCATGCATCAAAACTACCACATGAAATAGTATGGTCACGATGGCTAGAGTGTTATACTGTTATGGGCCTCAAATACCTTCTATTGCACATTCACAAAGTCAAATTATGGTCCCTTGAGCACATCTATAAAGTAACCACTAATACTTCTATGCAGTTCAGCCTAACAAAATATAACTAAAAATCAACACCCTAAGCCGCAGAATCACCATCAAAGACTACTTTTTAATACAGTTCACATCTAATATTACGGCACTATTATGCATCTTCATAACTTTCATGGCATGAACAAAGAACCAAGTGATGTGCTAATTTCATCACCCTGCCTTTCTAGTTGCATGTTGAGCTAGACAAACCAAGTTCAAGTTGACCATAGACAATAATGGCACCTCGGAGGTCATCAAAATAATTCAATGGTACTAGGAGATATTATGAAACGTCATCGTCCAAACAATTGGATCATAAACAAATTTAGAATGGAGTTGTTTCCCACACTCTAATCATCATTTTAGTAAATCATTCTCATAGAGATTGAACTAACTGAATGAACAAATTCTAACTATAGAGAGCATCAAGACTTTTCAATGCGCACTTACTAGCATTATTTATAATGAAACTCATGCCTACTGGAAAATCAGGCATATTAACTCGACCATTGAACAATCCCAAGCAAAATAACCCTGTGAAGTGTTTTCCGTACTATTAATCATCACTTTGATAAATCATCCTCAATTCCTTATAGAGTATGCTAAATTGCTAATTCAACTAACAGAAGGAAAATTTAACCATAGCTCCCACATCGACCCTCAAGCCTAATGCCAGTAAAGAGAAGCCATCATACATGAGCGCGAAAATTCAGTTTAACTTGATTATTGAACTATCACAAGGGAAATTCCCCCTTGAATATCAAGAAAGGCAAAATAAACATCCATTCACCATATCACCCGTTTTCAATTGCGCCAATCATGCGAAAAATTAATTCATTGCGTTAGGAAAAGATATTGGTCCCAAAAAGGGACTTACCAGGAACTAAACCTTGAAGAACAAAAATGTAAAGCTAAATATCTTAATCTTAAACTGAGAGCTGCAAATAATAAAAGTTGCTCAAAATTCAAAACATATCGACTATCCAATATAGTTCTGACACCCAATAACTCTAAAACTTGATTATTAATCAAAATCTAAACCCATGCCTGAAAATTACACCTATATGACATATAGAAAATAAAAGAGGATGACAAGATTGGATTCACCAATTCCGCGCAGATTAAGGCTCAGTCACCACCGGCTTTCTGATAAACATAGGTGAGACCACACTTACCACAGTAGTGCCTGTCAAAGTGATTGGCCATAAATGTGCCAGCTCCACACTCAGCATTGGGGCACTCCTTCCTCAACCTCTGGACCTTGCCAGAATCATCGACCTTGTAGAACTGTAGAACAGCGAGCTTCACCTTCTTCTTCTTGTGCTTGATCTTCTTGGGCTTTGTGTAAGTCTTCTTCTTACGTTTCTTAGCACCACCGCGAAGCCGAAGAACAAGGTGAAGCGTAGACTCCTTCTGGATGTTGTAATCAGCAAGGGTTCGGCCATCCTCGAGTTGCTTGCCAGCGAAGATGAGGCGTTGTTGGTCTGGTGGGATGCCTTCTTTGTCTTGGATCTTCGCCTTCACATTGTCAATCGTATCCGACGATTCAACCTCTAGGGTTATCGTCTTCCCCGTTAGGGTTTTCACGAAGATCTGCATCTTCGGATTCGATGGAGAGAGAGGACAAGGGAGAGGTTCTTAGCTGATTCGGCGAGGGTTGCAGACAAGGATTGAGGGAATTAGGGTTTTGTTGCCAGGATTTGATCCAGAATTACGAAATAGTCCCTCACGGACTTCTTTTTTTTCCTTGTAACTCCTTAGTAGGCAAAGTCAATAATACCCATCGAGCTTTTAATATAAAAATTTCGTTCAATTTTCTTTTATTAAGGAAATACATTATTATGCACCTGAAAAAAAAAATGAACATTACAGTTATATTCTTTAAATTATTATCAAATAACTTAATTAGTGTTTTTTTTTGTGTTTACACCCAAGATATTCTCACATCCATTAAATATGAGATTAATCCATGTTCGAAATGATAAATAGTAATTGATAAATCTCTCACAACAAATACAATTTCAATGATTGAAACTTAAAATTTTTGGCTTAAAACGTCTTAAGACTCAGTCTACTTTCACTGAGTTAACACTTTGTTAGTAAATAATTTAATAGTGTTAACTCACGACTGATTATTAACCACTATAAAGTTTATTGACCTAATTCCTCTAATTTCAATTTTAACGTTGTTTGGCTATTATATTTGGTCTATTAGAATAGTAATTATTTCAAATTATTAAGTAAATTTTCTTTAAAAAGAAAAAAGTAAATATAAAGTTGGGCTCAATTCAGAGTTAGGCCTCAGATCCATCTAACTCAGCCCACAAACAAGTGAACAACAATACTTGAACCCGTATAAGAAAGAGGGGAGAAAAAAAGTCCATATGAACAAAACTGAATTTTACGTGCTAACCAGAAACCATAGGACCCCCTTATTATTTTTTGTGATATTATTCTTAATTTTTTTTTATTGGAATATTCTTCATTCATTGTTATACTTTGATATTTTTTTTTTAATACCACGAGTATTTCCACTTTATCTAATTAGAAGTGAGCTTAATCTCGTTCGAAAATTAAATTATTATACTTTGATATATATAATCACAAAAATTATATTTGGCTCAAAAAGTGCACTATTTGGATTTGTGTAGATTGTGATAGAATGTAATAATTTTTTTGGATTTGTATTAACTAGGAAGCTGTAAACGCATAAAAGTTTAATCATATAAAACAATTAATATAAAATGTCTAAGAGGATAATCAAATCAAGACGCAGTCCCATTTAATGGTTCTAACTTGTAACATAATTTAAAAGAGGGAAAATAGAAAATCAAGCTTAGAGCCCAGAAGGGAAAAAGAGAGAGGAAGCCAAAACTGGCATTCGCTAAATTTGACAAGTTTAATAATGCCCTTTTATGCCATTTACACTTGAATCAACCAAACTTGTGAGAAAGATATACAAAATGATCAAATTCAAAGACACAAGAAAAAATAAAATGAAATTAGTGTTGAAAAATCAAGGAACGAACCAATCCTCTTTGTACCAACAACCATTGAAAGAAATGAAAGGAACTATGCACAATTAAAAACAATCACAAACTCTTGTTTCGAGCAGCTCTTGTTAATTAACAACACTGCAAATCCTCCTGATCTCACCCTGTGAGCCTGTCAACACTTGTATGGAACCCATGTGCACCATTGCCTTGGAAAACTTGGTAGTCCAACGTGAACCATGCCTAGCATTGTTGAGCACCATTTGTCTTGTTGAGCGGCTGTTGAGCAATGTCTGGTCCGAGGTCAACAAGCCATGGTGCTTCTTCAATGCCACATAGTACTTGTTGTCCAAACGGTAAGGCGTAGAAGCATCAAGCACCACCGTTGGGTTACCGTCATTCCCTGGTCGGGGACACTTGGTCTTCAATAAGGCAGCAAACGTAGGGTCCATTGAAGAATCTTGAGGATGTGTGGCATTGAAATTGTATAGCCGATTGGAGAAAGCAATGCAATGTGAAACACCAATAGAATGTGCTCCTGACAGTGTTACCATTTCATCAACTGACATGCCTTTTCGTTTAAAATTTCTAACAAGTTGCTCGGCGTTAAGGGAAGGTGGGGGTAGATTTTGTGCCACTTCGTCTCTGACAGAGACACGCCCATCTCGGCGTCCTGCTGGTACATCATAGTTTTTGCCTCCAACTTTACGAGTGCTGTCTCTAGCAGCAAAAGCAACAATGTCTGCGCATGAAACAGTTTGAGGACACACAGCTTCAATTTGGGCCTTGGCTTCATCAATTACCTCGAAACCTCGTAAGCTTGGATTGTTGGCAGGGTCATCTCTCTCAGCTGGGTTTCCTGGTGTTGATTTTAGTAAAACAGAACCGTCACAACCCTATATATATAGAACAGAGCAATTTCAGCGCTATGCATATTATGAGTGAATCAAATATGGTATACTTAGCAAACAAATATGAACTTACCCTCACAAAGCAATCATGGAAATGCATTCTGATGAGGCCAGCAGCGATTCCTGGATTGAGAGAGACGGCTTTGTTAACAGCTCTCCTCACTATTGTCTCTGCAGATGGACATGTTGTTTTATAGAAGCCCACCCTCAGAGACGCTGAGGTCAATGAAGAAAATGATGTCATAAATTAGTGCAAATAACTTACTGTTACTACTGTTTCACTTACAGCTATTACTGCTATTTACTTACAGCTGCTGTTACTACTGTTTCACTTACATCTATTACTGCTATTTACTTACAGCTGCTGTTACTACTGTTACTTTATTTTGAATAAAGTCCATTAGTCTTCATTATGTAGGAGTCAGTTATGATCTTTTCTTATTGAATATTTTAGAAAAGTTTTCATTATAAATTGAAGTGTGTACTGTCAGTTAAAGACACACAGCAGCACTTCAGCTTTCCTTTCTTCTGTATCTTTGTTAATTTTCATTGAGTAATAAACTTCTTTTCGTTCCTTTGTGTTGGAACAATTCTGCACTTATCTTTTGTTTACAAATGAGAGAATTAGAACCAAGCTACAGAGTATTAAACGCATTTGTAGAGTATCCATTGTATAATGTATTCAGTAGAAGTGGAAGACGGAAGAAGCAAGCTTTGTGTTATTGCAAGTACTGATAGGATTCAGAGGAAATAGAAGTAATGAAATAAGTACTGTATGTTGGTTATTGGGATGAAGGTGGAGAAAACTGGTGCTCAGTGAAACTATTTGTAGGTTTGAGAACAAAGAGAGAATTGTAAAGGAGGTGAGAGTAGGTTTTACTTTGGCAACAAAAGCGTGTTCGTAGCTAGAGGGTTTAATAATTGATACAAGTTGAAGCTGTCTGCCTTTGAAGTTTTAACACTTCTGAATGGTTCCTCAAGGAGTGCTATACTGGTAATCTCTTTTACTTGCTCTCTCTTTTATTTCTTTTTTATAAAAATAGGAAAAATATTGGCTGATAGATAAATATTCCCTGGCAATCCCTGCTAGATTGAGCAATTCCGCCTAAGGAGAATTTTATATTATTTGACATATGCTACCTCTGCCATTTATTAATTTGATTAAGTCATGGCATTTACGAAAGCCGCAGCTGACAGTGGCAACCCCGTGTTGCTTGTAAGAATGAGTTTAATGCCTATTGCGTCGAAGTAAAAGAGAAAAAGTAATCATTTTTTGATAACCCAGTCAAAATAGAACTATTCAAAGAAGAAAAAACAATCTCTACCCAAAAAAAAAACCCTGAATTATAATTTTTTGTTTTAATGGATTGCATTAAACTTCTCTAACTTTGGATGACAAATTGAATAGTAAGCATATATTTGCATCCCTCAAATATTTAACTTTTAACAAAATCGTCATTGAAAAAACAATAATAACAAATTAGTCCTGAAATAATAGACATTTATAACAAAATAGTTATTCGTTAATGAGATCTGTTAGCAAGTGACATAATTGATTATGTGTCAACATTAACTACATATGTGTCACGTTAAAATCCTAATTGACAAAAAATAAGTGCCAATTAGACTAATGATGTGTAAAAACAATTTAAAAACGACGCCATTCTTCCTTCCTTCCTCCCATCGATGTGTTTTTGCCCTCATCTACTGGGTTTTTGCCATGGCTACAAACAAAGGTGGGTCATTGCCACCTCTCCCAAGTGATAACAGTGTCCTCACTAGTGGGTATGACCAAAATGATTTCAAATCACTTAATTTCTTACTAATAAATAGTGGAGTAAACCTACATTTAAGTCCTCAAAAGATTGGACTTTCAACAAAATCATCCTTCAAAGATAGAAAACAATAAATTGGTCCTCGAAAGATAGGACATCCATAACAAAATGATCATTCGTTAGTGAGGATTGGTAATAGGTAACGAAATTGCTGATGTGGCACCGTTAAATGCTTAGGTGACATTTTTAATTTCTAACATCAGCATATGACATGGATTTATTAAAAAAAAAAATTGAAAAATACACAATTGGTTCAATGCAGCGTCGTTTGGTTGTTTTTTTTTTTTGAATTCTCATTTGAGCTGGGCAGTATCTTCCTCACTTGCTCCGAACCCTAGCCCCAAATTGAAGAACTTCTGAAGACCGACCGAAGCCCCCACCACAGCTGCGTCCTTGGAAGATACTCTTTGCAGGTTCTGTTCGAATTGATTTTGTTATAGCTTCTGGTTTATATTTTCAATCCTTTTTACTGCCCTTTAGCTTATGAACTAAACGAAATCCCATTTGTTTCTCCTTTTCCTTTTTTGCTTTCCCAATCCTTGTTATACCCACGAAGTAACGATTTCAAATCCGTAATAATATGACCTGTTGGCACTTCCCAATCACACCTGCAACCCAATAAGATTTCTTTGATTATTGTTGTGATAATTTACTTGGCACTTCCCAATTATTGTTGCGACCCAGTAATGAATAATAACTTTAATTTGAGGTTGTGAGAGTGGATTTTTTTTTTTGAGGTTCTGAGAGTGGATTTTTTTTTTCCTTATAGTATGAAACTTTAATTTAGCTGCTAATTTCAGCTACTAACTTTTAAAATTAAGATGCTTATTACATTTAAATTTTTACCCATTTTCCCCCTTTCTATACTATTTGCAAGTTATGTTCCAATTGATTTTAATATGATTGGCAACAAAAGAAGTTTGGTATTTCAGTAAATCAATATTGAAATTTACTAATTAGATATTTAATCTATTTGCTATTTTGATTTACTGGTATTATAGTCTTTTCCCCTTTTCTATACTTTAGTTTATTGGTATTTCAGTTGCTAATGTTTCAAGTTTCATTTTCCAGTAGTGCATTGATATGGTATGTTATTGTTTTGTGTATGGTGTTTCTTTTTTGCTTTTGATGTTGCTGTGCAATTTAGTATTATGGGCGTCCAAACAAGCATGGGCACACTATGCCTGATGTTAGTTGCAGTGTGACTACTGGCAGTAGTAATGGGTCTAGTGCAGAGAACATAACTAGCAACCAAGTACCATTTGAATGCCAGTGTCGGAAGAAACAATTGTTGCTGACATCATGGACTGAGAATAATTTTGGGCGTCCATTTTAGAGAGTCATTATTCTTCGTGCGATTTGGAATACCAATTTGTAGTCTAAATTGTTAACTGAATTTTTCACATATTTGTAAGAAAATGTATTAAAGAGAATTTGTTACTAACATACAGTGAAAATTGTTCGTGCAGGATTCCTTTATTAGTTATGGTTTCTTTTAGTGGCTTGATGAGGGGAATGCAAAGGTGAATGAGAGTAGAATTTTGGAGCAAATGAGAAAAAAAATGCAACAACTATGAGAAGAGAATTAGAAGATTGAAATTCTTTTGTTGGGTCTTGGCTATGCTATTGGTTGTTATGGTGCTTAATCATCTTGTATAGGGGTAGTTCATAACTATATAACTTTTTAGATGAATTGTATTAGTTAGGTAATGACTTGTAAAATTGTTAAATTTGAATTATGCTAATTATATTAGTATAAATTAGTGTGACTCTAACAAGTGTATAACACTTCAGTTCCTCATAAAATGGGTCAAGGTTGATCCTTAATTGTTCAAGATATTCCTTTCAACTTACTTTTTTAAGCGATAAGTATTTATTTATAAATTAACCTAAAGCAACTTAGCATATGTTTGATTTAACTATGAGAGAAAAGATTTTGAATGAGAATTAAGTTGATTTTGATTTTGAATGAATATTTATTTATGCTAATTATATTAGTATAAATATGAATACATATTAGAATCACATTTATAGAAAAAGCATTTAAAAGAGTAAACTAACAGTAAATATCTATCTCTTTATAGGAGAACAACTAAATATGGGATTAAATTGAATATCAATCAGCTAAAGTGCGAATGGGGCCACTAATTGGTAGATGGAGATTGGGAGAGGGTTCCTTCTTAGTCGTAAAGAAAGGGACAAGACTAGACCTGGAATTGAGAACCATGTCTAAAGCCTCTACTCCACTAACACCTGTATTTTCACATTATACCGAATCCAAACAAACAGTTCCCCCTTCTCATCTTTGCCCAGATTCTTTTTCTTAAATAAATAAACAAACAATTATTTTCATTTTCTAAAGGAAGGAAAAACTACCTCTAAATCCATCACATTTACACCTACACACAAAAGGAAACTAAAAAGAATTATTACCAGCTGATGTCAGACAATTACACAGTGAATCATCCTTCAGTAAAATGAACATAGCATCCACCAGTGGAAGTTATTTCCCAAATGGAGAAAATATGGCTTGCTGCTGCAATGTTGTTTGCAAGTGGCAAGAACAACAACAAAAGCACTTGTACCTGTTACAAATAATCCATCCAATTTCAGGAAACCCGTATATTTGCCAATTAAATTGTTTTTGAATAAATTACAAGTGTTCAACAATTCTAAAATCAGAATGCACCAGAATGTCCCTTCATTAATGGGCACAAGTTTCTCACCAATAATTTAAACTATGAATAACAATTACAAATGTGGCTGATGTCAATTCGCTCAATCATGTCTATCTAAGAACTTCTCTGTCATGATCGAGAATGCTGCAAATCTAAGGTCTGAGAATGCTGCAAATCCAGCACAACCTGCACATGCTGCCCCCGGACCATCTAGAACCACACAATTATGATATTCCATTCCATCTACAACCTTTGGGGTGCTTCCTATTTCAATATATGAACCTTCTTGGCCAATCACTGCACCTTCAACTTCCTTATTTTGCAGCTGAAACACATAGTTTACAAGTATTTAAATCAATCTGTAATATCCCATACATGATTTTCCTATTTAATTAAAAAATTATTACCCTTACTCTAGACTTTTGTCTCATCCAACTGCAAGATAAATAATATTTCAGCAAATCATTTAGGGGTCACAAGCAGTAGCACGTTACATATGGAGCAAAGAATTAAATGTGCTTCATTTTAATTTCTTGTATAGTAAACGCATAGGGAAACAATACATTACATAAATTCTCATCATATACATATGAAGAAGATGGTTATCATTAGAACAAAAAAGATTGACACATACATGAAAAGCTATATATGATTGATTTCAATACATATATCTATGTTAAGTGAATAGAGATAATATATAGTTGTTAAATGAAAAATTAGAAATCTTTGCCTTTTTTTGTCTCAAAGTTTAATGAGACCTTTCTCCTTATAAGCTAAGTTAGTTTCAATAGGTTTTTCTTTTTGCTAGAAAGTTATTTCAAAAGAAATATATTTGATGCGTTATAAAAATATATATTTTTGTTGTAAATGATTTATAAAGAACTCTCATGCATGTGTGTTAGAGAAAAACTTTCTATATTTTGCATCTTTCGGATTCAGCCATGGAAATCACCTACCTCTAAACCAAAACATTAAAAAAAGAGATACAAAACCATGGAAGATATTCAAGGCAAGGTAATACCTTTTTTTTTCCCCTTTCCTTTTCAAAATGCTAACAACTTGCTTGACGGCAGTTCCATCTACCAAAAGAAATTTAATTAATTAAGCTACTTAACAATCAAAATAGTAGCGAGTCATACCAAGTTAAGCAAACAAAATTGTCAGTATTCCAAACAAAAGGAAAACCAGAAAAGCTAAATTCATAAATAGGACAGGTTAACAAAATGAAAGACCAAGCTCAATGTAGGAAAATGCATCACCAAAATGTGTCTGATGGTCCAACAGATAACGTAGATTCATTCTACCAAAATATCAAAAAAGACTCGTCTATCTAGTCCTATGCAATCAAAGTTATGGTAATAGTCTTTTCTTGATGTATTAGACATCTTCACAGTTGCAGGTACTCAACCAGGCAACGAAACACTCTTATTTCACTTAAAATTCAGCTCAAACATAAAATACATGTATGTTAGAATGATCCAAGGATCAACACATGCTCCATATCCATAGTTTATTTTCAGTTGCCTTTGCATGCCAAGGGTGTTGAAGATGCATCTATAATTAATTAAGCCAATTATCATGTTAAACAAATTCAGTTGAACAATGTAGCCATTATCTAACAGGTAAATATACTTTTGGTCAAGCTACAAGAAACTTTAATCAAAATAGCAAATATAAGCAGCTAAATTCTGGTTAATTTATATGGAAAATAACAAATGTATAGAGCAAAGCAAACATCATTATAAAATCATTAAACCACTACAATTTGGAATTGTCGACCACATTATCACAACAATAATCAAAGAATCCTTAGTTAATTTTACTTTCATCAGCAACTTATTAGCAATTATATAAAATCTATAAAGAAGACAGGTGAAGATCGAAATAAATGTATATATAAAAGAACGTTTGGTTTAAAATAAACCAGAATTAAGCTTACATGTTCTTGATCCAAGTATATGAAATTCCCAAAAGAACTAATGCAGCTTAAAACTCCATTACGGATTTGAAGTGCCAACAGGTCAATGAAACTTCAACTTTTGGGTCGCGGGTGTGGTCTTCAAATTGGGGGTTAGGGTTCGGAGCAAGTGAGGAAGACGAAGTTTAATCGAATGCGAAACCAATCAGCAGAAATTTGGGACGCAGGTATAACAGGGATTGCGAAAGGAAAAAAGGAAAAGGAGAAATACATATGGGAATTAGTTTAGTTCATAAGTTAAAGGGCAGTAACAAGGATTGAAAATATAAACCAGAAGATATAACAAAATCAATTTAAACAGAACATGCAAAGAGTATCTTCTAAGGACGAGCTGTGGTGGGGGCTTCAGCCTTCGAAAGTTCTTCAATTTGGGGCTAGGGTTCAAAGCAAATGTGGAATGCTGCCTAACTCAAATGAGAATTCAGAAAAACACAACAAATGACGCCGCATTGAATCAATTGTGCATTTTTCAAGTTTCTTTTCTTATTAAATCCATGTCATATGCTGATGTTGGAAATTAAAAATGCCACCTAAGCATTTAATGTGCCACCTCAGCATTTAATGGTGTCATATCAACAATTTTGTTACCTGTTACCAGCCCTCACTGACAGAAGACCATTTTGTTATGGATGTCCTATCTTTCGAGGACCAATTTGTTATTTTCTATATTTGAAAGACGATTTTGTTAAAAGTTCAATCTTTCGAAGACTGAAATATATGTAGGTTTACTCTAAATAGTGTCAAAACAAGTATCCAAAGTTTCAATAATTTATAGCAAAAAAAAAATTGATTCAAATTTCAATCATCCTTTAAAGCTCAATGAAATTTACAAGTGCTCTAGTAGAAGACCCAGATTCTTCTCCAGCAGACAGAACTATTTATCTCATCTTCCAGCTTCTTTCCCTCATCTCTCTCCCTTTCTTAGATTCCATTCATTCTCTCACCTTCTTCCCAAACTTTATCCTATTGACGAACCCATCTTCCTCTCTCTACTCCACACGAATTGCCATCTTCATGTCCTCCACCAACACGTTCCTGTTTAAATGCTGCNTTTCGAAGACCAATTTGTTGTTTTCTATCTTTAAAAGACGATTTTGTTAAAAGTTCAATCTTTCGAAGACTGAAATGTATGTAGGGTTTACTCTAAATAGTGTCAAAACAAGTATCCAAAGTTTCAATAATTTATAGCAAAAAAAAAAATTGATTCAAATTTCAATCATCCTTTAAAGCTCAATGAAATTTACAAGTGCTATAGTAGAAGACCCAGATTCTTCTCCAGCAGACAGAACTATTTATCTCATCTTCCAGCTTCTTTCCCTCATCTCTCTCCCTTTCTTAGATTCCATTCATTCTCTCACCTTCTTCCCAAACTTTATCCTATTGACGAACCCATCTTCCTCTCTCTACTCCACACGAATTGCCATCTTCATGTCCTCCACCAACACGTTCCTGTTTAAATGCTGCTCTGCAAGAAGTGGCCACGCTATCATCGGAACTCCGGGAATCACCGCTTCCAGCACCGAATTCCAACCTCAGCGAGCCACAAACCCACCAACCAATTGTCGATTTAGCACCTCCACTTACGGCGCCAACGACCTCACCACCAGACCCTTCTCTTTGGCTCTCTCCAGAAATCTATCTGGTAAGATCGAACCCAAATCGAATGGAAGAGGAAGAAAGTTACTATGTTAAAATGTTGTTTTGCATGTAGGGGCATTTTTTTTTAAACCAAAATTTTCAATTGTTTTTACACATCATCAATTTAATTGACATTTACTCTTTGTCAATTAGAATTGAGTAAAACACCATTTTGGTCCTTGAAAGATTTGAGATTAAACAAAATCGTTCATGAAAGATAGGAAACAACAAAATGGTCCTCCAAAGATGCAACATCCATAACAAAATGGTCATCCATTAGTGTAGTCCGTTTGCAGGTGACGGAAGTGCTGACGTGTCACCGTTAAATGCTTATTTGGCCTGTTAGTGACTGACGTGGCATACTAAAATGGTCCTTCTTCATTTATTTCCCATTTCCCCTCCCATTCACGCACACCCCTTCTTCACCTTCCTCTATTTTCACTTCTCAAGCTCCAACCAAAGCACCACCGCCGGCTACCCCTTGCTTAGTTGGCCTCACGATAGGAGTGCAGGATACTGTATAGTCTCTACCTTCCTCAAGCAAAGCCCGAATGGAGGGAATAACAGGAGCACATGTATGAGTATCAAGGCATCCTTCATTAATCAACTTAACAGCAATTAAGGAGTCTGTTTCCAAAATAACCTAATGCAACCCTTCACGAACAACCCAATCTAAAGCAATGTGAATATCTCACAGCTCTGCAAGAAAACTATTGCAAACTCCTAGGCCAGCTGCAAACCTATGCACCCAAGCTCCAGTATGATCTCTAAGCACACCTCTATAACCAGCCAGGCCATTGGTAGAGAAACAAGACCCATCAACATTAAACTTGCACCATCCAACTTCTGGGCACTTCCAACCCACTATGATCTTTTTCCCAGGCAAGAAACTCCTTCCATGCAACTGAGCACTGGCCTGCGACCTAACATACTCTTTTGCACTATGACCTTCAAAAACAAGTTTATTCACTACAAACTCCAACAAGCAATCCCAAAAATCGTTTGCCAATCACTACCTTTTTCACCACCACGCACCACCCCTTTCTTCTGCTCTCCATTTCGCCCCTATCTCTCCTAGTGGTGCGTGGTGCTTGGGTGGGAGCTTGAGAAGTGAAAATGGAGGAAGGTGAAGAAGAGGTGTGCGTGAATGGGGGGGGAAATGGGAAAAAAATGAAGAAGGACCATTTTAGTGTGCCATGTTAGTCACTAACAGGCCAAATAAGCATTTAACGGTGACACGTTAGCACTTCCGTCACNCACGTCAGCACTTCCGTCACCTGCAAACAGACTACACTAACGGATGACTATTTTGTTATAGATGTTGCATCTTTAGAGGACCATTTTGTTGTTTCCTATCTTTCAGGGACGATTTTGTTTAATCCCAAATATTTCAAGGACCAAAATAGTGGTTTACTCATTAGAATTTTAATGTGTCAAAAAGGTAGCTAATGGTGACACATCATTAATTTCATTATTTGTTACTGTATTTCATTAACAAAAAATTATTTTGTTATTGATGTTTTTTTTTTAGGACCAATTTATTATTATTATTTTTTAAATGACAAGTTTATTAAAAATTGAATGACTTAAATATAAATTTACTCAAAATTAAAAACCTTTAAATTTTGTAAGAGATGAACATGTTTGTGTATTTATAATATATATAATCCAAAAGTAAATATTATTTTATTATAAAATTTAAGTCGGTGTATTCTTTTAAAATTATAGAAAAATTCAAGATTACTTTACAATTTTTCCCTCTTATTGCAATTTACCAGGCTAACAGCCAAGAGCCCATGTGGGAGCAAACCGCCCCAAACAAAATCTAGGGCTCAAAGCTTTGAAGTTTGAATGATGAAAGTGAGAAATGAACCAACATGCAAGACTCGCTGCACGTTCTGGCTTCACAAGAAATACAGATTTTGTTTTGTGCAAACGCTCGTCTCAATGATTCTTCATAAGCCTAATCTCTGTCTCCTTTCTCTCTCATGCTCTGTTGTTTCCCTCAGCTTCTCAAACTTTATGGATTTTTACTGGGTTAGATTATGCGGCAATCTCAATGATTATTCCCAGTAACATTTCTGGAGCTGTTTCTTCTCCTCTTATATATCTAATATTCTGTATTAAGCATTTGCAATTATAATTCTCTGTTCATAATTCTTCATTTGCAGGTGATTGAGTTTGGAGCTGGTAGAGAGTCCTTCACACAAATGCCTAGTGGACTTGGCCCTGAAATGCTTTCACTGATTCTAGGACATGATAATCAAATTTGGAGACGCCCCTGGGGTTTTTGAACTCATATTGATCTTTAACTTATTCATCCTTTGCATCATGCCAAGGCTTTTTCTAGACTGATCGATCTTTGCATCAGAATGAGAGGTTGATGTTTGAGCCTTTGAGAATTGACAGTAAGAGTCTTCAGAATCCTTGTTGGAGAAGATATAATGTAATTATAGATGGAGCTTTAAGTTTAAGTGCATTGGTTTTAAAGTTGTTATTGTGATTCTTGTATGAACTTATTCAATTAACATTTAGTTATATATTGTGCTAATGCACTTATATATCAATCTTAGTGCTATTTGGTTCAACATCTTATAACCAATGCTATATGCATGAGTTGGCTGATGTTTCCAGTCAATGCTTATTTTTTCTCAATCAGACCTTTTATATATTGGTCATTCTGACTTCTAAGAGTAAACTATGTTGTGAAAGTGTTAGTGTATCTTGGTTTCACTCTGTATTGGTGATGGAGCCTTAGGAGTGTTATGTTACTTTTTTTTTGGTTACCCACCGGTGTCCGGGCTTCGCCCAACTAATCCGGTTTCGAGCCGGGAAGGACCACAAGGGCGGTAAAGCTCTCCCAACAGACGCAGCTGCATTCCCAAGGGCTCGAACCCGAGACCCTTGGTTAAGCTAGAACAGCCCCTTACCAGCTGATCTACACGCTTGTTGGTAGTGTTATGTTACTTTGAGCAGTTGTGAAACAGTATTTATGCTGCTGGTGTTATATTGTATGTAATTTGGGTGGATTACTTAGATTGTTGGAGCGGGAATTGTGGTGGCGTGAATTACATATAAGCATGATTTTACTTTCATGCATCACTATTTAATGGTCTCTTGCGTCACTTTAGAGAACATATTTCTACTAACTAATTATTGTAGGGCTTAGCCCATTTAGTCCTTGTTGATTGGTGTCAGCTTCATTTGACCTTATCAGAAGCTCCACTTAGTTTTGGCTAATCTCATGCTTATTTTCACAACTAAAGAAAACTCCTTATAATGCTTATATGGTGTACTAGTTTTTCACTTCTTCCATATATTTTATATTTCATGTATATGGTATATATGTATTCTTGAATTTTTTACATGTTCTTTTCTTATTTTAAAATTCTAGTCTGTTTTATGTGGTAATCACGTTAAATATATGGTTTCCCACTGCCTAGTGTATTTTTTCTTATACGTGTTATTTCATCCCTTTTTCTTTGTTATGCTGTATTGCTGCCTAATTTATCTTTCTGTTAATGCTCCTTAATGTTTATTATATTTACTTGAGCTATATATTTTCTACTTATAGTGCCTTGCCACATTGTAAAATCTAACTTTTGCAGTTGAAGATTTAGATTTGAATGCTATTGTGTCTTAGAAAGGAGTTCCTTTTCTGGCCGTTGGTAATCATCTAAGCGGGCCTGCAACAGGTAGTTTTTGCAATTTAGATAGAAAATCTAATGGAGTTAACGGTGGTTGTTGTATTGATGAAAAGATCAATCGTATGACTGATTGCAGGATTGTTTTTTTGTCATTTTTGCTGCTGACTTGACTCTACGATGCTGCTTTCCTAAACGTAGAAAATTTAATAATAATCAGTATAGTGCTAATCAAAATTTATGAGATTTAACTATAGCAACATTTGACACCATCTTTGTCAATGAAAACACTATATAAGTTAGCACTTTTTCCTTCCTCACTGGTGTCTGACGGTTATAGAGCCCTTTGCATCGTTCATTCTTTTTGGATGTGCATGTATCGTTTGGCTATGAGATCATTGTTCATCTAACTCTGCAGATTAAAAAAGTATTTTTTTGGATTTGTGATGACAAAGGAAGATTTTTATGCTGTTACATGGTTTACGAGCTGGGCAGTAGGTGCTAATCATGACTCAGATCTTCTTGATATTACTGACTGTAGATCACATTTGCAATCAATGTAATTATTCCAAATCTTTTTTCAATATTTTGAGCCTCAAACTGTACATTAGTATTTCGAAAAGTGTTTTAGAAACTCGCAAACTGAATGTTGTGTTTGAACAGCGAAAAGGAGATAGATGATAGGTATGCAAGCGGAGTTGAAAAAATTACGGGGAGGTTGATGTGGTTGAGAGAGCCTGGATTAGATCCACGGCTTGTGAAACATGGTCCAGTTCCACCACATGAAGCACTCCTGAAAATCATTTGCTAATGGCCAAAATCAAATGAACCCCTGCAAAGCAGGGTATCCTCATGTGATTTTCATTTCTGGTTTTTTATACAAATTGCTTTTTTTTCAGTGGTATATTTCTGGTTATTTAAATTGGACGATCCCGCGGGGACTAGTGGTACTGGTAGGTAGAGGTGTTCATCGGTCGAATTAGGTTGGTTTTCAGGGAAAACATCACCCAACCGATGGTCATCGGGTGGAGAAAACAGCCACCTGCCGTCGACCAACTGATGGAGGAAATCGAGACATATTGGTTTGTGCCGGTTTGGTTTCAGGCGGTCGGTTTGAGCGGGTTGGTGTTTCATGGTAGTTACAAGTGGTTTGAAGTGGTGGAGGTTGATTCCACCATTTTTTGTGGGTGGTTTGAGTTGATGAAAAAAGAGCCTTATAGAGAGATGAGGGGATGCAAAAAGAAAATGGGGAGGCCAAGAGAAGGGTTTGAGAGGGAGTCACAATGTGAGAGTGTACAGTAGAGAGCACAGAGGGGAGAACAGAGAAAAAGAAAGGAAGAGTGCGAGATGGAGGGGAGAACAGAAAGACTAGCGTGAGAGAGACGATGATCAGAGAATGATAGAGTGAGAAAGAAGAGAAAAAGGTTGAGAGTGAAGGGGAAAGAAAAAAGCATACGAAAAGGCTAACAAGAGAGAGAAGAAAAAATTGAAAAGTCAAAGAATACTTCTTCAAAAATTGAAAGGANCCAAAATCAAATGAACCCCTGCAAAGCAGGGTATCCTCATGTGATTTTCATTTCTGGTTTTTTATACAAATTGGGGAGAATAGAGAAAAAGAAAGGAAGAGTGCGAGATGGAGGGGAGAACAGAAAGACTAGCGTGAGAGAGACGATGATCAGAGAATGATAGAGTGAGAAAGAAGAGAAAAAGGTTGAGAGTGAAGGGGAAAGAAAAAAGCATACGAAAAGGCTAACAAGAGAGAGAAGAAAAAGTTGAAAAGTCAAAGAATACTTCTTCAAAAATTGAAAGGATAGAAAACGAGAGATGTTCAGCCATTAAAAAGTGGAAAGGATTTTATAAGAGAGAGAGAAAGTATCGGTTTTATTCGATTTTACTTAGTGAAAATCGAACTGACGGGTCAAAACCGAATTCTTCTATTTCAATCATCCGATTCTGTCTACATATCATCTCTAATCGTTGGATTGACATTAAAATAGTTGGGTTCGATCGGATTGTGACGGGTTACTCGGGTTATGAACACCGTAAGGTATATGCTGAATAGTCTAAGTTGTCCGCCTCTGAAAAATGAGAAGCCGAGTGTGCCTTATCCTCTTCAAATTAAGGTGCGTGTCAACAAAGACAGAATGAAGTATCATGATTAAAATGTTATGTCCTGCCTTACGCAATGGGCCATTATTTATGCGTTACTTTGACTTTCGCAGTCTCATCCTCTTGGGGAAGTACCACTTGCAGGTTCGCCGCTTCCTCTTCACTTGTAGCACTCACTTCACTCGTACTGGCATGGAATCCCTAAAAGGGACCCTCGTTTTCACTACTGTCGGAAGGCCTCAATATGGTTTTGATGTATTTTCCGTCAACCTCATCTACCCTCCCCATCAGGCCACCGCCGACCACCGCCTCACTGATGGCATCTCCATCAATTACAATGCCCAGTTCGTGGAGGACCATCGGACCTTCGTCTTTATCTCTGAACGAACTGGGTATCCTGGGATTTATCTGATTCGATCAGGACTTCCCAAGCCTGAGCTTTTAGCTCGTGTACCAGAGAGCCTCTTTCATGATCGCCCAATCATCAAGAATGGGAGGCTCTACTTCGTTTCCGCTCACGAGCAGCCTGATCGACCTTTCAAGAGTTGGTCTGCAGTTTACTCCACCAGCCTCAGTGAAAAAGGAATTACTAGGCTCACCCCCCATGGCACAGTCGACTACAGTCCTGCTGTATCACAAACCGGCAAATTTATAGCTGTAGCCTCATATGGGTCTCGTCCATGGGGTGGTGATTTCCGTGAGCTCCAAACGGATATACTTGTTTTCAGTGAGTCCAACCCAGTTAAGCGGATTCTGGTGAGTGGGCGAGGTGGATGGCCCACTTGGTCAGGGGACTCAACAATTTATTTTCATAGACAATCTGACGATGGATGGTGGAGCATTTTTCGAGTAGATTTGCCCGATTCACAACTCTCTGGGTCTCCAAATCTACCAGTTCGGGTTACTCCGCCAGGCCTACACTGTTTCACCCCTGCCGCTTTCCATGACGGCAAGCGAATTGCTGTCGCAACTCGCCGGCGCGACAAGAATTTCCGACACATTGAGATTTTTGATCTGGAATCCAAGGCATTTTGCCCAATCACCGAGCTAATTAACCCGAGTTTCCACCACTACAATCCGTTTGTCTCTCCGAACTCTGACTATCTTGGATACCACCGATTTCGAGGTGAGTCAACCCAAGGCGAGTCCATAATCCCACATCTTGAACCAGTGTCATCTCCAATCAAAGAAATACGGATGCTGAGACTGAATGGTTCGTTTCCGACCTTTTGTCCAGCCGCTGATCTGATTGCCTTCCATCCTGATTTTGATGCGAAATCTGGCCTTAAGATTGTTAAATCAGACGGTTCTAAACGCTGGACCTTACTCAAAGGCCATACATCATTCTACAACTCGTGGAGTCCCACAGAGAAGCACGTCATATACACCTCGATAGGTCCAATCTTTGAGTCAGTGAAAGCAACAGTTCAGATTGCTCGCATCACATTCGACCCCGCAACTCTCACCGGTGATCGTGAAGACATTCCCTGCGATATAAAGATTCTCACAAGAGATGACACAGGCAATAATGCGTTCCCCTCATGTTCGCCGGACGGCAAATCCATCGTGTTCCGATCGGGTAGGTCCGGAAACAAAAACCTGTACATAATTGACGCCGTTAACGGCGAGTTTAACGGTGATATACGGCAGTTGACGGATGGACCGTGGATTGATACCATGCCCAGTTGGTCACCGAAAGGAGACCTCATAGCTTTCTCTTCGAATAGGCATAATCCTGGGAACGTGGAGGCGTTTAGCATCTACGTCGTCAATTCTGACGGCTCTGGTCTTGGGAGAATCTACGTGGCAGGGGAGGAGGGTTCTGATGAGGTGGACAGAGAGAGGATCAACCATGTGTGCTTCAGCAATGACGGGGAGTGGTTGTTGTTTGCGGCTAACTTGGGCGGCGTGACGGCTGAGCCGGTGTCGTGGCCTAACCAGTTTCAGCCTTATGGGGATTTGCATGTTGTGAAGGTGGATGGGACTGGGCTGAGGAGGCTTACGTGGAATGCATATGAAAATGGGACGCCGACGTGGCACACGGGTGTTGAGCTGGACATTGGGCGCTTATGTCTTGGAAATGGATTGGATATGGGAGATAAGTTGGAGGGTGAATTTGAAGAACCCCTCTGGATCTCCTGCGACATATGAGATTTCCGGAAGAAATTTATAGCTAATTCTTATGCTTTCTGCGAATATGACATTGTGAGACGACACAAGTATAATAATCCACCAAGGCTTCATTGCTTCAGAATTCTTCGTTTTGGTTATGGTCTGGAACAAATCTATTTGTTTTGATTTGGGTTTAAATAAATGGTGAAACAAAATTATCCAATATTGATGATTCAGCTGGCTTAGTTTGACTTTTTATTTTGTTTCTAATTGTGCCAAAGATAGTCTAATGACTCAAACAATATTTTATTATGTTAAAGTGATGAATGTTTTTTTTATAAATACCTTACTACTTACTAGTTACTAGGCTTGTATGTTATTTATCTAGTCAGCTTATTTTCTTGTAGGTAATTGAGAGAAATGTTTGGAAGATAAATTACCAGACATTTGCATATATATATATATAGAGAGAGAGAGAGAGAGAGAGAGAGTTTAATTAAAAAATAATCTTTAAAAAATTCATACCTATATTATTATATATAGGGAACTCTTCTTTTGGTGTCAAAAAATAAGGAATTAAAAATTAGAAAATAAAAATATTTTCTATAATTATCTCGTACTACCCTCAAACTAACTGTGTGTAAATAAATGAAAAAAGAAGAAGAAGATAATTACTTCAACTAATGGACAATTGAAGTGAAGAGTTTAATTATTTTTCTCCTAACCAATGGGCAGTTATTATAATTTAAAAGCTTTTTCTAAAAATACTAAAAGATATATATGTGCAATAAATCTTTAACTATAACATTTTAAAAAAATTAAAAATTAAAAATTAAAAATAAATGCTTTATTTTTAGTTTCAACTATATTTATTTTTGTATGATATTTTAGTGAATGTGTGAATAACTTTGAAATATAATATGGAAGAAACGCTTATTATATATTATTAATACTCATATTAGTGATGGAGTTGACAAAATTATAATTATATCAAAAACATTTTAATTAGATCTAGTTTTTATTTTTTGGTATTGACATAATTTAATTTATATTGTATAAACTATATATTATTAATACTCATATTAGTGATGGAGTTGACAAAATTATAATTATATCAAAAACATTTTAATTAGATCTAGTTTTTATTTTTTGGTATTGACATAATTTAATTTATATTGTATAAACTATATAATTTAATAACGAGGAGTTTGAATAACTTAAAAAAATCTTAGGTCTAGACTTTTTATTATGATATAACAAAAAAAATTATAAACTACGTTAGTGTAAATTAACATGAATATAACTACTTAGCCCTTAGCCTACATTATAATTTTATGCTTTTGGTCGATGATCATATTTTATTCAAATTGCTAAATTGTTAAATTTATATTGAGATGAAAAAATAAAAAATTAACCGAGAAGAATTCGAATTTTATACATCAAGAACAAAGAGTAATGTTCACTGGCTATTAATTAGGCTCACACTGATTTATATTTGATTAATTGACAGAATCTAAACATAATTGGGTCACTGAATTTCTTTCATGACTCGGATTTTTTAAAGAGCATTTTTCAAGTACAAAACTGCAACGTTAGATAGAAATAAATAATTAGGGATTCTATTATATTACACGAACGTGATAAATATATGTAATTTTTATATTTTATTTGATAATTTATTTTATTTTTTAAATAAACTTAAAAATAATTAATTTATACACATATTATTTTATATGTTGTATAATAACAAAATATATAAAAAACTTCCGTAAATAAAAGATAATAAAATCAATCGTCGTTGAGAATCAAGACCGTCGGTCCCAAAATTACAAAAGTTCTCGCTTGTGTTGGTTTGGTTTGGTGTGGAAAGGCTCCTGGCTACGCTTTAATTCCCAATTCGAAGAGTTTCCATATACAGTTGTTCCAGTTTCACAAAATTTTCTGATCCTTCTCCGAAGTTCCAAGTATTCGGTCTCCTGTGCTGGTCAATTTCTTGTGCTCCACGAACCTCAAAAACTAGAAGGTTAGAATTTTTTTTTCCACCATTCCAATATTATAAAAACCCTAGATTTCTATCCTTCTAATATTGTGATTTGGGCACTCGAATTAGGGTTCTTGTTTTGGGGTCCAATATCGAAGGAAGAAGACATGGACGACTGTTGTGCTGTTTGCGCAGAACCTTTGGAATGGGTCGCATACGGCCCCTGTTTGCACCGAGAGGTGTGTTCGACATGCGTCGCTCGCCTCCGTTTCATATGCGAGGATCGCCGTTGCTGCATTTGCAAAACTGAGTGCAACGTCTTATTCGTCACTAAGGTAGGCCTATGGTTTCTCTCTTATTACCCCGTTTGAATTTGCAGTTTTTATTACTCTAGTGCTCTCCGGTGTACAGGATCTTAGAATCCTCACGGAAATCAAATCATGTTCTTAGAACAATACTTGGTTGGATTAATTATATCTGTTATTCTAGACACTCGACCACGTAATTTGAAAGTGTCATCTCTTGCACAATCATTATCCTAGGGCATTATCTTCATCTTAGTCCCGGTATTCTAAATCAGATGGCTATCTCACATATCTGTCCACGTTTTCTTGTAAAATTAATTTAGGCCTGAGTGAGTTCATGCTCCAGTACTAAAGCTTAAGACTTACTGTGGTTATTGTTGGATAGCACGGATCTAGATTAGTTACCAACATGCTGTTTATGTATAATCAGCACGCTTAGAGTGAAGTATACACGTTCTCTTCTTGTTGTTGGTCAACGCTACCACGACCTGATTATGAGTTTTCCTCTAATATGTTTACCATGCTTTTACTCTTGCTCTGGTAGCTTTTGAACATATGGTGAGAAATTTGAATATGACATGTTTGAAGCAATATAATGACACGAAGGTAGGTTACTGTTACCCAATATCTGAGGTTCATGGTGAGGAACTTTAATCTATTTTGATATCTGTTTACTCAGATATCATTACGGGTCTGAATGAGAAATTTTATGTATTTTGATTTTTGCGACCTCTGGGCTGTCCTTGATACCCATTGTTGCTGCTATACTTGCAGGCTCTAGGAGATTATACAATGATGATTAATGACTTTTCAGTCCTGCCATCTGATGTTAGAGAGGGTCATGTGGGATCATATTGGTACCATGAGGATACAAATGCGTATTTTGATGATGTGGACCACTACAAGATGATCAAGGCTATGTGCAGGCTTTCATGCAGTGTATGTGACAAGATGGAGGAGCAGCCCCAAGATGCCTCAAAGCGTCGACAAAGGTTTAGGAATATAGAGCAGCTAAAGGGTCACTTATTCCACCGTCATAGGTTGCTTATGTGCAGTTTATGTTTGGAGGGAAGAAAGGTGGGATTCAGATACTTTGCATCTAATATGAATTTTGGGTGACGATGCTGGTAAATAGAGTCTGTTTATATCTAGTAGATTGACATGAAAAATTTCATCATTTCTATGATACAGGTATTTATATGTGAACAGAAGCTGTATACTAGAGCACAATTGAATCAGCATATAAGCACAGGTGATTCTGAGGTGGATGGAAGTGAGAGTGAGAGAGGTGGTTTTATGGGGCATCCTATGTGTGAATTTTGCCTTACCCCATTTTATGGGGACAATGAATTATACACACATATGTCTACAGAACATTATACTTGTCATATATGCCAAAGGTAGGAATTAAGCTAACCATCTGCTTAACCAGATGCAATTTTATATGGGCCTTAATGTAAGGTTCATGATATTTATACTTTTTGTTGCAGGCAGCATCCAGGACACTATGAATACTATAAGAATTATGATGACCTAGAGGCAAGAGATATGTACTTTGCTTTGCTTTCACTTTCTTTTTAAATATATGGGTTTGTTAAAATTTAAGTATTTGTACAAATGAATACTTCTGGTACAGATCCACTTCCGTCAAGAGCACTTCTTATGTGAAGATGAGGCATGCCTTGCTAAAAAGTTTGTTGTCTTTCAATCTGAAGCAGAGATGAAGGTGATCACTTATATCATGTGAATAATTTTTCCCTGATCTTTTTTGTTTTTAATGATTTATTTGGGGTGTGTCTGTTTGTTGAGCCCACATGCTGGTGATTTATTCCTTTTGATACTTATACTGTTTTTATTATATATTGTGAAATTATAAGACCTGTGGTATCATTCTGGAGTTACCATTCCCTTCATTGTTGAACCTCTTTTTACCTTCTTGACTATGGCTTAGAGGCACAATACTGTTGAACATGGAGGGCGTATGTCACGGTCGAAACGGAATGCTGCTCTTCAGGCATGTATAGTGACTTAATTTAATGTCCTGATTATTTTTTCTTTTTTATCTTGTTTCTCATTTTCCAATGGTATTACTAGTAGTTTGCAGTCATTGTTTGATTCCTTGGACCTTCTGATTCTCTTACATCAGCTTTCATCCTTTTCCTCACAGATACCAACCAGCTTTCGATACAGACGTATTAATGAACAGGACCAACGACGTGCAAGGGGTCGGTTATTTCGTCGTGATTTTCCTGAAAGTCAACTTTCTTTGGCCATTCAAGCCAGTTTGGAGACATCCAATGCAGAGGCTGCATTGCATGATACATCAACATCAAGCAATGTTGATCATGGCAACATTGATATTGATCCAATCATTCAGCCATTTGAATCATTATCTACAACAGGTTCTGAAACATCTTCAAGATACCTTCAAGCCTTGGGGCATAATTCAAAAAATGCACCACTGGAAGATTCTTCCTTTCCTCCTCTCTCCATGGGTTCCAGCAATAGCCAGCAAAAACCCAAACATGACTCAGAAGGCTCCTCTAGTAACACTATGGCAGCCCTTTTGCGCCGGCGTGGCAACAGAAAAGTATCTGTTCCTAATTCTGGTGCTCATGGTTGGCCAGTAGCAAGTCGTGGACATGTGCAATCATCAAGTAATCCTACACAATCTAGACCTTCAACAAATACTGTTACTGGTGTGTCACGTAATTCTGGTCAGATGAGGACTACTCTCAATAGTGGACCTGCACCATCAACTTATGCTAGTTCTATTCAGGCTACACATAGAACACATGGGCATTTATCTCCTGGTCGTTCAAGGGATTTGCATGACAATGGTAGAATTGTTCACTCAGCTTCTGCTCCGAATCTCAGTGAGAGAGGACCTGTGGAACCTTCAATTTCTGATTTTCCTCCAGTTTCTGCTGCGCAAGTGAGCAAGTTGCCTGCAAGCAGCCAGTCAGCACTAAATGTGGAGGATGTTCACACTGCTAACAAGTCATTGGTTGAAAAGATTTGCACTGCTCTTGAATTTGATCAAGATAGATACGCTATTTTTAAAGAGATATCTGCACAATACCGCCAAGGATTAATTGATACAGGTGCATATCTGGACTATGTGCAGCAGTTTGGCTTGTCTCATCTTGTGCTTGAGTTGGCTAGACTATGTCCTGATCCTCGGAAGCAGAAAGAGCTTATTGACTCTTACAATGCCCGTTTGCAAAGAAATTCTCTACAAGAGAATGGTTGGGGCCGGGGTAAAGGTAAATCTGTAGTCAGCAATGTCTCCAAGAAAGGTAAAGGTAAATCTGTAGATGCTGAAGAGAGTAACCCCAAAGATAAATTAGCAGATAGCTTTTTAAGCACTGTACGTCAACTACAGTCAAATTATAAGCCTTCAGAAGAGGGGTTGGATATGCTATCAAGGGGTGATTACCGCACCACTAAAGCCAAATCAAAAGTATTGGTTGAGGAGCAGCAGACTGGTACAACTCCTGGTAGTCAACAACCCAATGAACCCATGACAAGGCTTAGTGGGCAGAATGAGTCATCAGTTGGCAGTTTATCTAATCCAAATAGAGAGGATGGGGGTGGTGGCAGCAAGCAACGCAAGAAAACTGCTAAGTTCCTCAGAGTCCGCCTTGGTGATGGTTCTGCAGAAGCACTTTTTGATTTCAAAAATCCACATATTGATTCAGGTACTGGATCAACAGATAACGTTGAAGGTAACAAGAATGACCCTGGGGGCCTGCCTGTGCGAGGTGTTTGGCGAAGTGGTGGAGTTCAAAAACTCTTCTCCTAGATGAAATGTGCTTCTGAGATTTGAAATGTGAATTTTCGAACAAAGTTGAACTGCTTGGTCCATGGGAAAAAAATTTAACAGTTAGATTGGAGTAAACAGAAAGGATCCACTTCTGGCTCTGAAGTGATTTTGATTTTTATGTTAAAAGTTGAGTTGGATTTCAAGTTTGGCCAACTTGGGCGATATGAATGTTGTTGGTATCGAAGGTTTAATTCGTTTTCCTGAATGGGCTAATTTTGCTTGGCTCGAGGTATTTTTTGATCAAGTGTTTATATATATTATATTTTTAAATATGAAACCATAGTCTGAAGTGCAACTTTTGTTTTCTATAGTAAGTGGCAATATTATGCCATGATTTGCTGTATTTTGCACATACTCACTGTTGTTGTTCTATTCCCTTTTGTTATTAGATTAGACAGTCAATTTAGGTGGTTTAGACTTTTGAGTGCCTGAATATGCATGTGAAAGGAATGTTCAGCCGAGACAGATAAACAGTCCGATGGAATTTTCTTTACTCTTGAGTCAATTTCTGAAGCGAATTTTTGCACTCCACGCATTCAACAGTTTTCTGTCGTATTTTGATTTGTGGACTACCTTTAAAGATTTCATTAAAAGTGAAGTGCCCGCTAGAATGGCAAGCTTCATTTGTATTGTCAAGGTTAAGCAATATTTGAGGGTGGCACAGGCACAGCAAAACGTGGTTTTCCTTTCCGCCCGCTGTTGGGCATGGCAGTTTCTTATAGATCAGCAAGGCTCCCGTAAATTCAACTGAAAAAGCTATACTATCTTCCTCTAATCCTAGCCTATGGATCAATGGTACAATCATCCAAATAAGAATGTGGGAAACCGATTGGTCTGAATGTAATTACTTTAAACCATATATGACAAACCGATTGTTTTATATAACAGCTAGAATTCAATGTGTACAATTTACATTAAGTACTGAACCAAACGTTTTCTCGGTGCTATAGTACATGTAAAGAAATCCATCCTCATCCTTGAATGATTCATAAACAGATTGCATCAAACTAGCTGCAGAAAATCACAACCACAACAAATTAGCATAAACAGGGAAATCAGAAAAAAGTAAACTCAGGATAGTAATTTTTGGTGTAAAACTCAAGATTTGGCAAGAGGTATTCCCGCCGGGTCATATTGCAAGTTTGCAACTTTACCAGTTTGAGGTAAGGTATTTTTGACAAATACAAAGAGAGCTTTTCCAGGGGCCAGATGAAGTCTGGAACTCAAAATGTGAATGAAATACCCAACAGACATGTCTCGAGGAACAAGGTACCTATCCAAAGATAAAACGAGAATAAGTATCAGAGAGCTGGTAAACTGAGCGTGGTTACTCACTTACTCTGGGGAATATATTCCATTCAATTTCAGTCAACCATTCCAAAAGACAATCCTTCAACACCAAAACCCTGAAAGTGTAGTTTTCTTTTTTAAAAAAAAATTCGTAACATCTAGAAAACATAATTACTAGTAATGGAGAAGTCCACTTCAATGTGAACTACGAATTCCCATCCATGACATAGTTGTAGTTAACTAACTGAAAATTGGTTGAATTCAAAATAAAAGAATACTCATTGACACTTGAATGTAATTATAAACAGCAGCTGCCCTATCCTTTGACAGGATAAGCTTTTAAATGCACATTATAATGACAACTTTGGTTGGAGAGAATGGGGAGATGGGAATAGGAATGAACCATTCACATGTTTGGTTGTCCAAGGAAAGATAATGCTTCCTAGAACTGATGGAATACCCATTCACTTTTTAAGCTTATTCCATCCCAGTAATCAATTCTAACCATATATGCATAGAAATTCAATGCTAAATTCCCAATTCACAAGGCTCTACCATGTCATGCTGCAACATCCTTTCAATCATGGAGTCAAATTACAACTGGAAGGCTAGTAATATAGATATTATATTAATTTAAAGCAAAGTTTCTAGACGGAGTTTTCTTACTTTTTCTTTTCCATCTGAGGAAGGTCACTCTTCGAATATCTCTCGGCAATCACCTGAAGAATAATACCATGATTGAAGTAAATAAGATAGATGTCTTGACCATTTTGTTTGCTTTAATGGTTTTATGTGTATCTAATCTAGAGCATACGTGACTCTGTCGAGGCTTAAATGAAATAGAGAAATTAGTGTTTTAGATTTCCTCAAAAAACAGTATAATCGAAAAAAGATTGCGGCCTTACCGGGACTCGGTCGGGGTATTTGGCCACAATATCACGCGATTCTTCAAGTCTTTGCTCTGCAACTCAAATCAAAACCCATAATCTCAGACTCAGACGGCAAGGAGAACAAGAGTTGATCAATCAATTACAAAATACAAATTGGCATCGACAATCAAGGAGTTGGACGCACCGAACGTAAACTCATCCTTGAAACTTGAGCTCCCTCCCATTCTGAGCTCTTACGAGTCAATACGCCACTGGTCATCAAACTCATCCCTCACCCTCAACACTCGAGGGAGGTATATACGTAAAGCACACAAATGCTATGAAAATATAAAATTCAATTATTGCTAAATTGCGGGGATAGCTCAGTTGGGAGAGCGTCAGACTGAAGATCTGAAGGTCGCGTGTTCGATCCACGCTCACCGCATTTTACTTTTTTTTTTTATTATCAATTAAGCCTCCTTTTTGGGCCATTAAAAAATATTGGACCGGGTTTATTTATTGCTTATTTTATTTCTATTTATAATTTGGGCCGTCATTACTTATTGGGCCTGAACCTTTTATTCATTTGGGCCGTTTAATATTTATAGGGCTAGGTCCAGGTTTACTCTGAACTTCCTATTTGGGTCCTTAGAGGCGGCTCGTCTTCAAAATAAATAGGGCTTTTTGTTCTGGGTCCTTAGGGTTAGGGTTTGGGCTTCTTCTTTGGGTCGTTAGGGCCTTTGTAAACGGCAGTTGATGGTCCGTGTTTAGTCTGGCTCTTCTTCTCTGTCTGTCGTTTCGCATCGCTGATACCGTGTCAGTGTGAGAACTGAGAAGTGCAGCCCGTTGGTGCTTAAACCCTTCGAAACTTAAGTGGCAGCAACAGGTACAACAATGAACAAGAATAAACCCTTCCAAGTTTGAACTCGAAACACAAGGGGGATTAGGGAAAGCTCAAAGAAGCTGTAGCCTGTGAAAAACAGTATAGAAATCAGATACAGCAATGGTGGAGCAAAGTTTAAGTCAATGGCGTATCCATTCTGGTCCATACCTGGGCGAAGTCTCTGCCCTTTGTTTTCTTCACCTTCCCTCTCACCTATCTTCTCTTCCTTTTCTCCTCGCCGGTACTCCTTTCTGGCTGTTTATACTTTATCACTTTTCTAGTTATTGAATTTTTTCGCCCATTTGTTCATAAGCTTAATGCTTACTTGTTACTTGCCAACAGGTTTGGGTTCGGAAATTGTGGTATATGACTTAGAAGTCGGAAAGATGATAAGGTCGTTCTCTGTTTTCGAAGGGATTCGCGTGCATGGAATTACGTCTAGTTTCGTGAATTGCAAAGAAGATACCTCTGTTTCTAAGTTCACCTTTAAAATTGTTGTCTTTGGGGAAAGAAGAGTAAAAGTCTTTAGCTTCTCCCTTGATAACGTTTTTGGGGACCAAAATAGTTCAGAATCATGCGCACAAATGACGCTAATTCATTTGTTGCCAAATTTTGGACACTGGGTATTGGATGTTTGCTTCCTCAAGGTAATTCTCTTTGCCTTGGGGCGGGCTGCTGAACCTTATTTCTAATTTTCATTTTGAGAATAATTATAATTACTATTCTTATTTGTGATCCTTTTTGCTTTCGGGTGGCTTGGTAGTATAGCTGCTTCATTTCTTCCAATGAGGGAAGCCATTATCTTGCCATTGGATGTAGTGACAATTCAGTTCATATCTGGGACATCTCAAAGTCTGGTACGGTTCTTAAAGTTCAATCTCCAGGTTAGTTTCCACCTAACGACAAGGACTGAATCATATGAACTGCCATCAGATCATATAATTTTTGTTGATTCAGTAGTGACTGGTGAATTTCCTTTCCCTCCTAATTCTAAAACCCATTTTATATGATTCAAATCATAATTATATACTGATTTCTTGTACATAATTCTGTC
The DNA here is from genome assembly GCA_003255065.1 of Cercis canadensis. Lineage (NCBI taxonomy): Eukaryota > Viridiplantae > Streptophyta > Magnoliopsida > Fabales > Fabaceae > Cercis > Cercis canadensis. The sequence goes on from QAOA01005000.1 coordinate 729,711, forward strand.
ATTGTTCTTTATTGACTATTTTTCTGATGTTTTCTATTTGTATAATCCTATTTGTCTATGGATTATAGTACGGTGCCTTCTGTATTCAATGCGGTTATGGGGTGACAATCTTGAAGTTCTCCGTATTGCATCTGGCACCATATATAACGAGGTAAGTTATCTACTATGATATTTCCTCTATACCCCTTATATATGAGCTTAACAAACGCCAGATGAATGCAAGTATAAAGTTTCATCATCACACCTTTCCTCTACACATATATTGATTAATGAAAAAGACAAGAACCTCCTGGTCTGAAATGGAGAAGATGGTAGAGTTCCATTTTTTATCCCACAAGTGCAAAAAGGAGTGAATATAGAATAACAGAAATGCTGTAATTTTTTTTCCCTTAATAGCCTCCAAAGAATGTTTACTTCCCTCAAAATAATAGTATTCCTTTAAAGTCATAATGTTCCAAAGAATGTTCATTATCCTTGTTAAATCAACCTGGTGTTCAAAGGATTAGTTTGTTGGCATTTCTGATTTTTTTAAATACTTGAGAAGAATTTGGTCTGGGCAGATTATTGTATGGAAAGTGGCCCCTCAGCATGATACCTCTTCTTTAAGAAGTGAAGCGGAAGATCATGATCATCAGAGCACTTCATTCTCTAATTGCTGCCAGCTAGTTGATCAGCAGTATGAGGCTGTTCATATATGTAAACTTGTTGGACATGAAGGTTCAATCTTTCGAATTGTGTGGTCCTCCTGTGGATCTAAACTGGTATCTGTCTCTGATGATCGTAGGTGTGTTACCCGCTATCTCAATGATTTATGTTCATTCTTAGAGCGATAACTAGAGGTAATTATTTATGTTCACTAATGCAGTGCACGTGTCTGGGCAGTTCCTATTGAAAGGGAAGATTTTTTGGGCCATGATCCTGTTGCCCTTGTATTATTTGGTCATAATGCTCGAGTTTGGGACTGCTGTATATTTGATCCTGTAAGCCATTGACTTCTGTTCACTCTTTCTAAACTTAACTTGGAAAATGTTTATGGGCTTCATTTGAATGCTTGTTCAAAATTTCATTCTCAGACTTGGTGTTTGTTCTATTTGCATTTGGGCTAGAAGCCTCTCAATAGACATACCCTATTGTCAAGACTTGGGAGTTTGATACCTGCTTTTATTATAAATTAGAATGATTTGCATGCTTTACTTTTGACGGATTTCCTTGCAACTTATACTGATCCTTTTATTTATTAGTGAAATAGAGCTGCATAGAATTTGATATGTAGAGTAATATTTTCTGAACATGTTCATTTGAAATTAGTTCATTTCTTACATGTCAATTTGCTACTTTTCAGTTGCAATTCTTGTGGCTTTTTGCCTCTAAAAGGTGTGCTTTTGCATACATTAGCAAGGTTCTTTTCTGCTTTTGTCTTCTCGTTTCTTAAACATAGCAGGCATGGTCTTATCTTCATCGCTGTTTCGATTAAAGTTGAGTCAGTTCACTACATTAATACATTACCATTCTGCTCATACATTCTCGGGTTGTCTTTGCTCCCTTATGAGTCTTGTATATGTGACGTTGATACTATCTTTATTATCTGCTCTATTCATCTGGACTCCTGGGCTTGAAACTACTACTCTTTTGTCATATGCTTCTGCAGTTGATTGTTACTGCCAGTGAGGATTGTACATGTCGAATATGGGGAGCTGACGGTGAACAGCTTCAGATGATTAAGGAGCACTTGTAAGTTGTAAACACATTTTCTTGCTTGATGATAATGAAATTAATAATTGATGATTTTTAGATTTTCTAGGAACCGTGGACTTGCAATTGGAAATCATTAATCTTATGTTATCTTAAAGATTTGACACTAAATATATCACCTGTTATTGATTGTCCCTGCTCCTCCTGATTTTTTATGATGGCTGATGTTTGTATACTATGAAGTTTAAAAGGACCTAAGGAATTCTATAACCCTGAATGTTGGACTTTCCTACAAATAGATGCTTCAATTCTGTTCCCTTGAAAAAATATATTTGAAAAAGTGAATTGTTATACTGTCAAGAAATAAAAGCAAGAAAAAATCATGAATTTTCAATTTGTCTGATATCTTTAGATTCTAATTTGCTTCACAATTATGAAAACTTGAGTACTACCTAAATTGTCTTCTCAATGTCTGATTTTGTCATACTGAATGTCTCCTTAATTTTCATGTCTTCCAGATTCTCATTAATTTATTGGATTAGGAAAATAATGAATTATTTGTTTTCTTTGTTATGTATAGAGGAAGGGGTATATGGAGATGTTTATATGATCCAAACTCATCACTCCTCGTTACTGCTGGATTTGACTCTGCTATTAAAGTGCATCGACCACATGCTTCTCCATCCAGGGGCTTGGCAGTGGCACAAGGGTCCCCTGACAGGACAGATATATTCTCCATTTGCATCCCCAATGTATTGGATAATATTGGACTGATGGACAGGTATCATTATTGAATATAATATGCTCACTTAGGATGCCCCTAATATTCCTGTATTTCAAGCTGTTTTGGGGATGCTGGCCATTAAATGGTATTAAACAATTTTTATAGTTACTCGCTTTTTTGTTTTCTTGATTATTGCAGCAAGAGCGAATATGTCCGCTGTTTGCGTTTTGCGTGTGAGGATAGTCTTTATGTTGCAACAAATCATGGTTACCTCTACCATGCTAAAATATGTAGTACTGGAGGTGCCCAGTGGACTCAACTCATTCAGGTCAGCAATGGGGCACCAATTGTCTGTATGGATTTATTGTCTCAAGATTCAATTGAACTTGACTGTGGTGCTGAGGATTGGATTGCTGTTGGAGATGGAAAAGGAAATATGACAGTTATTGGAGTTACTAATGATGATTGTACTCCTACTGTGGGATTAAGCTTTACGTGGCCAGCTGAAATGGAGAGACAGCTCCTGGGAACTCATTGGTGCAAATATCTGGGATGTAGGTAATGACCCTGTCTTATCCATCAATGACAATGTTCCAATTATCTGCAAGGCATTTTGAGCTTGAGCCATGCATAGATATATGCAAGATGCTGAAATGTGTATCTATGGTTCAGGTTTCACTGTCTTATGCATGTCATGATCTCACCATATAAATGACTATCATTCATAAAAATTACCAATGAAACATTTAACTCAGGCAACGAAATTAACTAGTTGTCAATTTGATCACCAATTAATTTTCCCACGTCATTCTTTCTGTTTGATGGACCACAAGATCACAGTAAGTTGAGCTATATGGTCTTCTGATAGTTTCGTCTTACCATGCATGCCATGTAGCACAATCAAATGGATATCCTACAATACATTCTTATATAGTTTACCCTGTGCAATTTTGTTTAAGTTTGTGCTCACATTATTGTTTTACACTTAGTTTATTCATTCTTTCCCCAAAATATTATCATTCTCTGGTGATTAAAAATTCATAGGTACATCTTCACAGCTGATCCTAGAGGAGTATTGAAACTCTGGAGGTTGTCTGACCCCTTGCAATCTAATCTTCAGAGCTCTAAGAGGAGTTACGAAGTGTCACATATAGCAGAATTCATGTCAAGTTATGGAATACGGATAATGTGTTTGGATGCATGCATAGAGGAAGAGGTACTGGTCTATCCATATTTTTTGTCTTTTTTTTTTTGTTTTGGAGGGAGGGTGGGGGGTTGAGGATGGGTGGGTTGAAATTTCTTATTTATGGTTCCTGTTTTCCTGTTCTGACTTGTTCGCCCTCAGCTATTGACAATGTGTGCAGACTATATAAGCTATTTGGTGGAGTCTGACTTTTTGTTGTGATTGAAATAACAATTTTAACAAAACCTTGCCATTCAGTAGAGGTTGACTTTGATATAATTTTGGACGATAACTCTTTCTGAGGAACAGAGAGATGAGATATTTTTCCATGTGACTTTTAAGATGTTATCTTATGAGTACATAGAAGCTTAAAAGGCTTTGGAAATGAATACTCATATTTGAAAATCACTTGTTCTGACCTTTTAAAGTGGAATACGAATGTAAATATCAAAATTTCTGCAGGTCCTAGTATGTGGAGATCTACGTGGTAATATGATTCTGTTCCCACTGCTGAAGTGTCTGGTCCTGAGTACATCTGTTAGACAAGTAGTGAAGATACCCCCATTAAATCATTTTAAAGGAGTTCACGGGATTTCAAGTGTGTCCAGTGTCTCTGTGACTATGCTCAGTTCCTATCAGATTGAAATACGCTCAGTAAGCTCACACATTCATCCCTTTTAATTGTGCCTTGTGATTCAGCTTTCAATGTATTTTGCTTTTTTAAAGATAAATTTGAGAATACTATTAATCATCCACAGAGACAGGCATGCATGTGTTCAACTTAAATTGCATTTATACTTATCTGCCATTATTCTTATTCAGACTGGAGCAGATGGTTGTATATGCTATCTGGAATATGATAGAGATCTGCAGAATTTGCAATTCACAGGGATGAAACAAGTGAAAGGGTTGAGTTTGATCCAATCTGTTTCTGTGGATAACAATTCCATAGATACATTGTCAAACAGCTATGCAGCTGGTTTTGCATCAGTAGATTTCATAGTATGGAACTTAATGAATGAGACGAAGGTACTCTGTATTGCTCTCTCCTCTAACCTGCTTACAAGCAGGTGATAGTAACGTTTACATCACTTTCTGTGTTGCTACTTACTGCCTGTTATACCTAGGGGATTAAGTCCATATGTTATTAGCAGGTTGTGGAAATTTCATGTGGTGGATGGCGGCGTCCTCATTCCTATTATCTTGGAGATGTACCTGAGATGAAGAACTGCTTTGCCTATGTCAAGGTTAGTTTTCTATTTTGAAGTTGTTGCCTGTCCAAGTCTAGGCTGTATTTTGTACTCTTAAAAGTTAAGTGAGCAAATTATATTTCTATAGGCTATATTTTGTATAAAGTAAATAACACCTTCGTACCAAATGTTTGTGCTTAAAATTGTATCATTGTTAGAAAATTGTGTTTTAGATCATTTTATGGTTTTGATTACTGATTTAGAATGAATATGAGCCTGATAGTAAGGAAGAATTATTTTGTGCTCAGTCATTGAATTCTAGCATGATCTCAGCCATTCCTATGCGGATCTGAAGGAAAGATTTTGAGATTCTTTAGCTTCATTTCATTGTCTTGAGGTGACCTTTTATTTTATTTATTTATTTATAGTTTTTAACACCCTTTCTCCAAACTGTGCCTGCTTACTTTAATAAACTTGGGTAATGAATACCAATGTAACTTGTATGAATTTCACCAGTTCCACTTCAGGAAAGTAAAATTTAGTGAACCCTTTTGCTATATGTTGTTGAGTTAATTTAATACACAGCTCAAATATTATTATGACCATATTCTGCATAGAACTTTGGGGACTTATAATTTTGGTACTAGTTTTCGCAAATACTTAAGATTTATCTAATATCCACTTTATTAGAAATTAGACTTAATTACAGTTAGAGATTATGGCCTTATGTTGTCCTTGATGGATACATTACTTTTTATGATCCCAAACATACTTCTCTAAATAGCCCAGCAAATGACTTATAAATATAGTGTCAATTCTGTTTTGCCAGCAGCCATAAACATCCCCCCCCCCCTCTCTCTCTCTCTCTCTAAACAACAAGGTTTTTTTGTTATATAATTCCTAACTTTGTTTCCATTTATCTGATTATTCCAGGATGAAATTATATATATTCATAGGCACTGGATACCTGACAGAGATGGGAAGATATACCCTCAGAGTTTGCATATGCAATTCCATGGGAGAGAGATACATACCTTGTGCTTTATCTCTGAAGACATGCCCCTTGAAAATAACTATAAGCACACCTTATCTAAATCGACTTGGATTGCCACTGGGTGTGAAGATGGAACTGTGAGGTTGACTTGGTAAGACCATTCTTATCTGCTGCTTGAAGAACTGGCTTGATATAATTAGACTACACTTCATTACCTCTTAATGTGCTGCATGTTGACTTTGGTACTGGCATCTGTTTGACTTTAGGTACTCTCCAGGTATTAAAAATTGGTCCACATCAAAATTGCTTGGTGAACATGTTGGTGGATCAGCTGTGAGATCAATATGCTGCGTGTCAAAATTACACATTGTTTCATCAGATTCAACCAATGTGTCTAATGGGAGGGAAGAATCGAGTGTTCCTACTGAGTACAAGGATAATCCAACCCTACTGATTTCAGTTGGTGCAAAGCGTGTCTTAACTTCTTGGCTGCTAAAAAACAGGATGGACAACAAGAAAGGCACCCTTGTTGATCAACAATATAATTCAAGAGGAGATTGTAATAAAGTTTTATCTGATTTGTCCTCATCAATGACATTCCAGTGGCTTTCCACTGACATGCCAGCTAAATATTCAAGTACGCACAAATGTCCAGAAAATGTCAAGGTAGTTGGTTTTGCTGAAAATGTTTCTAATTCAAACATTGATACTGGATCTGGATCACTGTTTCCCACAAGTGAAATAACGGACTTGATTAGAGATAAACAAGAAGATGACTGGAGATATCTTGCAGTTACTGCTTTTCTTGTTAAATCTGCTGGGTCCAGGTGAGAGATGCCTAGTATTTGTTGTCTTAATTTTATTTTATTTTTTCCGACTGGAACCTGACACTTGCCTTTTGTATACCTTTCAGTTCTGTCTGTTTTGTTGTAGTTGCTTGTTCAGATGCTACACTTACGTTACGGGCTTTAGTTTTGCCCTTTCGCTTATGGTATTCACTATTATACCTGTCAAATTCCAAGATAATGATTTTCTTCTCTTATTATATATTTTGTTATGGCATATATGGCTTACTTTCCTTTCACTTGATGGCAGGTTTGATGTTGCTGTGCTGGTTCCTTTATCTGCACCAGTTTTGTCATTGCAACATATAATTTTTCCCGTGTGTAGGCCTTATAAAGGTTAGTCTATCAATAAACTCTCAGATAGGTGGCAAAATTTTTGGCTCCCCTTATCATTTCCTTTCCATGAGTATGGAAGTATAGTCCATACCCTTTCTAAGGGTGTAACTCTAAAATCTATAGGGAGTTGACTTGTTGATTGATGATCACTACCCATGGGAAAATTTTCCAATATACCAGTTACTTTATATCTTTTGAATTTGGATCACTTATTAATTTTTGCTGCGGTTTGGCAATTGGCATGTATGTTACAGCCCATTGCAATATATATTAGTGCTTAGTAGATAAAACGAATGAAAATTATCCCAATCATTAATACACTGTTCCTTTGGCATCTACTTTCTGATCTACATTATTTATTATATTCTGTACAGGTTCTATATTGAGTCTATGTTTTGTTCTCCTCTTTACTGTTGTTCATTCCATTTCTGAACTTTGTTCTGCAGAACACATCCAGGTTGGAAGTGTTTATATTGTGATCAGTGGGTCCACTGATGGGAGTATTGCCTTTTGGGACTTAACAGACAGCATTGAAGCTTTTATACGGCGGGTGTCAGCTTTGAACATAGAGAAGTTCTTTGATTGTCAAAAACGCCCACGCACAGGGAGAGGAAGTCAGGGTGGTAGATGGTGGAGATCTTTAAGCTGTAGCTTATCAAAAAAAAGACAAGGCAAGAGTATGGTTACCTCGAAAGCAGAAGATGAGACTAATAACATCAACTATGCCACAGATGGGACCTCTTCAATGCTGAATAATTTTGAAAACAGCAAGAAGGGTTGTGCTCAAGCCATGCATACAGCTTCACTTGAGTCAGAAACTAACATGAATGATTCCTCGTTGGAAATATGTGAAATACAGCCTTTACTTGTTTTGCACAAAATTCACCAGTCTGGTGTGAATTGTCTCCATGTTTCTGAGATGAAGGGTCATCAAAGTGCTGATAGTTGTCTTGTGTACAATATTATAAGCGGGGGTGATGATCAAGCACTTCATCATCTCGGGATTGAATTATCACTTGAATCAACAAAATTAGATTACGATATTATGACTCCAGATATAAGATATTTGGTCTCTGAATATACAAAGGACCAGAGCAAGACTTATGGGATTAGATTCTTATTTTATGAAAAAATCCCCTCAGCCCACAGCTCTGCTGTGAAAGGTAAAGCCATCTAAGTACCTTGCAATAGACATACGAGGCTTTCTATATGCTCCCTTGATCTTTCCCGCTCCCCCCCCCCCCCCCCCCCNCCCCCTTTCTTCTTTTTTTTTCATTATTCTGAGAATACTTTATGCAAATTTTTCCAAGAGCTTTGCATCTTTTGCTTTTAATTCGTTAAATATTAGCATATTTATTGTCCTTGTAAACCAAATCAATTTGGACCACCCAACAAAACTGAAGCTGATAACCAGAAAAAATCTGAACTTCTAGTATTTGTTTTCACAAGAAACTTACCACTGATGCATATCGTATTTTCATTTTATATTATTAAGGTGTCTGGACAGATGGTTCTTGGATATTTTCAACTGGTCTTGATCAGCGTGTCAGATGCTGGCATCTTCAGGAAAATAAGCTGACTGAGCATGCGCATCTAATAGTTAGTGTGCCTGAGCCTGAAGCATTATGTGCTAGAGCTTATGACAGGTGAATGCTACATATGGAAGGATGATAGATTGGATTGTATATCATATCGTTCTTTTACTTGACTCTTGCTTGTGTCTTATGCAGAGACCGTTATCAGATAGCTGTTGCTGGAAGAGGGATGCAAATAGTTGAGTTTTCTTCATCATCTCACATGAGATGACAGTGATGACTTGTGGAGAATGTAATGATTTTTATTAAATTATTTCTTTTTATACATTAGAATATTAAATAAGGGCCCAGTTTTCTCAACGTCAGCGCAGCTCAGATAACATCAATCCATTGGTGATGCCCAAGTCTCAGAAATTTTAAGCCCGAGTGTCGCTGTTCTATAAGTGCATCTCTTCTATCTTGTACTAGTGTTGAGAATCAGATATTTGATATGAATGTAATAGTAACTTGTATAATTTAAATTACAGTTTTGGATGAATTTGTTAAACATTTATGGATATATCATATATATTTTAGTGCAAAATGACAGGTTACTAGGTTAAATCTTCTGTTTCTCACTTCCCAGGTACAAAGTTAGTAGCATAAGCCCAGGCATTGTTGTTAACAGGGTCAGCAAGATGATCCGCAAGGTTCTCCAAGGGACCCTTACCAGTTACAATGGCTTGAACAAAGAACCCAAACATGGAGAACATGGCAAGCCGTCCATTCTTAATTTCTTTGACCTTAAGTTCTGCAAATGCTTCTGGATCATCAGCAAGTCCCAAGGGATCAAAGCTGCCTCCTGGATAAATGGGGTCTGTGACCTCACCAAGGGGTCCTCCAGCAATACGGTAACCTTCAACAGCACCCATGAGAATGACTTGGGTTGCCCAAATGGCTAAGATGCTCTGAGCATGAATTAAGCTTGGGTTTCCAAGATAATCAAGGCCACCCTCACTGAAGATTTGAGCACCAGCTTTGAACCACACTGCCTCACCAAATTTGACTCCGTTTCTAGAAAGAAGCTCTGGGAAAACACATCCCAAAGCCCCAAGCATTGCCCACCTGGCATGGATCACTTCGAGCTCTCGGTTCCTGGCAAAAGTTTCTGGGTCTGCTGATAACCCTGCAGTATCCCATCCATAATCACCTGGGAATTCTCCAGTCAGGTAAGATGGAGCCTCACCAGAAAATGGTCCAAGGTACTTGACGCGGTCAGGGCCATACCACGGACTTCCAGATGAAGCTGCAGCTTTTCGTGTTGTCTTCCTCATTGAGACTCTACCATGGCTTCGGGTGCTAGTTGTAAACTCTGTTGTGCCCAGAAGTACCTTGCCTGTGAATGGGGATGAAAGTGCCTTGGATGCCATTTGTTTTGCTGCCTATGCAGGAAGTTTAACTTGGGCTGCTTGACAAGTTAATGCAAGTTTGATGGATTTTTATAGGGTCTGGTGAGGCCCACAGTTCTTATCCTAGTAGATATTCACCCTCTTCCTGATTGGTTGATGAGGTTGAGGCTAGGTTACAAGTATCCAACTCACTCTTTCAACCAATCAATAAAGGCCATGAAAGATTCTGCTTGAAAATGACGGTATTTTAACAAATATTTTTCTTCTCCTTTCTCTTTCAAAACAAACAAAAACTAAAGGACAAGTAGTGTTAACTAGTCTTGTAAGATATCAAATGGTATTTTAACATAGATGCACATTTTCACATTTAAGGTGCACTGATCCAGGACTTTAGATCTATTCTACCTCGGTTCGTAAGTCCTTCTTAGTGTTTTATTTCTTTTTTTTTGTTTTCTCCTCCTTGTTATCTCCTGTAAAAGAAATAGTGTTTGGGGGATAACCCGTCATGAAGCACGCCGCGACCATGCCCGCCCCCTTCTCCCTTCCCTTTTTCTTTTTTAATAAAAAAAAAAACAAAATATAAAGTATGCAGTGGAAAAAGCACCTCTAAATCCACTGTAACATGTTTCAAAGAGCATAGAACATATTCTAAACTAAAGCCAAATCTAACGGAACATGTAAAGGTGACGATGCCTGATTTTGGTTCAAAGGAGAGAGGTTGGTTAAGTGGGACCACTTGAAAAGATAAATGGCCAAGGTCGGGTGTATACCCGAGCTTGATGCTGAGGGGATATGAAATGGGAGTTTTATGTATCCCTTTTGTCTTGTCCGAAAAGCGTATCCTTTTATTTCTTGTCCTCTACTTATTTATAGGGAGATTCTCAGGTTTAAAGGATTTAGGGAATGGGTTCAGTTATGGGCTTGGTGATAATGGGCTTAGACTTTATGGGCCGAAATATTGGGTATCTACAAAAGGCAAGGCAATTTATTAAATTATTTGTTCAGTTTTTCAGACAATGCATGGTATTTGAAGACTAAGGTAATAATTTAATGGGCAAAATTGTGGGGGGAAAATAGTTTATTGGAAGGTCTAATATTCTGATCTGATTTATACGTTTACCAAAAAAATAATCTGATTAAGTTGACTAATTGTATCCAAAATATTAAACACTGTCGGCGCAGTACAGAAATAACTAAAACAATATGTTAATCATGTAGGATAAACGTCCAGTAGCGCAGTACGTATTATATATATTATACTAATACTTGATGCCTCTACATTGACTGGAAACCGGGGTATTGAATTGAACAAGTATAGTCAATATGGCAAAAACAATAATGTATAGTCAAGGTCCAAGAAAGAACGGGTTTTAAACTATCCCCCCTCCCAAATAAACTATAATTATCTCATTAAATTAAATTCAGCATAATTGTGTTCTTTAAAACAATGACTTTAGAGAATAAATTTTTATTAATTGGTTTCTCTTCTCCAGTAATTAGGAAAATTAACAGACTATATATCTAGACATTACAAAATTTACATGTGTGATTTTATTTTAAGTTCAAACTTATCCATATGAATTTGATAGTAAATATAGATAACTGTGTCCAAAAAAAACCCACGGAGACAGGAGACACGTGCCTGATTTTGATTGGAAAAAATGGATAATTTGGACAGTAATCAATCNGAAAAAATGGATAATTTAGACAGTAATCAATCATCTAACCGTCACGTCACCAACCGCATACGACCGGTACGTGCCAGTCCGCCCAACCCTCTGCTATCCATTTATCTTTCTCTCTTTTTCTCTCTTTCGGATTTCTTTTTAATTTTTCTCCTTTTAGAAAAAAAAAAAATTTAATGGGAGCGCACATAGGCCATAGCTCATCTCCAAACAATTTCCAACTGCCTCCACCTCTTTGCCGACGCACCGCACCACACGCTATCACATGTTATGTGCAACCTTTACTCCTTAATTGCTGCCACGTCATTTGAGTGAATGGTGAGCCTTGAGTAATATTATTATGGCGTAGCTTGACTGCAGTCAACTATCTTGCTTTGAGTAGATAGTTCCTTTAGAAAAAAAGATCAGAAAGGAAAGTGCATTAAACAGAATTAAGGTATTTCACAAGTCAAGTAATATAATCTTTGACTATACCTTAAATTCTGCCAAATGGAAGGAGCTCATAGTATATTCCCTAGCTATTTAGTTGGCCACCAACCTACTACCACGTTTGCAACACTCAAATTTTGACACACCAAAGTTGTTGAGTTTATTGGGAATGCCAGTGTTCGGTAAATGAACCATAGCCCTTTCTTTAATTTGGAGGTCAAAGAATGGTTGGCATTTTGCCACGCCTCAACCTTGTCTAAGGGTCTGTTTGAGAGTTTTTTTTTTTGAGGAGAGAGGAGAAAAGAGTAGAGGGAGAGAAAGTAAGGGAAGAAAAAAGGAGATATTTTTTTCTCCTTTGTTTAGATGATTAAAATGAATAAAAGGAGACGAAATGAAAAAAAAAATTATAATTTTACAAATTTATCATTTATTTATAAAGTAAATATATTTAATATAAAATTTAATAATTTTATTTAAATAATGTTTTAAAAAGAATTTAAAAAAAATAAATATAGGTATAATAGTAAACTATTCTGTTTTCTCTCTAAACCCCCAAATTGGGGAAACATAAAAATAAGGTAAAAAATGAATGCAAGGGTTTGAGATTACCCATTGGTTTTCTTTCCTATTTTAATCTTGAACTCTCAAACAAAGAGATGAACACATTTACTTATTTATTTTTCTCTCATTTCCTTTCAATTTTAACTCCTAAACAAACTCTAAAGATATGATAGTGGTCACCTTTTGCATATTGTAAATTTTCTAATGTGTCATGGAATCCCGAAATTTTAATTAATGAGGACAAGAAATAAATTATAAATTTTTATAAAAAAATATTATAAATATATATAAGTGATAAAATAATAATATAAAATACATAAGATAATAATGAATCCTAAATTTGTGATGGTAAATGTAGCGTGGTGCTTACTACTGTGATAAAAGAGGAATGAAAAAACTTTATAAATGACTTAATTCTCTCTCTGTTTTAATGACTTTTTATTTTTTTCTTCAATTCACTATTACTTCTCACGTGAACTCTCAAATAACTTTTAAATTCAATCTAAAAAAATTAATAGGATACAGCTAACTAAAAGAGTGGTAAGAATTTGACCCTTATGGAAGCAGCTTCTAAATTTTCATAAGTACAAGAAAAAAATTTACCACATATATTAATTTAATTTTTTTTTACCTTTGCGCCCACGCTAGCATTCATGTACATGGATTCGCTCGGCCTTCACATCTTCCCTTTACTAAAGTGTATAACTATACCAGACAAAATTTAAAGCTTTATTTAGTGATCGATTTAAGAGGCAAATCTAGGAACAATTGCTTTCACTGAAAAACATATCAACAATTTGCTTCACACAAAAGGTTTGCATTAATGTCGATATCCTGAATTTTATAGAATCCCTTGAAGTGGTAGCTGCTATATCATCCCAAAAAACCATGATGATCCTTATCAATCACACATCTTGCCTTTTGCGACTGAAAAATATTAATAATATACTTAGTCAAACTTAACGTGCCTATTGATTACATCATTTTAAATTAGTGGGAAAGAAGAAAAAAATATATACTTGTTTATCTTTTGTCAAGGTAAAAATTCAACCAAGTTGATTTTATTTATTTTTTATTCTTCTGTTTTTCCCATGATGTAAGCGTAATACAAATAGAAAAAGAAAAAAATCACGCAACAAAAAGTTTGAATCTTTTATAGTGAACTTTAAATAATAAAGAGCAGCGAAATAACTATTGATAAAAAAAAAATTAATGATTGAGATTTTGATAAAATATATATTCTCGGATGATAATTTATGAATTCTTAAAAATTCACACTCTTAATCTTTTGTTTATTAGTGATAATCTAAATACACTTTATATTTTGAAATACACCTCTTACTTTAGCAAATATGAACCCCACAAGAAAAGTCAAGTTAATTCACTAAAACCTCAATGTCAATGTTGCTAATTAAATTTTAAGTCGAACCCTAGAGACCAAAAGTATATTTAAATCCTTTAAACAAATCAGAGGATTATGCTAACATGATAAGTTGTATGATAATATAATATTGACTAATTCGGCTTTAAAAAATATATATTGGCCGATCTCACATTAAAAAAAAAAATCATTGATATGAAATTATTGATAAAATTTCTCTCTAATGAAATATAAAAATAATATTAGAACTTTTGATTAAGCATTAAATTCTGAATCTGGCTGATGTAAGGATTGATGGTAGGTAATAAGATCTAGTGATCTATTCAAGTTGGTCCACCAACACACACTCAAATGGAATTATTTTAAACCTCTTCCAAGTTTACCTAATTTGCTTATTTTATTTTTTTAAAAATATTACTTATATACCACAATTTTATATTATTTATATTACAATAAATTCTAATGAGTCTTTTAAAAAAAAAATTGAGGGTGTCCAATTAAAATTGTACCATTTTTTCCATTAACTTAAGGAAACGCCCACTCTTGGAGTCGAGCGATGACCGGTTATAGTTGGTGAACAACCGGCATTTTCCGGTAATATATAATATGCTTACACTATTATGAATATTTGAAGCCCTGTGAATATGATATAGCCAATCCCGAGATCCTTTCAATTTTGGTAAGAGGGTCGAACCCTCACCAACCCCCACAAATCCCATACCTCCATTTCGCCCTCAAATCTGACGGCCACGGATTTGTCACGCACCTTAGATTCCAAACCAGGACCGTTTTAGCCGATTTCCCACCGCAAGTTCCGGTACCCGGTCACGTGGGCCGTTATTCACTATAAATACGGGTTTTCTCGTTGAGAATCAGTGTCCTTCACCAGTGGTATCGAGTTCTGCTTTGGTTACTCGAGGTCTGGTTTGAGCGAGTGTACGCCCAAGCTTTTGCTCTTTAGATCTATTATACTCAGTCGCTCCAGGTTAGTCTTCTGCTTTTTACTACCATTTTCTCTTTTTTCGCACTTTCTTTATTCCTGCCAAGTTCTGTTTATGCTCTCGCCTCTATTTCAGAGGTTTTCTTTACTTGCTAGGTTCTGTGTACGATTTTTGTAACATTTAATGGAAACCGTTTTGTCCAAGTTCTGTTTATACTCACTCACCACAGTGTACGGTTTTCTTTACATGTTTGGTGGTAACAGATCTCGATTTCTTTTTTGGATTGCTGTATGTGGGTTAAGGTTCAGTTTGCTCAATTCTGCTGTCGTTTGTGATTATGGAATGCCTCGTATCTCCCTTTCTGAAAGGATCTATTAACTGTTGGAAGTTGAGCTCGTAAATTGGAATCCAATGTTCCTTTCAATTTGTTCTATTCGGTTTTTCTGAACTGTGATCTTCTATGTGATAGATCTGATACTATTCTAAAACCCATCCATTGTAACTCTTCCTGTTACCCGATTTAGTGTTGTTTCATTTGGCTTTGATTTTTACACTGTGAAAAGTGGTTTGAGCAGCTTATGATCGATCTGATGCAGTGGATTTTAATATCTTGTTTACTGAATTGTTATAGCATTTTGTCAATTGATTTGCATGATTTACACCAGGTTTCAATTTGGGCTTATTTTCTCCTGAACTCAAATGTTCTGGTGGTCCTTTTAGTTTTCATTTCTAGTCATATTTACAAGAAAGTAGAATATAACCACCTCAAATTTTTAATACCCATTAAAATATAATTTTTAAGTTGCAACTGATAGTTTAGCGCCATAATGCGTTTTCATGTTTCTTTTTTGTCCTGAAGTTCCAGATTCTGTTCTACTTTATTTGGTGCTCAGGGAATCTTGACATTCTTTGTTCTCGTTTTGGTTACACTTGTTTGGGAGATAAGCTTTTTGAAAGTAAGGATAAACTGTTCTGATCAGATTCTTGTAGGATGTAATCTGATACCATCAAGTTTCTAGATTTTCTTGTAATTTATTTGAGGAATATATGGGTTTATTCTTTTGTATTATAATCTTTTGTCAGTTATCTTCTAAGCACACTTTGGCCAATATTGTATTCTTTGTTAGACTGAATTTGTTTTTACTTTTTGTCTTGTGTAGCTTGAGAAATGGAGACCTTTCTATTCACTTCTGAATCTGTCAACGAGGGTCACCCTGACAAGCTGTGCGACCAGATCTCGGATGCAGTGCTGGATGCCTGCCTTGAACAGGACCCTGACAGCAAGGTTGCCTGCGAGACATGCACCAAGACTAACATGGTCATGGTCTTTGGAGAAATTACAACCAAGGCCAATGTAGACTATGAGAAGATTGTCCGTTACACATGCCGTAATATTGGATTTGTCTCTGATGATGTGGGTCTTGACGCTGACAAATGCAAAGTCTTGGTAAATATTGAGCAGCAGAGCCCTGATATTGCCCAAGGTGTTCACGGCCACTTTACCAAGCGCCCAGAGGAGGTTGGTGCTGGTGACCAGGGTCACATGTTTGGATATGCCACTGATGAAACCCCTGAATATATGCCATTGAGCCATGTCCTTGCAACCAAGCTAGGAGCTCGCCTCACTGAGGTTAGGAAGAATGGTACCTGCGCTTGGCTTAGACCTGATGGTAAGACACAAGTAACAGTCGAGTACTACAATGATAATGGTGCTATGGTTCCAGTTCGTGTCCACACTGTCCTTATTTCCACCCAGCATGATGAGACTGTCACTAATGAACAAATTGCTGCTGATCTTAAGGAGCATGTCATCAAGCCCATCATCCCTGAAAAGTACCTAGATGACAAGACCATCTTCCACCTAAACCCTTCTGGCCGCTTTGTCATTGGTGGCCCTCATGGTGATGCCGGTCTTACTGGGCGAAAGATTATCATTGATACTTATGGTGGCTGGGGTGCCCATGGTGGTGGTGCTTTCTCTGGCAAGGATCCTACTAAGGTTGACAGAAGCGGTGCCTATGTTGCCAGGCAGGCAGCTAAGAGTATTGTGGCAAATGGACTTGCCCGTAGGTGCCTTGTGCAAGTTTCTTATGCCATTGGTGTTCCTGAGCCCTTGTCAGTTTTTATTGACTCTTATGGAACCGGAAAGATTCCTGACAAGGAAATTCTTCAACTTGTGAAGGAGAACTTTGACTTTAGGCCTGGGATGATCACCATTAACTTGGACCTTAAGAGGGGTGGCCATAGGTTCCTCAAGACAGCTGCTTACGGACACTTTGGAAGGGACGAACCAGACTTCACCTGGGAAGTTGTGAAGCCACTCAAGTGGGAGAAGCCTCAATCTTAAGAGCTGTGAATCGTAATCTTGCCCTTCGGTGGTGGTCTTTACTAGTTGTGGATGAATAATTCGTGTGTTAAGTTGCTGCTGCTCCGTCCATAGATCTAATGCAATAGTTGATGTTACAATCTCATACCTAAAATGCTTTTTTAGCGCTTTTTTTGTTTCTTTTCTCTTCGCTTCTTACAATTTAATTTTTGGTTATGTAATGTTACGGTGTTGGCTCAATGAAATCTATCAGAATTTTGCCCCAATTTATTGATTGAAATGGTGAGAAACATGTCAAACTTGACTGCAATTATCTCAGCATAATATATTTTTCTTTGATTCTCTTGCTCGCAAATTGGGTGGGAACTTTCATCGCTTTGGCGGGCCAGCTTTATGGTCATTGACTCATTGGCCAAGCACCAGGAGAATTTGCCCAAAATGATCATCAACTTAGAAATTTGGATTTTAACAAAAGGTTGCATCAAGTTCCGGAAGTGGAAACTGCTATTCACGAAAGCCATATGATTCATATTACGTGCAGCTTCATCATAGACGCGTATTTGGACTTTTACCAGTTTTAATTGAAGTCTATATGATCCATCGCAAAAATTCACAATGTGCGAGAGCTCCATAATAGATTAAAACGTCCCAATTGGGTAATTACAATCTCAAGATAATTGCAGGTAAATCTCCAATATGAATTACACGAGATACTAAGGAAATTCCATTCCAATTGTTGCATTCATTCTGTGAATTAAGACATGGAAGATATGCTTTCATTTTGAAAGAATCTCTTCCATTTTTGACTAAAATTTTTCAGATATTTACAATCTATCCTTATCCTTAACCCCCCTCCTCTCAATATCTACCTAACAGATATTTGGTAGCATGCTCTAATTCTGTTATGTATACACGATGGAAAGTTATATGCCCTTCTAGAAATAGAAACTATTCTCAGACAAGAGCTGGAGATTCTTCGCTTCGGTTGGTCTAACGAGAACTTTCTTTATGGATGTGCTATCAATGGGCCTAGGCTCACAGTTCCACTCTTTTTAACATTACAGGCCCAGCATTATAAATATAATTACTCAACCAGTACTATTTTTACATTAGCAAAAAAAAAGAAAACTAGTATTACTTTTCAGCCAGTATGCATTACCCAATACTTTCTGGTCTCTTGAATGAATTTTCCTGATGGAAGAAGAAATGTTGCATATACTTGATAGATTAGTGTTCCATACCATTGATTTTGATTTGTCATATAGCATTTATTCATTGATAATATATGATTTATGTAAAGCAGGCACGTATATAGAATATATACTTATCTATCAGAATTGATTTATTGTTTATGTGATGGGAGACATCCTATATTCCTATCCCTTTCTTGGGAACCCCATTCATAAGTTGAGTCTAAAATATGTCAAATATTGCCTGCCCAACATACAGCCTTTAAAATACCGCTTAAGCCTTAATGAGTGGCAGAGCTACACGGGTTAGGTCAATCCAAAACCAAAATCCCATCACGTCATCAACATGAAAATATTGCATTAAAAAAAAAATTATTGTTTTTTTTGGAGGGTACAGTGGGAGGAGGGGAAAACACTAAACACGCACTTCGGAGTGAGTGGCACCGGCACCCGTGCATTTGGGCTGAGTCATTACAGATTAACATCAGTAAATCACCTGTAATGANAAGCCTTAATGAGTGGTAGAGCTACACGGGTTAGGTCAATCCAAAACCAAAATCCCATCACGTCATCAACATGAAAATATTGCATTAAAAAAAAATTATTGTTTTTTTTGGAGGGTACAGTGGGAGGAGGGGAAAACACTAAACACGCACTTCGGAGTGAGTGGCACCGGCACCCGTGCATTTGGGCTGAGTCATTACAGATTAACATCAGTAAATCACCTGTAATGACATTATCATTTAAGTATTCTCATCATTCAATAAAAGTAAAAAACTGAGGGTTCCCATACAGATATAACATTGTCCTATTAATGATTCTATCAAATTGAGACTGAAAGAAAATTTTGCAGTATCCACATAGAACAGAAGTACATTGATGGATAAAGAATATGTAAGTAACATTGCACAATATAGCCAATACAGAGCACCAGTCCTACAGGAAATCTCGGTCATACAGTCTATGATCGCATCCTAATACATTGCCTATAAAATTTTATTAAGTTACATGTTAATGAACCTCAGCTTGTACCGAAATCCAATGACTCCCACCTGAAGGGTCCAAACACATAGAGAACTTCAGGTGAGCTTTTAAATAGAAGGGCTACACAGACACAGACAGCTGCTATGGCCACCATTGAGAGCATTGCAGGTTTGTACACCAAAGACCTGCCCATTGTGGTTCTACAAGACAATTTATGATCACAAAGTCTGCAGTGCCCTTGGGCATTTCTTACTGAAGCCTTTCCAATCTCAAAGCTAGTGGACAACTCGTTTTGCTTCTGCTTTGTACTGCTATCTGGTTGTTCGCTGGGAATCTCAACCACCACATGAGCTGCTGCTACTTGTCTCTTGTTAATTTTCTTCTGAACCAGGTGAATGTAAGTATAATGGCCCCGTAATCGTGCATAATCTTCAGGTGTGGAGCCTGTGGTATCACGAGCACTCTTCCATGCTTCAATTCCCACCTGATTCAGAAACCCCATGTTATCATCTCCAATAGATAATATAACACAAACCAGAACACATATTTTCCAACAAGACATGTAAAGAAGGGATGATTTTCATGCTGAAATTAATGTATGTGTGTGCACGCGAACGAGTCTGCAACGATCACTACAATCTTTTTCTTAACTTTTTTCCCCATTCCCAAAAGAGGGGAGGGGCAGGGAACTGGGTTCATCAGAGAGGTCATTTACCATTACTATATCAAGCAAATGAGATAAGACAAGAAATTAAAAGTGACAAGGTGTACTTTAGCTGATCAAGCAGCAAAATAGATTGATTGCCTCTGACTCACATAGATTGATTGCACCAAAGTCTATATTTGCAAATGATTTGATTAAAGGATTAGACAAGGATGACAAGAATTCAAAAAATGGTCACTGTCATGATGTAGGATTTGTAATATGATAGACATGCACAAGTAGTAAATGCAGCAATAATGTTTCATACACCTTAGAAGAAAATATGGCAACTATTAAAGAACTCTATTCTCACAATGATGTAACTTAAAGATAGCAGAAATGTTACCATGCACGGATCATCAGTTAAAGCATCCAGTACTTCCTCAGAACCATCTTTTCCAGCTGCTATGTGGAGTGGTGTCAAACCTGCAGGACCAACAACATCAGGTCTAAACAAGAAGCTCCGATTCTCTCCATCAACCAGTGCCTTGTTGTCAGGTCCTAGTTTGTCAGAAATATTCTCAGGGGCATATCTCAAAAGCAGTTCAACCAACTGCCTGCTATTTCTCCTTACAGCTCTATGAAGAAGGCCCATCTCTGAAAGTGCAAGATACAGGGAAGGTTGATCTCCAGTATCCACAGTTCCATCCAGTAGTAGGTTCAATAATTTCCTCACTACTGCACACCAATCATGGTCCACAGAGAACTCCATGAGCCACTTGAACCGTTTCAATGGAAAGAGATCTGCATTAGAATTTAAGTGAACCAGCCTAGATTTCAATTGGCTTCTGTGGAGAAGCCACCCCATTTCATGAATGAAATCCATGGCTTGACTTTTAGTTTTGATTTTTCCAGCTCCTCCAACATCTAAATCAGTTTCACTTGATTCTAGTAGAGTCTCAAGCACACAGATTTCTGAGCAAACATCCTCCTCCGCAACTATAAAAGGAAAAAAACTGCTGCTCAAACCCTGGTCCTCAATCTGGCAAATTTAAGAAAAGTAGAAAATATAAGAAGGGCACATAGCATTACTACAGGATTTCCTATCTTCAGTTAAGAACATGGCAAAATTGTAAGCAGATGCATATAAATGTCAATGACAATCATATGAAACAACTTATGAATTAGGACACCATCAACAGTTACTAGTGTGCATGAGCGTGTCACATTTAAACCCATACAAAATTGAACAGCATAAAATAAGTGACAACAGATCTTCCTCAGTCTTACACTTAACGTAAAGAACATAATGTAAGTGGATAAAGCATTAGAGGACAGAGTATATTCACACTTCCTTCATCATCTTACAGTTTATAAAACATCTTTCATGACAACCAATTTACTGCCCGTACTGCTTCAGCAGAGAGAAAGTATACGCAGCAACAAATTCCATCAATTTCAATCCTCTTGTCTAAAGTAGGAGATCTGTCAATGATTAAAATCCAATCTAATAGGATCTAAGGGAACTAAAATTCAGTCATATTCAAAATTCAAGTTTTATCTAGGCTAATATATCATGGAAAGATCTCTTATGGCCTCCCACATTTTCCATTCTTATTAAAACTTACTAATACGTCCCTCAATTAGAAGGAAAAGGTATAGCAGGCCAATAAAAGAAAACTAGAGTAGGAGATGAATTTGCTTGTCCCGAGGATTGAAGAATAAACTGCTCACGTTCCCTATTTAAAAACACACACACACACACTGGAATGAAGAAAAAGCACCTCAATAAATCCTCTTCCATTTGGCACAGGGACAGCACATGAAAACTGGACACATTGAAGCTCATCAACCTCTTTGTAGCAATCAAGGCCATCCATTGACTCATAAGCATCTTTTTTTTTGGCTGTGGATTCATGCGCATCTTCACAGACCAGATATTTCCCTTCTAGAGCGCACAACAACCTGAGAGGAGGTTTAAGGGTAATATAACATGCTAGTCCAACACAAGATTCATATATTTAAACCAAATGATGGAACCTAAAGAACCATTCCAAAAGACTCTCAAATTTTGTAATTAACTTGGAAAAAATGCAAAGCATTTATATTTTGCAGAGAAAGAGGTGGATACCTGGCGGCAGGGTGAATCAGGTTAATGCCCTTAACTGAAAATTGAGTTCTCTTAGATGCTGGTACGGCAATCGGACTAACACTCAAAATCTTACTATAATTGTAACTTCTGAAAGGTAAGGATGTATCTATGACAACCTGACCTGCAGCAGGAAAACTGCAGTAAGATGGCAAGTCATAAAAAGACATGCTACTACTCTTCACACTTTTTAATGATGCATTTCTCAAAATGATTTTCTTGTTCATAGTCAATGACTAAGATGACCGTAACTCATACATAATGAATCCTGAAGTATTAAAAGTATTTTAACTGAAAAGGAAAAGAAAAGAAAGAAGCGCAGGGGGGGGCAGACGTGAGTGATGTTGATATGTGACATATATAAGTTCAATAAAAAGGACCTGACTTATGACTTTTAAAAACTTAATGTACTTGATTGAACACAATACCGACTAACAACAAAAACAAGAATAACAGAAATATGAAGAGACCGTTGAAAATGAAGGCTATCTGATGCTGCAGCCTTATGTAAACCCATCCATTTCTCCAGAAAGCATCGTCTGAGACCTCCAGAAGCCTATTCAAACTGGAAGTCAGATCATAGCAAATCTGTAAAAAACAAACCAAGTCTTGTAAGGTCAAGAGAGTCTCTGATAATAGAATTAACCACCCACACAACATTCTAGTAGTTTTAGAAGGAAAAAGCTTACTTCCTCCCAAGCAGCCTCGGCTTGACGCAGATAAATGGTCAAAACAATACAACCCGGTCGTATGTAGCTCTCAATGTCAGTAGGACTGTGGGATAACCAGTCAAGAATCTGGAATTCCAAATCATTACCATCATTAAATTTCAAAGGAAGAATGGAAAGCAGTTAAAGTCCTTTGCTTTGGAAGCTTAAAGTACCTGTGCTCTAAGTACGAGAGGAAAAGCATTTGGTTCTTTACCAAAGAGTTTAAAAACAATTCGATCTGTGCGGCTCTGGAATAGCGGAAACAGATACATTAACTGTTAGATGACAACTTCACAACATTGCATATTTGACACATAAAAAGGCATGGTTTAACCTATGCTAGAAAAGGTAACAACTTTTACTGATCCCTCCAAGGATCAGGGAATAAGAGATATGAATCAAACACATAAGAATTGGATGAAGCAAGTACCAGAATACAATTTTGTATATCACACAAAGGTATTGAGTAGGAGATTGCAAGACAACTAAAAATTTCTCCATGATAATCAAGCAGCATCATGTTGGACACCTGAGGAGGGTCCAACAAGGTCTTTCACAAGAAAGCTACTCAGGGTTCAGAGTGGCGTGACATTCTCAAGTGAATGCTTTCATATTAGACACAAAATCCATATCCAGGCATACCATACAAACCAGGATTTGTGCAGAGATATAGACAAGGAAAGAGTAATTATGAAGTAGCATTAACACTTTGAAGGGTTGTAAAGTAAAAACTATGATGATCAAAATACTCATTTCTAATAATTTTCCCTTGAGGAATTCTTTTCCTTTTTTATCCACCTGCAAACAAATATTCTTCTGAAATCATAAGAAACAGCTAACCAAGGGTAATTGGGCCTTCTTCTTTCTTGCTAAGCATGACTAGATGAAGCAATTCAGCACTTCGTGGCATTCCATGGGACATTAAGATGGCACAAAGAAGTTTAATAACCAAAACAAAAAAATACTCCATAATACACACCAGTGCTTATGCGCAATTCTGCAGAACATCCTCAACTTATGAAGAAAGTCACATAATCTTAATCATGGGATAAGTAGCATGTGAAGGTAAGGACTGTGTACATAAGCACAAGGAGAACAGCCAATCCACACAGATGCTGAAACATAAACATACCTGAGCTTCTCCACTAGAACTAGAAGGGGATTGAGCAGATGCAGAATCTGAATTTCCACTTGTTTGAGGTGGACTTGACTGGAGAGAATCTTGTTGCGCCCAAGGGTAATCAAGAGAGCCAGTCGCAAGATTTGCAGAGATGGGTAATCTTTCCATATCTTCCATGCCATCATCTGAGTCAATATATATGTCATTCAAATCAAAATTATTGATCTTGATCTGTCCAGCAGTACTGTCTCTAGCCTCAGAGTAAGCTGGAGGACTATTTGAAATGCTAGGTTTTGTAGAAGACGTGGTTTGTTGATCAGAAGCCCTGGCATCATGTGCATGCATCACTTGATGTTGCATTTCAGTCATAGATACTGCCTGATGTTGTCTTATAAGGCCTGGAGAACCATTTGATAATAAAGTAGAAACCATCTCTGACTTTCCAGATGATGTCCCTTCTTTCAACAAATTCCCAGGTTCCTGCAAAAGGTTAGACAAGTTTTTGCCCCCTTGTTCACCATTTTGACTAGCAAGGCTCCTTAGAAGATGAGATAGCAGATCCTGATCTGTTGTCTGATCTGACCTATTAGCTATAGTACAAAAAAGACATCATTATCCATCCCCAACAAGCTCATCCACAGCAGAAATACCAAATAGAAAAAACAGATACAAGAAGATTCTCAGTAAGCAAATATATTTTTAATTACTGAAGGCCCAAAGTTATTCTCAACATATGCTTCAATTAATAAGTGCCTCCAAGCTCACATATATTAGTCTCATGATCTCATAACATTATACAAGATTGACAGATTTACATGTGAAATATTTCCATATCCCCTAATCTGACATTTGATTGCATGCCAAAACATACACATTCTCTAATAGACGAGAATAAAACAAGTCATTGGAGAGCCTTGTATCTTTTAGAATTTCAACATAACAGCCAATAAATACTGTAATCTGCACATCCTTATGCAGTGGCCAATCACTGATCATTCAGGACAGCTTCAGTTATGATAATGTCAATTTTGGCAAAATGTTCAGACCAAAACAGACGTGTCAAGTTCATTTCATTTTATTCATTCTTCAGCTTTCTTCATATAGGATTAGGGACAGGCATTACACTTTTATATAGTATTGAGATTATCAAACAGCCACAATTTTTTTGCCAAAGCAACTTATTATCACAGGAATTTATCATTGCACTCTGAAGTCTGAGCAATGGTCTTAGACTCTTAGTTAATCAGTAATGAAAATTATCAGGCTATTAACAAGGACTAAAGTCTAAGGAAGATGAAAGAAATCAGCTACCAACCGAGCAAAGCCCAAAATATCACCAAGTAAAGGCAAAGAGATCAGAGAACCATGGAGAGAAGACTTTGTCATATTCCCTAGTCCAAACTACCTTTGCTAAAACGAAGTGCAGCTTTCATAAACCTTATTTGCAGATGACCAAACTACCTTACTGCAGCTATCATAGTAGGTATGGTCTATAATAATGAATAGTTTAACTATAAAACTATCATATCATCTTTCATCATTTCAAACAAGATAACCAGGCAGCAAGAAATGCCATATATTAGAATCAAGCAAAATTTGACATGAAATTATCTCCTCTATTTATAAAATTTAAGATCAAAGAATTACTTACAATGCATATTTGAAAGTATCTTCAATAAACTAATCAACAGATAGCTACTAGTCTGATCATCGTTTAGTGAACTTCCATTAGGAACAACATCATGATTTGTTTTCCTTCTTCGTTTATTATGGCCTGCCAAACGTCTTCGACAGCTTCTCTTTCCTTCATCAAACTCTTGAAGAATGTGAAACCTGCGGACGGTGTAGAAGAATGTCATGAAATAGAGCGATTTATGCTTTAAACGCTTGCATAAAGGAATTAATTAAACTTCAACTAACACAAAATAAACCGTAAAGGGATTAAAGGATTCATAACATTACAGTAGCCTACAAAAGTTTGAGTTAGTGCCCGCCTGGCCAAAACATCCATCATGATATTCTGCAGTATTCGGATATAATTGTTGAGCTATGTGTTAATTATACTATGGTCTTGTAATTAATTTTATTTATTTCCTATTTTATTTTTATTAAATAAAATAAATTTCAAGTTGATTAACCACTACTAAAATTTAAATTAGCCAAGATTAAAACTTACCGACTACATTGTTGACAGAACCGCTGCATTACATTCCCGACGAGAGCCCTACTAGCCTTGGAGTGCATCTCACAAACTTTATGGCGTCTGTGATAATCTTTAGCGTTGCTCAGATCTGCACCGCAGTCCTCCACCTGACACACCGCTCGATTTGAACTACCTCCAGTTAATCTGGTTTTCTTCCCATTTGTTCCTTCCCAACTTGCTATCTCCCTATCAGCAATTGGAGAACCATTACCACCAAGCTTTAAGCTGAGGCTACCTGCTTCCTCATTCAAACAGTCATCTTCAACCACAATTACTCTCCTTTTCTTCTCCCCTTCCTTCTTACCCTTTTCAATCTCAAGATTTACCTCATCAGAGCAAGACGATGAACTGTTAGAGGAACCCCCGGCCGTGGGGATCCCAGAACCAAGAGGGAAAAATTGTTGACCTACACTATCTGTAGGCACGGGATTCAGAGGGCTAGCTATGAAAAGATCACCATCCCACTTCCACTCATTTAAATCCCATTCCACGGACCTCTTTCCCACAGCACGCAAATCTGAGGAACCCATACCATAATAGTGAAAAGCTTCTGTGCCAAATCTGGCCTCCATACTCACAGCCCAAAAGTTCCAATCTTTCAATAAATCCAAAAATTGTAACCCAATATGCAAAATTAAGGTGCAGTATCAAATCAGCAGCACATAATTCGACTTAATCAGCCTCAGTTCTTCCCCAAAAGTCCAGAAACACCACACCCGCACTACCATGATTCCAATTAAGCGCAACCCACATAGCCAATAAGGACCAACTAACTAGCAACCCCTACAAAGTCAACTAAAACCAAGCTGAGCTGAAGTACAAGGAGCTCTTGCCATCTAATAAAACCATCAAAGAAAAAAGAGAAAAAAAAATTAAAATTCAACAACAATCAGATGAAGTCAAGCCAAACATGGTACTCACCCAGGTGTAAGTCTGAAATTCGGTGTTGGGAGGAAAAGCAGATCGGCGGCAGGTAGACAGCGGCAAGTGAATGTCGGAAAGTGCGCGAAGTACGAGGGGTAAATTGGCGATAGGTTCGAAGGAGGACGGAACAGAAAAGGTAGTGATGATGATGACGATGATGATGGTGATGTGAATATGAATGTGAATGGGGTTTCTTTGGTGAGAAGGTCTGATATGGTTATGAAATTCTATGGCAACACTACCAAACAATAAAAAGGGCAAAAAAAAAAAAGGGTTAATCTCTAACAATAAGAAAAGGAGGTGGTGGTGGGAACAGCATGCCCACCCCAAAGTGGTGGGCCACTTGCACACACTGCGTGTCTCTCGCCTTTACGTTGGAGGGAAGAAACCAAAAAAAAAAAAAGATGCCTCACCTCGCTTTCCTCAGTACTGCTTAAGCTAACAGAACAGAACACAAGTCTCTCCAGACTACTGGACTCGCCTGTCATCCCCGCGTTTCGTTTAGTAAACGTCACATTCTTGGGCGTGTCCATAACAGTTTTTTGGGACTGAGCACATGCTGAGTAATCCACGTGTATCCACAACCACAAGAGTCAAAATCTAGGATACTCCCACTCCAAATTACCAACACTGGATTTACTTCAGTTCTCTCATTATTAAACTTGGATTTTCATTCTTATTACCATACACGTGAATATACCAGTAGATTGCTCTTCCACATTAGGAATCAGTATCTTTCATTAAATTATTATTAAAAATAAGCTAATTTTAAATGATCATGCTCTAATATTACATACTTTTTTAGTATGCAAAAAAAAAAATATTATAAATTAAAATAAAATTTTGAAATTATTTTTCTTAGACAAAATAAGCAATGTTACTCAAATAATTAAGTAAGTAACTTTCACGTACGATGGAATGTATTTGGTATTATTTTCATTTTCCTCCCATGTTAATATTTCACTTCATCTTCATCTAGAATGAAAAAGCACCTTCCTTTTTCCGTAGAAAGTTATCTTTTAGTCAAAAAGATGGAAATTTTCCCACCTCTTAGCTAATCTGATCCATTCTTTTTTAACCAAACCTTCAATTATTTTCTTTCTTAAAGATGATATTCCATCTTTCTCGTAATAGTGTGACATTCTAGTTTTATTTGGATGGGGTATATTTCTAAAATTTACAATAATTTAAAATATAAGTAATTAAAATATAGCATTTTAAATATTTGAATTTGTAAAATATTTTATTTGTATATATTTTATTATAAAAAAAGAATTTAGCTTAATAAAAAATATAAAAAAAAACATGTTGAGTCAACTCATTACATACTCACTGAGTCAACTCAGCATATATTTAATGTTAATAAATTTATTAACTCGCATTGACTCATTGAGTCAACTCGTTTTCTTTACATAGCTGAATTAGAGCTGTCAAAACGGAGGGAGGGGCAGTCAGAGGGGACAAAAAGCGACTGAGCACTTAAAGCTTCTCCATGGCGATGAGGGAGGCTATAAAGGTGGGGGCGGAGGATAGGGCAGAGGGAAACGCAGGCAGCGCTCGAAGGGTTTTGGAAAGGGAAGGCGAAGATTGGGGGAGAAGAACGAGAGTTATCGGTGTTGGCAGCTGGCGGTGGGACTGGCTGATGGCAATGCTACTAAGTGGTAAGCTCACGGTGCTGAGAGCGTTATCGACACTTAGGGAAGAAGGTATTGGGGGTTCGGGGGAGAATAATATAGTTAGAGTGAATTTCAAATTGTAAATTTGAAATAAAAATAATTAAAATATATATATTAAATTAATTTCATAAACATTAATGCTATTTTTATTAAAATATTATATATATATTAATTTTATAATTTAACATCATTTTATCTCTCTTAATATTTCTTAAACTAACAAATTGACCTGCGCAATTTCTCTCTCCCCCACCGATCTCCATCTCCAAGTAGCTCTGCGAGTTTCGATACACAACTTTGGCGGGAATGTAATCGTCGCCGCCGTCGCTGTGTGTGTTCGCCGATGAGAGATTGTTTACTGCTATGCTGCTAATTGAAGCTCTAGCTTGAGCAAGTCCTTCTTCCAGCATTTATTCTCTGCTTAGCTTTTTTACAATCCTAGTTGCAGTTCGGTTTCTGGATTTGCTCCGGTGAAGGTGATCTCCATGTTCACGGAAACTTACAGCTCGAAGTTGATTTCGATCAACAGAGACCGTAGTTCGCAACTAATCCATTGGTACGGAATATTCCGGTGTCAAGGTAGTGAACCTCATCAGTTCAGTGAACTAAGCTGGAAGGTACAAAATGGAGATGATTGATGCCAGGAACAACGAGAAAATTACAGAAATGAGGTATATATGAGGAGTCTCCATTTTCTCTCATAAGAAAATTGCAGAACGGATAAACGCCGAAGGTGGGTGCGGGAGAGAGAGAGATTGGGCGTCGGCGTCAAAATGTTATTCTAAGAAATATTATAATAGATGAGGTGACGTTGACTCGTAAAATTAATATACATGATTTAATAAAAAAAATAATACCACCATCATTTATATAGTTTTACTTAGATTTTGTTTAATTTTTAAAAATTATTTAAATAATATAATTAAAAATTAACATTTTAAATATATTTTAAAAATATATTACATTCTATAAATACTCAATTCAAATACACTTTTAATGTTTATTGTGTTTATCTAACATAATAAGAGAAGTAAATTGTTATATTTATTCGAATGGTGATAAATTTTAATAATTTATAAGAAATTATAAATTTATTCTTTTTACGCCAACATATTTTATAAAAAAAATATACGAGTTTGAATTTAGTTCATAATTAATGTGAAGTTCTATAAAGTATAAACTATTCTTAAACGAAAAAGTGTCACATCAATACATCATCAAAGTAATTAAATTATTCATTAACATCCCACAACAAAATTTTTGTTTGTGAACAAAGAACTTTGAATTTTTTATACGTGACATAATTTAATTAATATATACAACTTTTTTATATTATCAATTGATCAAAATTATATAAAAATAAAAAATAAGAGAAATTACTTTCTAAGAAAGAAATTTCGAAAGCAATTAAGTCAAATGATGCAAGCATAATTATCAATGAACTCTACTTCTACTTGCCCACACGTGCCTTATATTAATAAACCTGCATTCTGAACTGGGGTGTCATAATCATAGTGATGAATGATATTATGATGAATTGGTTAATCAGGAAAAACGATATTTTCTGTATGGTGTGATAAACGTAACAAATAAAAATGTAAAATAGAAGAAAGAAAAAAGGAGTGAATTTGAAATGGTATGTGAAATATTTGATTTTAAATTTATATACTAAATAAAAAGATTCACAATAATAAGAAGTTTGTTATCCTAGGTCATTTATATAGGTGGGGTAAAAACGAAAAAAAAAATTATTAAAAGTTTAGATAGAACCATCTTTTGATTTTGGTATAATTATAAAAATTTAAAAAAAATTAAATCACTCAATATATGTTAAAACCGTTAGTTCATTGTAAAATACATAAACATAGCAATATATGAAACATATCAAAAAATAGATAATATTTTTGTTTTGACCATGTTAAATTTAAATTCTACTAATAATTACTAGGTAACTCAAATTTTCAAGATATTTATGATGGTACCAAATCAAAAATTAATTATTTTCCAAACTCTTAATAAAATACTTTTTCATTTTTACCCCATTCATGAATGAGGTAGGATAAACTCACCCTAAAAATCAATTGCATCTCCGTTTGTTAATTTTTCTATATCATGGAAGTGAAATGATTTTATATCAATTTTCAACAATCAAAATTTCATCATCCCATTTTTATTCTTTCTTTCTTTAATTAATTTTTGTTAGGGCATGTATCATTATTTGTATATATTGGATACGTTGACTATTTTGAATAGAATATATATAAGGAAATTGTCAATATGTGAATGACATGTGTATAAGTCAACTATTTTTAAGTTTGTATGAGAAAATAAAATAAATTATATTTTATATCAAATAAAATATACAAATTATGTATGTTTGCTACATTAGTGTGACATTATATATCCATGTGATATAATTAAATATTCGTATATATAATTATAATGGATTCAATATCAAATCTAGCGCACTGGACAATGTTAGTCATTTTAATCCATTGAATCTTCTTTTTTTTATATGAAGTTCATTGAATATTTTAGTTGTTTTATTGGGATTTTTATTCTTTTATTTATTTGTGCATGTCTACCTTGTTTAAAGTCAAAGTATCTTTTAAAAACTATAAATCTTAAAGAAAAAGAGAAAATATATTGTTTATATTTTTAAATCACAAATAAATATATTTTATTACAAGTATATATTTATATAAACTATAATGAAATGGGTAAATTAAGTCGCATAGGATTAATATAAAGAATATACTAAAAATTATAATACCTAAAGTTTGAACTTAAGTAACTGATTCTTTCATTAATATATGTAAATACACTATTAATTAAGTTATTTATGATAATCTGTTATAAGTTCACACTCAAAATCACTAATGTAATACAATAATAAAATAATGTATTTTTCACGAAAAGGCAATTAGTAAATAAAACACCATTGTTAGGAAGGTAAAGTTAATATTATTAGACATGGAATAAGAATGTGAATTCAAAATTTTATGATCTTTAAATATATATTTTTTGATATTTGTAGTGTTTAAATATTGAGCATTGTTAGATTACCTGAATGTTTTTATACAGACTTAGCCCAAGTTTAAAGGTGGAAAATGGCATGTACAAGTGGACAATAGAAATAATTTAAGTTGGGACTCAGGGGAAAAATTAATTACATATTTATTTGGTGCTGCATCTAGGCAGGCAACATACCCACGCCAACTTGGACTTTCTTTAAATATATATCATTAAATGAAGCTTAAAAATATATATTAAGAAAAAAATGATCAGACAAATTGTAAAGGATTTTTGACTTTAATATTATTATTTTTAAATTTATTTATATAATTAAAACACTTTTTAACTTATATATTTAAATATTATACTTTAAAAAATATATAAAAAAATGAAGTATAACATGTGGAGCTCACCAGACACGCCAATAGCCCTACAGTGCGTTCACATGAGACATACTAGTGAGCCAACGACGGATTCTTTATTATAGGGTTTTATTGTCATTTTTATATCAAAGTACACATTTAAAAAAAGTTTGTATGTAAGACAATAATGGACATGTTATGAGACTATTAGTGTGTCTAATAGGCTCCACATGTCAGACTTTTTTTTTAATATAATATTTAAATATATAAATTCAAAAATATTATAATTGTATAAACAATGATATTAAAATCAAAGACCCAATTGTAAATTCAAAAAAGAAAAGACGATGCAATTTTTTTTTTTGTCAAAAATGCAAAGTTATTTGATGTAATTTGATATAATGAAAAAAAAAAATTGATTTTAATAATGATTTTTTCAAATTATTTATTTTAAATATTTTAATATTTGTAAAATAATTATCAGAAAAGTGGCGTCACCTAATACGAGACGTCAACGGCGTCACGCGCGGTCGCGAACGACTTCCCAGTCTTCTTCTCTTCCGTCTTTGCTCCTCTCCGCCAGCTGTTATATTTGCATCCTCTCCTTTCTCCCTTCTCGCCTACTAGAGAGCACCTTCTTTTTTTTCGAAGTTTTCAAATTCTCTTGTGCATTTCCTTTATTTTCTCCAAGTTCTGTCACTAGATCGTTAAGGAAGTGAACTACTTTCCGGAGGTTCTAGTTAGTGCAGGGAAGAGCTTTCTGTGTTTCGTAGCCATTGAGATTTTAAGAGGAAAACTCGCGAGAGTTTAGAAAAGAAGAGGAAGGGGGGGGGGCAACGCTTACGTCACCAACTCCGCCGGGAACTGCATATGGAAGGTGAACGAAGATAGTGTTGAAGGATGACCGACTGGCGTCACTCCTCGACAGCTTTATGAAAAAAAGGTTAAAATATTTAGAAGTATAATATTGAAATACATAAATTTAAAAATAAAATATTAAAATAAATCATTTTAAAAATACATTATTAAAATTAATTAGCCAATATATTAATTTTGTAAAGATGGCTTTCACCTTCAACCGACCAAATAGAGTTAAATAGTTAAATAATTAAATAATCTTTGGAGAGTGGGCGTATGTTAATTAATTCATTAAACGTACTGTAGAACTTCCATTTAAAACCTCGCCTACCCCATTCTTCCCATTAATTACGCTTAAATCATTTTTAACTTGACGTATTTCTAAGGATGAGATTGGATCCCAAATTCGGATCTAATACAGTAGAATGAATCATGAGATTACCAAAAAGTATATATCAATATCAGTAATGGCAACACTTTAATTAGCAAAACCCTCCTACATAATTGGTTTGGTCAAGTAATATTGGAATCAATAATACTCATTCTTATGGCTCTGCCATCTTTTGATGTGTTACGTAGGCGGTAACTCTCTTCTATTTTTACCCAACAGGGGAATCAATAATACCCATAGTTGTTTTTATCTTCCAAGACAAGTACCCAAAAAAAAAAAGAAAAGGAAATAAAATTACTGACAAAAAATAAATAAACAAATTATCGGGACTGACCCTGAGAAAAGAAAAAGACGAAGAAGCAGCTATGTTTCGATGCAACTGCACGTACTAAAACATCGAATAATATTATAATACAAAAAAATTAATGAGGAAGTAGAATATGTCGGATCAATCAGATGGCCAAACCATGCTAATATGCTATTGACTTTGACCCGCCATGAGGAAATTAGAAGACAGAAGCCAATCATAGTGTCAACTGCAACCCAAAGAGCCCGGGATCTAATTGGGCCCAGGACCGAATAGTCGACGCATGGAACTTTTTTATTTTCAGAAAAAAAAATTATGATATATATTATGTGTGTTTTTTTAATATATTAAAAATCTTAAGAGTGGAGCTTAATTGACATTTTTAAATTTGATAACGGTCTGGAAATTCAATAATGCTATTGATCCTTTTTTTTTTGGGCGCTAACTCTAGTGATGATGATACAACTTATGATTCGAAGGAGGGGAACAAAATAAATGCATGACAATGACAATAATTTCTTTTGTTTGTGATTTAAAATTAGGCAAAACATTCATGGTGTCTTTGTTAGTAGGATAAAAACGGAAAATATAACAATTAGCATATCAAATCAGGATTCCAGTCGTAATGCGTATACCAAAATGAATATGTTTGATATGAATACAAATAAAGGATGATGATACCCTCTTCGGTGGACATATGACTATTTGAGTATTTAAAAGCATTGTTTTCTATTTTTGGCCCACTTCAAGTTATTAGTGGTGGGTTATTGGTAGGTGTCAGCACATGAGCCCACGAAACAAACAAAAGAGGAAAATCTTCCACTGTTAACTTTTTTTTTAATGAAAAAAATCTCATGATTAATTTTATTGATACCACTTATTTAAATTCGGATTATCATAATTTGATCATAATAATGAGGTGTGTCATCACTAACTGGTGAGTCACTGAGTCCCATAAAAAAAAGTTCAACATTTTCATTTAATTTTCCTCTAATTTTTTTTTTTTTTTAAAAAAGAGCACTCATAAAATTTCAAACACTAAAAATAAATAAAATCTTCTGCTGCTACTCTGTCCATAAATTGTCTCATATGTTGCGCACATGACAGGAGCCCACATATCCAACCAAAGCCGCGTAAATATTCTCCACTGTTCCCTTTCGCCATGTACTCAATCAGATACTACAAATAAAACATGCACACACACAGATAGAAGCTCACACACCAAACAGAAATCATCTTCTTCGTTAAAATCGCAGACATGAGACAATATGTAGTTTGTTAATTATGAGAATTAATAATCTCGCAACATGCACAAGTCTGCTTGGATCCCCTTCAAGCTGACAAGCATTGTTTTATATTGAGTTTCAGCTTGTATTCGGCGGCAGCATTATTGCGAAGAACATGTTTCTCCAAACAGACACTGAATCGGCACCTTAATTCGTGATCATTTATAGATCACGCTGCATCACAACAACAGACGCATTTGTTCTTGTCGATTAATTCGATTCCTTACCATGAGCACTGTTTGAAACTGCTGATGAATCCTAAAAGCACAACTCTTATGAATTGGAATATTAAGCTGTTAATAATTGCTCACTTATACAAGTATGCATGATTCGCAGGGTGATGATTGAATAAACAATATCTAATGTCTGATATAATTCACAACTACCCCACTCTTTCAAAAATTTTATTTTCCTTACTTGTTTCAGACTTTCAGTGTAGATTGGATCATCATAAATCTTGTCTATCCAAAAAGAAATTCAGGCATGCCAAATACATTCTTAAGGTTTTTCAAACCTTTTCCTTACGGGAAGTGTCTATAATATGAAAATATAAAATGTCTTCGAATGTTGAAAAAAAAAGTTACAAATAACCTCCACTCTGCTGAGAACTTTCCTTTCAGATTGAGTTAAGTGCGGGCCACGAGGGTAGGGTGTATTATTAGTAATTATTAATAGTCTGAAAAAAGTAAACGAGGGGTGGGGGGAGAGTTGTATATGCCTTTGTGCTCATATTTAATTGAGAATCGGGATTTTAGTTTCATCGTATTCAAAATTTTGGGAAGAAATAATAAATTGATTACATATTATTTATGTAAACTAAATAACTCACTAAATTAAGAAAAAAATAGGCTATTCATTATTTTTCTCTATATTATAGATATTTATTATTATTATTATTCTAAAGATAAAATATTTACATATATTTTTAAAAAATAATAAGCATATATTTAAGTGGTCAACACTATTATGTGCTAATTATGTTAATTTTTTTTGGTACATAAGAGTAAAAGAAGAAAAAATTACAACCTAAAAAAGGGAATTGAAACTAAATCAGCTAATAACTCTAATTGAAAGCCATTTAGGAGCCCTCGAAAGGGAAACCAAAGAAACCTTATGCAAAGCACTATGCTTGGCTAGCATGTCCGTATAAAAGTTCGCTTCCATGAAGTTATGCTTGAACTCAACTTGCCAATCTCGGTTAAGAACTAAGAAGGCTGCGAATGTCAGTGATGATGGCTCCATAACGATGCATAGAATAGCATTTCTTCTCTAGTCACATTTTGAATTCAACTTGCCAATCTCATTTTCATCTTTCATGGGGTTTTGTATACATTTTCATAATTTATGTGGGTTATAGGTATGTTTTGAAATTGTTAGAGACAAACTGCATATTAAGTAAAATTTAAAGCGATAAATTAGATTTTTCTAAGTAATTAATACCTCCTTAATTTTCTAAACCTATACATAAAATAAAATATTTTTTTTAAAAATACATATAAAAAGAAACTCAAAAAAATATATAAATGAGATGTACTACGGATCCGAATTCAGTCATGTGACTTGAGTTATGTTGTTCAGATTTAAATTGTACATTTCATTAAAACTCATTTAAACCATTAAAACACATTAACATTTAATGATTAAGATGAACTTTAATGAGATGTACCGCTCAAGTCACATAACCAAATTCAAATCCGATGTACCATTGGTCAAAGTCTTTCTCTTTATTTTTTAATTATTTTAGTCCTATGGCTTTCAACACTATCGGCAACTAATTTCGGAGACGTTGGCGGCCTTTTCTCGTCTTACATGTGTTCCATACTTCCATGGACTACGTTCTATTTAGGAAAGAAAAAATAAAATAAAAATGTTTTGATAACATATTATATGTTATTTATTTTTCAAAACATTTATTTGAAAACCACTCTTTATTTTCACTCCATCCAAGCAAAGACTTAATGGATAAAAGAAAAATTATGGTTGGTAATTGGATTGACGTAGATAAAAATATATTTTGTATTCAACACTTACAACTTTTTTAGGAAGGAAAATGTAATTCATTTTTTAAAAAGGAAAATTCATTTTTCAAAAGAAATAAAGCACAGGATAATTAAATGAGAATGTATAATATTTTAGGAAATATATTGAATTGAAAATATTTGTCAATCAATTTATCTATCATAAAACAAATAAACTCTTATAATACTTTTTGTGGTTAATTATAAAATTATTATTTTTAAACCCAAGACAGTTTTAGAGGGTTGAAGAGTTGGAAAAGCAAGAGACTCAAAGAAAATTATCAATTACCATATTCAAATCCGACCATGCAAGAGATTTAGGTGTAGCTAAATTTTTAGTACCAGCTAATTTTATTTTTCTTTTTGGTTTAATAGAGGCTACATAATATAACATGTGTTAGTCTATCATTTTCTAAAATTTTATCACACTCATTCTTAATAAAATTTAAAATTAGAACCTCTATAATAAAGTACTAAGTTCTAAATTACAAATATATTTTATTGGAGACAACTAGCTTTGTTTTGACTCACTAACTAGGCAAAGTTATCAAATAATACACATTATCAAACTATTTACACAAATGAGATATTTTCGAACTATTTACCTAAAAATGGCACTTTTGAATATTTTAATGAAAACAAACATGAAAAAAGCCAGGCAATGAACACGCTTTAGAGGTAAAGCGTGTTCATTTGAAACACGTTTTATAGATAAAGCGTGTTCACAAGAAACACGTTTTACCTCTAAAAGCGTGTTTATTGCTGACTTTTTTTACGTTTAATTTTTGTTAAAAAATTAATAAAATATTTAAAAGTGTCCCTTTTAAATAAATAGTTTGAAAACTATTCCATTTGTGTAAATAGTTTGACAATGTGTATTATTTGTGTAACTTTGCCCACTAACTAGTTACCTCTTAAAGTTACTTAAATTTTATTAAGTATTTAAGTCACTACAAATACTTTATTTTACTAGTAGGTGAGTTCTAAATAATTTGCAAAACATCGATACCTCACATTATGTAATAAAAAAAATTGAAAGCCTTTTTTTTTTTTTATACATATTATTAGTTATCACTTTAAATTTAAACAAATTTAAATGACATTTTAATAAAAAAGGTTTCTTAGATACTTTTAATATTTATGTAGTATGTCATACTACATAGAAATAACCAATAAATAAATGACATGTGTACAAATTAACTGTTTTTAAGTTTGTTTAAAAAATTAAATAAATTATATTTTATATATAATAAAATATAAAAAATTATGTATGCTTACTACGTCAGTGTAGTATGACATACTTACGTAGTATCATAGAATCCCCGTTTAATAAATATTATTTTTAAATCATTCACTTTAAATGAAATCTGACCATAGGTTTAACTATTATTAATATGGTATTATAGGGTGAGAAAAAAGCATAAGAACCAATAAACGCTTTATTCAATTGGTAGCAAGTTAATCTTGGGCGTGCACTCTTAGTTGTGGTTAAATATTCAAAGTCCAATAAAAATATTATTGAGAGAGAAAAAATCGTTATTACTCTAACTTTTGAACAAAATTAAGCTCATATTCAATTGAATAAAATGAAAATATTCGTTATATTATTAAAAAAAAAAAATCTTAATATTACCGAATTATTTCAGTCAATCCCTAGATTTTCTTCGTAGGAGTAGCACCAACGAAAAAGATATTTATACACGTAATCAAACCGTCTAACATGGACCCGCCAGATCAGATTCAAGAACAGTCAACTCCCACTATCTATATATTCTAAGTTCTAAAAACCAAACTAGAGGAGAATTCTTATATACTTTCATAGATGTTAGGTAAAAAAAAGGGTGACAGTTACACTAGTCAAATTCATTTAAACATATTATTTAATTCTTTTAATTCACTTAATATCACTTCATTTCTGGCCTAAAGTACTACTTTTAAAATAAGGAAAAAAGAAAAAGAAAAAAGCAGGCACTGTCTCTATTCTAGTCAAGTCTGGTTAGCCAGCTCGGCGAAGGAGAAAAGGAATTCAATCAAAGCAAAGGAGATAATAATGGTATATTACATGAGATTTTATTGGACAAAAATCTCTGTAATAATACTCATTTCAAAGGTACTGAACGCAAGTCAAGAGGTTCCAGCGCTTTATCCTACGCACTCCTCTCTGCTTATCCTGCGCATATTTCGCCGGTTTCGGAGACGAGATCTTCAACTAGGCCCTCAAATACTTCTTTCCCAGCGCTCGGAGTTCGAAACTTCTAGTGTATTTTGGAATTTGATTTCAGGTACTTGCCGATCTATTACACTCTTGAATGTAAATTTCTAGTTTATCTTTCTCTGTTATTTTTCCTCTTTTCGTCATCAAGTGTATATGAAATTATGAATCAGCATTTTCTAGGAAAATTTTGTTTCAACTTGTTATATTAGGTTCTGTTTTGGACTGATCTATGACTGTTTACTACGATTTTAACAGCAGTTTCCTCTGATTGGCGGTGATTGATTCGATCCACTTTCAGTTAGTTTGTTGATTTGCTAACTGCTAACTTTGCTGTAGTCGGAACACTGATATTATACTGTATTCTGTAATGTTAACAAGCATCACTTGCCGTATTCTATTACTCAAGGATGACATGCAAATAATTTTGCAAAAATATATGTTCGATATATTCGATAGCAGTTCTGAGAAATATGTTCTCACAATTGAAAGATTTTAGTTAATATGAATAAAATTAGTAGTTACATCATACCAGCTTTAGTTCTCATATGAATGAAATGAAGGTTAGCTGACTGGAGCAAAAGCGAGTATTCAATTTATGATTATGATAAATATGATAATACTAGATGCAATTGGATTGGAAACACACGCAAACACATTTGTTCTTTTTTGAATTACTGAAACTTGCATGAATCACCGTTATCTATCTTTAATTTATATTGCAATGAACATCTCCATGGAAGCACTAATGTTTTTCCTACTTAGATTTTCAAACTTAGAAGTGTTCATTTTGTAGTACAAACTAATTTAATTATGAATTTTTATCAGTGAAGAAGAATCATGAGCTGTTTCAGCTGTTGCGAAGAGGATGACTTTCACAAGACTGCTGAGAGTGGAGGACCATACATGGTAAAAAATTCAGCAGGTAATTTGGCTCATGTTCGCTACAGGAGTGCACACAATATTTATTGTCTAATTCATTACACTTACATTTCCATCTCAATTGCATCACTCTCCTCCCCAACACCCCCCCGCGCGCGCGCGGGGCAAAGCGCAAAAGAAAAGGGTGATGATGTTGAGTGTACTTTTAGCTAACTTGTTTAATGTTAATATTCTAAAATGAATTTAATGAAATTATTGTTATAAATTCATTGTGCAGGAAGCGATGGAAATTATCATGCTTCAGAAACTGCAAGCAAGGGTGCTCAGACTGTTAAAGTCCAGCCCATTGAAGTTCCTGCCATACCAGTGGATGAACTAAAGGAAATCACAGATAACTTTGGGACAGATTCTCTGATTGGAGAGGGTTCCTATGGAAGAGTATATTATGGGGTTCTTAGAAGTGGGCAGGCTGCAGCAATCAAAAAATTAGATGCCAGTAAACAGCCTGATGAGGAACTTTTAGCTCAGGTATGTATGATAACCATATCTTACTATTTTTTGTCTGGCCATTGATGTGGTTCAGATCCTATAAGTCGCTGGATTTTTGAACTTTCAGGTATCAATGGTATCAAGGCTGAAGCATGAAAATTTTGTTCAGTTGCTTGGTTATTGTGTTGATGGAAATTCCCGTGTTCTTGCTTATGAGTTTGCATCCAATGGGTCTCTTCATGATATTTTACATGGTATATGATTTACCTTATCAATTTTATATATTATCTAATGACATCAATTGGCATTGGCTGAATTCTTTATCTATATTAGAGGAAGGGAGAAGATTAAAGACTTCAACATTTCAAAACTTTTTGGAGTCATTACAAGCAATAATATTACTTGAGAGTTATATTACTATATTAGTTCTACTCATCTTTTTTAATATTAATGTCCTTATCACTGGCATTTTACATGCAGGCAGGAAAGGTGTTAAAGGTGCACAGCCTGGTCCTGTTCTATCATGGGCCCAGAGAGTAAAAATTGCTGTAGGGGCCGCAAAAGGGCTTGAGTACTTGCATGAGAAGGCTGATCCCCACATTATCCACCGGGACATCAAGTCAAGCAATGTACTAATCTTTGACGATGATGTCGCTAAAATTGCAGATTTTGATTTGTCAAATCAGGCTCCTGACATGGCTGCACGTCTTCATTCTACCCGTGTCCTTGGAACCTTTGGTTACCATGCACCAGAGTAAGACATGCATATAGAATATCCAATTTATATTATTGTGTCACAAGCCTTGTTTTATCCTGGTTGGTATAATGCAACTTCTGATTTTTAGCTTGATTAGGGAAGAATGTTGGAAAAGAAAATGGGAATTTTGCTTTCTTCCATAGTTGACTAAAAATTCTGACCTATTCCAATACTTAGTTTATTTTCTTGGTCTGTTTGAGACGTTTAACTGAGGATCAGTTTGGACAAACAAAATTACTTTTATATT
Source organism: Cercis canadensis (assembly GCA_003255065.1). Classification (NCBI taxonomy): domain Eukaryota; kingdom Viridiplantae; phylum Streptophyta; class Magnoliopsida; order Fabales; family Fabaceae; genus Cercis; species Cercis canadensis. The sequence goes on from QAOA01005000.1 coordinate 771,344, forward strand.
AAGTGCCCAACTGGGTATTTGCCTTGACTGGTATTCAGTTATCTGTCTAATCTTGTTTTTGCAGATATGCAATGACTGGACAATTGAATGCCAAGAGTGATGTATACAGCTTTGGTGTTGTCCTTCTGGAACTTTTGACTGGAAGAAAGCCTGTTGATCATACACTACCACGTGGACAGCAGAGTCTGGTTACTTGGGTATTAGTTTAAGCTATCTCTGCTCCCCCCCCAAAAAAAAAAAAAAAAAAATTGTCACCTTTTGTCCTCTTGTTAGGAAATTTAAAATGCAGGCAAGTTAGCTCATTACAGCAAAATGGTATGTGTTTCAGGCCACACCAAAGCTCAGTGAGGATAAAGTCAGGCAGTGTGTTGATACAAGACTAGGAGGAGATTACCCACCCAAAGCTGTTGCTAAGGTGTGTACTGTGCTTTTAGTATCTTTCCCTCCCTATTTTTAATGATTATGGCATTTTCCTTGATGAGGTAGTGTGAAAACTGTATCTGAAACTGTGTTAAAGCAAAATATGACCATATAATTGTTTGAAATACCAACATATGAATTGTCAAACTATGCAAAAGTAGCTTACTAGTGATAACCGCAGAATTCTTACATTTTATTCTCAAGTAGATGTTATGCAATGACCAAAAAATATATATAGAACTTTGTTCTATCATTTCCTTTTGGGGGAAGCAGTTGTTAAATAAATAAATTAACTGAGGTAACACTATTTTTCAGAGTCTCTGCAAGTTTAGAGCAAATAATAAGTTTTCATTGCCTGAGAGGAAAAAATGACAATACTTAATTGTAATAATAATTTATACTTTCTGTGGGACGTGAGTTAAGCTGACTCTGTTCTGTGCGATATATTGGAACAATAGGCACCCGGGACAAATGCCCTTAGCGATAAACTATTTACATAATTGAGATCAATGTTGATGTATAACAATTTGTTGCTTGGCTAATTACAGATGGCTGCTGTTGCTGCACTTTGCGTGCAATATGAAGCTGATTTCAGACCAAACATGAGCATTGTAGTCAAAGCTCTTCAACCTTTGTTGAATGCACGACCTGGACCTGCTGGTGAAACACCAAACTAATCTCTCTCTATATATCTCTTTCTCTCTGTATCTGTGAGTATATGCACGAGTGTGCAAGCAAAATATAAGAAAGAGACTGCTTGGTAAGGTGGTGGTAAATTGCTCAAACATAGTTATATATCCCATTGTTTACACTGCATTCGTTTTGTTCATAATCCATGAGGTTCCCTTGCTTATTCATTCTTTTTGATATTCTTTCTCAATCATTCAATTTTCCTTCCTTCTATGCCTTTCTGCTGGAATGTTTGCCATCTTTATTTGAAATGAGGCTACTGATAGGGCAAATGATTGAAGTCCAGTGGACTATTTACTAGAAACAGAATCAGAATGATTGAAGTCCTGTTCTTGCTTGGTTTAATTCTTTGATTTGTCATTGGAACCTTTTGTTGTAAATTATGTTGATCAAGATCGGAGTAATACCCATCACTACTCTCGTCCTTTCAAATTATGAGAATTCTATCGGACGGTTTTGTACCTACTCCCCCGTTCTAAGTGTTGTTATTCTTGCCTGGGTTGTGCCACGGGGAGAACGTACATTTCGCGATATGCTTGTGTTGTTCACTGGTAGGTAGTCTTTATTGTGCTTCTGATATTAGAGCCTTGATTCCCTGCCAAGACACGCTTAATGGCAGATAAAACTTACTAGTAACAGAGGAAGTAAATGAAAAAATACTGATTTTCATCCTTCTGCGGTCAAAACTCCGGTTGACGACGTTGGAAACTATATCTGGATCGTACTTATTTTGTAAATCATTAAATTCATAATAATATATAAATTTCAATTTTAGAAAACTTATCCCTTCAGAAAAATAACATAATTTATCAACTAAAATAAACAATTTAATACAATTACATAAATCTGACTCTCTGTCACTTACAGCTTTTTTATCTACACTTTCTGTTCCTTAAAATTCAAAGATTTTGTCAATTTAATTTTTTTTTTAATTATGTACAAATAAAATAAACAATATGTTAAAATGGGTTTTTTTTTTTTAAAAAATAAAGTACACTATTTAGTTAAGATAATTGAACTCTAGTTTTTATTTAAGTTTTTAACCTTACCTTTTTCGTATTAAGCCACTTTGATATTACTATTTCACTTTTACTCATCAATTAAAATTTTCTTTCATACAGATTTTTTTTGTATCCCACTTCTGATTATAAATAATTGAGTAAGGCTAGTTATATAATGATTACATGTATAAATTTGTAGCTTTTGCGTTCTGTTGCTCTTGCATTCAAAACTTATGGCAAAAAAAAAAAAAAGAAAAAGAAAAAAAAACTACATCTAAGTTAGTTGCTCCACTATGACTTGTATAATCATGCAATTTTTGCACCTAAAGTTGTGTACTAATATAATCCCTTCATTAAAGAAAATAAAAACTTGCATGAATCCTTTATGGTAAAAAATATGAACTATAGAATTCAAAAACGATGAAATTTCAATTTAAGGAAAAAAAGACATGTCCGAAAAATAGGAAATAAACTCCTTGCTCGTTACAGTAATTGGTAAATGCAGCCTCGCTGATCCTCCAAACAAAATCTGTCCTTTTAATTAAAAGGACTAAATCTCGGATTTCCCATGTCGGTCTTCCAACTTTTCTCCGCACAACCTGAACCCGTATATGAATTCCAATCTCTCTCCACTCTGCATTGTATTTTTCAGATCAATTTTACAGGTAATTTTTTTTCCTCCCATTTTATGGTTTTCGTTTGATTTCTTTTCGTTAATGCTCATACCACAGTGTATCTTAGTAAATTTTGTTTTCTAGGACTGTTTTTACAGTAGTTGCAATGATTATGCCTGTGTCATGTGAATTTAGTATTATATTGTTGAATCGCTTGAACATTTTAACTTTCTACACACGTACATAACGATTCAAACAGTGCCTATTGCTACGATGTGTTGGTGGGCGCTATCAGGCGGAAAGCTATGATGCTTTGTTTTGAGAGAAAAATTAGTACCAAATACTCTCTATAGGAATCAATGTGGTGTGTCCTCTTGCACTTCGGTTTTTGGCTACTAATTCTTTTTTTTCTTTCAAGCCATTTCCTCTGACTGCCTATGCTCTTTCAACTCGGTAATTTGGCTTATAGAGTTGTCTGAAGTAATTTTCATTCATTGTTTAACATGTAAGTTTTGCTAGAAGGAAATTTGTGGGGCCAAAGCTTTAGTTGAAATCTATGTTAATTAATCTTGGGGACACTTGTTAATCAACTATAAAGGAGAAGAGAGAAGGACATCATTTTGTTGCTTTCTTATTTGTTATCCATTAATTTTTATGTAATTCCCAGTTATATTGACCAGGATATTTGAAGAAAATGATCAATTTAATTAAGTTTATGAAAGAAGATAACTGTATATTTACCTGACAAAATTTTCACATGCTGGGCTGCATTAGGTTTTGCAGGATAGATATGGCAGTTACAATGTTCACAAATCAGCATCTCCTGACCTACCTCTACCTTCTAGTCTACATTTCACTTTCATCTAGGGTCATTCTATACAAGAAGGCAAGGAATCACTGATATATCAACAATCGTTATCTATTTTGTTTTTATTTTTTTATTTTTATATCTTTATACTCTTGGCATTGGCTTATTGCAGTGGGTCCTCTCAGCATTGTACTTTAATTTTCCACTATGATCCATATGGCCTTTTCTCGGGCAGTGGCCTTTTTGTTTATCCGCGTTCTGAAGGTATAAGTCTGTTGGAGTTTGTAATGTCATAAGTTTTAGACAAGCTTTTCAATATTCTTTCTTTGTACTCCCATCCCTTATAGTTGTGTTCTTTTTAACTACTAATCCCTTGTGCATTTGCTTTTCCTTAAGATATTACTGAGTTAGCCAGACAATATTTTCTTTCTTTCATTTTTCAATTCCTGCAGGTTGTATCACCTATTAAAATGACGTTTAAAATGTAAGAACTGTACACCAACATCCTCATTTATATGTCATTTAAAATTTATGGCTTCAATTAAGATGTCTGCTTTGCAGTATGCAACTTGTGTGGTTCCTATAAGTGCCTTCTTTGCAGCAAGTCTATGGTAAGCCATGGCGTTATTAGCTTGAAGCTGTAATTTTTGCAAAGCAATGTTTTGTGTGTGTGCCTCGAAAGTCGCCAAGATGCAATTCTGTGTTGAGAGAAGTATGCTAATGTCATTGATAAATCTGACTGGCATTCTAGCCAACTTGCTGTTCTGCCATCTCATTTTTTTTTTTGGTTAAATATTGTGTGTCCACTGATATGATGATTAATTTATTATTCGTCATCTTCTGGTACCAACTCTGGTCCTATATTGTCATCAACTGCTTTGGGAGTCATTAAGGTGTCTCTATTTTTTCCCCAAAAATGATCACCGGTCTTAACTCATTCGGATGAAGGCTCTAATAACTTGGATTACTTTTTTGTTGGCATCATAGTGGATTTATCATAGAATGAATTGAAGTTTTAAGATGTTGAAGAATATGATACTTATGTTCATCAGTGAGATATTTGCGCTGATTCTGTCATGTTGCTTTAATGAATAGTATACTGTTTTCATGTCTATTCGGGTTTGGGAACACTGCATATTTGTACATTTCGGTGGCCTTCATTCGAATGCTTAAAGCCCTGAGCAAGTTAATTTGTGTATCATCTTTTCATCTGCCATTAGTGGATAGTTGAATTCTTTCTTTAATTACTAAATCTGATTTACAGTGCCAGTGGCAACATTTGTAGTGGCTGTTATTTGTGGAACTGAGAAATTAAGGTGTGATGTGTTTCTCAAACATGGTGCTGATCAGTGTTGGAGTTGTCATTTCCTCATACGGGGAAATTCATTTTAATGTGCCCGGTACTGTTTATCAGGTCACAGGATTAATTGCCAAAGCGCTGAGGCTGGTCCTAACTCAAGTTCTTCTTCAAAAGAAGGGCTTGACACTGAACCCTATTACTAGCTTGTGTTACATAGCACCGTGCAGGTAATTCGGTTCTTATGTATTTGAAAGCCCATGTAATGTTTTACTTTGCATCCAAGGAAGGGAAAAAAGATGGAGAAACTTTTCTACACTGGACTGGTGATTTTGACCTGTACTTGCTATTGACAGATTATTTTTTTTTTTTTGGGGGGGGGAGGGTTGTTTATCCCTTGGAAGAAGTTTCTCTCTTCGGGGCATATATACTGTATTATACTAATTACTTAAGAGAGATATGCACGTAGAAAAATGTGTGCATTTAGTTTTTTCTTCCCCCAGTTTTCAAAGAAGAATAAGTGGTGTTACTAACAATAGAGAGAGAGAGAGAGATGTATTACCACACCTGATTTACTTTCTATTATTTCTTATAAAAAGAGGGATGTAAGGAAAATCTTAATTGATCGTGTAAATTTATGCATATTGAACATAAGTAAATTGGGTTGCATATTCAAGTTACTTTTGTGATTTTGTCATTGAATAATCTCTTCGTTCATCTGTTTATTCTTTGGATAGTGTTATCTGCACTAAAATGTTCACCAAATGTCTCTTACCAGACAACTTATTGTGCTCCTATCGTATTTCATCATCCCTTTGTTTTTGGTGCATAAATAGCGCATACATTAAGTTTCAATATAACCTTATTCTATCTGGATGAATAATGATCTCTCACCCATTATTATATGCAGCTGTGCATTCCTCTTTGCCCCGTGGTATTTCCTTGAGAAGCCTGAGATGGAAGATCCCCATGTGCAGTTTGACTTCTGGATATTTTTTTCAAATGCTCTTTGTGCTCTGGCATTGAATTTTTCAACTTTCTTAGTGATTGGTAGAACTGGGGCAGTAACTATTCGAGTGGCTGGAGTTTTGAAAGACTGGATACTTATCGCCTTTTCGACTGTCTTATTTCCTGAGTCAAAGATAACTGGACTTAATATAATTGGTTATGCTATAGGTACTTAGTTCTTTTATGAAAAAAGAAAAAAGAAAAAATAAGAAATTGTATAGTAGTTTAAATTTCATTTCTGTCATGGGAACTCTTTTAAGTAGCCTTTTATAGAAATTTTATTTAACTTGGCAGCTTTAAGTGGTGTTGTTCTTTACAACTACCTGAAGCTAAGGGATGTTGGCATACCTCAACCTCCTACCCAAAGTAAAGAAGATGAAGCAGCGAAGGTCAGCCTTTTACAGTAATATTTGGTTGTTTCGTAGGTTTATCAGGTGTCCTTGTTGTTCATAACTTGTTAACTTTGTTTTTCACCATTTTTCCCCGTGTAAATTTCATTCAAGTGAAATGAACATGCGCGCGCAAAGAGAAGTGTGGAAAAAGTAGCCATATTGGGAGTTTCAACTTTCGTTATTGACCTTCTTCATTAATTGTAGGAGCTGAAGACCGAAAAAAGGGCAGTTGATGATGTCAACAGCAATGGGGAGAGTTCATGGAATGATCCTGTTTCTGATTCCCTTTAACATGAAGAAACACCTTTAATTTTGTTGTACCAAAATTAAAAGTTCGTTTTGTTCTAAACTCTCAATAATTTTTTTTTTCTTCTGTTTTTACCCACTCATGCTGTCATGCATCTAGTGAAGGTTCTATTTCTTTGTATGTATACAAAGGGCATGCAGCCGTGCTTTAAAGTTGAACCATTTGCCCTTCCTTTCCATTTTACCTCTCTTTGTGTGTATTACTGGGTACTTTGGCAGTTTGGCTACTATTGGATCAGCCTAGCATAATAGCATTTAAAGGCTATATAACAAATAATCAAGGCTCATATTTCACGAAGACGGATGCGTAGGAATTATGATAAAAGTAAATAATCTAAATTTTATTGGATAACAAATGTTAGTTACTATAGATTGGAGATTTATCCCTGGTGAAGCTTGTTGGATATACAAGATCTCTTGTGATGATCAGGATATTGATTGAATATGGGGAAATTAAAACCAGTAACCACCGACACCCATGTTAATGGAGTGACTATGATTAGACTAAGTGGTAGGTGGTAAAGAGGTCACTAGCAACTGTGACTTTTTTCTTTTTTTTTGGTTGAAAACTAGTGACCGTGAGTGTTACCAAGATGAATGGTATGGATCTTATGAAGTCTTTGCCTTCATCATTTAGCCATCCAACTGGCTCTATGATTCATCTCGGATGTTGAGGCATATGCCAAATTAGTTTCATCAGTTTTGTCATTGTATTTCAAGATGAGGTTTATTGTAATTTGTTAAATAAGAAAATTTATAAAAAGAAAACTTTTTATGATTTTATCAAATTTTTAGAGGAGTTCTTATCAAAAAATTATATTAAATTAATACTAGCATAAAACATTTCTATATATTGTACATTGTTTTTTCTATGCGACATTTCTATACATAATTAGTGCATTTAATATGAACTCTTATTATAATGGATCATTCATATAAATATTTATACAAATCTTAACTTTTAAAAATTCTCAAATTTTAAAAAATGTATTAATTTGATAGATCTAAAGTTCTAAACAACAAACATGTAAAAAGAACAAGAGTAAAATATTATTTTTGTATGTCACTTCAACTATTTATATATGCCAAGTCATTTATGCTACGTAAAAATTAATAGCTACGTCATCACTTAATATACTACTTGAATTTTTTTCATCTATCATCATTAACTAGGTTAGATGGAAGATTAATTTGAATAATTTGAGAATTAAAATGACATAAAAAATAAATTAATAATAAAAATAATATTTAACAAATAATTCAAAGAAAAAAATAATATTTTACTCTGAAAACAAATATTTATCCCATCAAAGGATTGGTTAAACCTGTCAGTGTCATTTGAAGTTTTGAAACACATCTGTGCAAGAAAATGTTATAGCATTAACTTCCCAATTCTCTTACACAGCCATAAAAGGGTAAATTTGCCAATCCCCCAAAATTAATTTTGACTTCGATATATTCTTCTGCAATCAGTTTCATATATTTTATCGTAGTCCGGGCTATTCTTCCCTTACCTAGCTGTACATTTGATACAAATCTGCCCTAATACGTTCCAAGGTACAACCATTGAAACCGACGTACCCGAAACCCGCACAACATTTTACCGAAACTTCACTCCGCAATTCACACTTCTATTTAAGCGCTTGTTGCATGCTAAGTACACAATCCTTTGTCTCCCTCGAAAGCATTTGCTGCGTAGACTACAGAGGTTTAGTTTTTCTATGCATAGATGGTATCGAGCGCGTGATCAACCAACCGCCAGTTGCCAATGGCTGGAGATGTGAGCGGAACCAACCGCATTGGCGCCGTTTCCACGCCGGCGGTGGTGGAAGGCGGGGTTGCGGAATCGCAATACGTGTCGGCGAAGACATCTGTGTGGTGGGACATAGAGAACTGTCAGGTTCCCAAGGGTTGCGACCCACACACCATCGCGCAGAATATTAGCTCCGCACTCGTCAAGATGAACTATTGTGGCCCCGTCTCCATCTCCGCCTACGGCGACACCAATCGATTACCGGCATCTGTACAGCAGGCGCTCTCCAGCACCGGAATCTCCCTCAACCACGTCCCAGCCGGTAATCATTTTCTCCCATCCGCACCTTTTTTGATTCTTTACCACCCTTTTCCCCCCTCCCTAACGATCCCTCTATTAATGCATTTGACGAAACCCTAGTCTATAAATGGCACGGACGATTTTTGTGAATTTATATGTTATTGTTCATGTTGTATACTTATATGAAGAATTTTGGTCACATGTGGCTGAACAACTTGAAATCCTGTGGATGAATCTTTTTTTATTTGATACTTGAATTTGCATAGTTCTTTGTTCTTTCTTTCTTTCTTTCTTTCTTCATCCCCCCTTGCCCCTCTTGATGTGTGAGTCGTATGGATGGATGTTGGTGTGAATCACGTGGTGGCCACAGAATAAGTTTATGTTCTTGAAGGATAGGACCTTTGTCCGACACTTGTGCATATATTTTATGATTCTCATTAAGGATGCATAGAATTATTCTTTTTCTTTGCTCAAGAAAATAGGCACAACTTTTATTATTTGTTATTATTGCATGAGAGTTATTTATTTATTTATCTTTGAGTGCACCATTGCTGTAGAACATAACTAAATGAAAATTGTATTAAGTTGTGTGCCTATGTGCCATAGTCTGCGCATATTGGTATTCTCCCCGTGTCATGGTATTTTTTTATTCATATAAAGCACTTGTTGTCGGAGTTTTAAGATAAGTGTTATTCTTGTATAGGTCGTGGCAATTTAAGCATAAAGGTAACTACTTTGGTATGATAAATATTGCAAATAGTTGGATGTTCTTGTGTTAAGTTGACATTGTGAAGTTCGTGCCAGGTGTAAAAGATGCTAGTGACAAGAAGATTTTAGTTGATATGCTGTTCTGGGCAGTAGACAACCCTGCCCCTGCAAATTATTTGCTGATTTCTGGAGATAGGGATTTTTCTAACGCTCTACATCAGTTGCGCATGAGAAGATACAATATTCTTTTAGCTCAACCTTTTCAAGCATCAGCACCCCTTATTGCAGCAGCAAAAACTGTATGGTTGTGGACAAGCCTTTCCGCTGGAGGGCCCCCACAACCAAGAGGCGACTTATCACTTATTTCAAGTGGTTACCGTAGCTTTAATTCTGAAAGGGTGCACAATTCAGTTTTTGAACCAACTCAATTAAGTCAGCCGATGGCTTTCAATCCTGAAAGCATGGGAAGTCAAAAGACCTATGCTACTGGAAGGGCTGGTGATTACAAACAAAAAGGAAAAAGCATTTGGAAAGCCCAAAGTCAGCCCAACATAACAAGAACCTCAAGTTTGCCAGTTACAGTGCCAGAGAGTAAGAACATTGATCCCCCTAAAGCGGAACAGTCACAAACAAAGCTGTTTCGGAAAGCCCCACATGAATTCTTCCGTATTAGTGAGTCCATGGTCCCAACTAGTAGGTCTACTCCTAACCTTTTTCCAAGCAATTCAGACTCTCCAGGAAGTAATAACTGTAACTTCAAGGATGTATTTCCTAGTCATTTGAGGCCAAACAACCTTCATATGCAATCTATGTCTGGACCAGATAATATGCCTCTTCCTGTTTCGCATAATCGTGGTTATCAGCCAATTGTCCCTGGTTATGGTGGACCTCAAATCTCTGCAGTCCCAAATTCGATTGCTCCTGATATAGGTAAGTTACGTATCTCTGAATATCCCAACAATGTTAAAAGCCCTCCAATTTTCCATCAGCAAACCAGAGAAGATTCTAAACCAAGCACTACTCTATCTCCTAATCTAGTTAGCTTAAATGCATCACCAGCGGGCCGTAATCCACATGGTGGCCAAGCACTGCATTATGAGAATTTGAACCAGAGGCATCCTTGTGGTTCTGAACACCCGCTTCCCTTGTCCTCTACAGTCACTGCCAATACCAGTTCTAGTAATAGTTTCTGGGGAGTTCAGGGATGTCCACCACCTTCTGAGCACGTGCAAGGCCTTATTGGTGTTATACTACTAGCCTTAAACACCCTGAAGGTTGAAAAGGTTATGCCTACTGAAGCGAATTTAACAGATTGTATTCGTTATGGAGATCCCAAACATCAGTCTACTGATGTTAAGAGGGCCTTAGGCTGTGCAATTGAGCAACATATGGTAGTAAAACAAAGCTTAGGGGCAGTGCAGTTGTATGTTGGTAGAAACGAGAAACTATGGAACTGTGTGAACCTCATTGGTGGTAATCCTAGTCAGTACCCAAAAGCAACATGGGATGGAATACACAAATTCCTTACTTCTGCATCTGGACGATCAACAATTTTGGCTTCACGGTGCAGGTTGATCTCTTTAAATTATATTGTTTCTTAATCTTTTTAGAGGTTTACTAATGATTTATTCACTTTTCTCCCCCTTTTCTTTGTTAGATACGAAGCATCTATAATTTTAAAGAAAGAGTGCCTTGAAGAGCTTGTTTTAGGTGACGTACTGCAGATCTTGAATATGATTATCACTATCAAGAAATGGATTATACATCATCCGTCTGGGTGGAAGCCTATTACTATTACGCTTACAGAGACTACAGATGATACAGGTAATCGTTCTGGTGTTAAACTAGATCAGGTTTGACTTTGATCTAGACAAAAAGGTGGTTATATTACAGTCACAACTTAAAAGTATGTTAACGTTCTATTGGATCTCAAGGTGAGGAAGAACATGGAAAGATTTCAAAGTAAACAGTTAGGAATATGTAGGAAATTATGGTGAATGACGTCAGTTTTACATTTTATGTACTTCTGCATCTGCTGCTTGCTGGAGAACTTATGGTGAATGACGTCAGTTAGGAATATGTAGGAAATTAATGTTAACAGAAGGATGGACAGCTTCTGCCCGTATATGTTGTAAGGTGCTTTCTGGGCAATTTGTCAATTCCCCAAGTTTGTTAGCTGAGGCTTTAATCTGAAGTTAGATTCATCGAGAGCATTTTGAAGGTGCACCGGATCAAAAATAGGTAGCTTGGAGCACAGTATAGGTTGAAAAAAATAAAATCGTAGAGATGCCATATTATCTTCTTACTCAACAGATGATAATTCTGCCTGCGTCTAACCATTGCAATTTCAAGGTGGACCGGATGCATGTGTCATTACTAGTTAAGACTCAAAACCAAATATTAAGGTTATGCAGAAATTTCCATGTAGCTTTATCTCATTAGATACTATTATATCTTTTGTGGTTAGCCTCAGCAGTAAAGAAAGAATTAGGATTGTAGTCCTCCATCCTTGTAATCTTTTTATTTCCTTTTTTGAATATTGGATTGTGTCAACGAAAAAAAAGAGAGTAAATTTTCATATAAATTTATATTGGGATTTTGAATTGTTAGGTATTATCAAATTTTTATTTTTACAATATTTTTTCATTCATGCAGTTACCATGCATTTTAAATCTTTCAATTTATTAATGTCTTGTCCCTTCTATGACAAAATAATGCTAAGTATAGTCCAAATTAGATAGAATTACACAAAATGACTCTAAATGCACGCATTCCTGCTATAGGTACGTAATATATACAAACTAAAAGAAGGTACTAGATTGTAATGTTATTTTGTTGGTAATCAGAGATAAAAAGAGAAACGACTAACTCCTAAAGGACACTTAAAGTCGATAGCTAACTAACTGAAACTTGTCTATCTGTTAACAATCTCATATTCAGCTCTACTAGTCACAATCCATTCCTTCCAAAACTCAGTCTAACTTCTGATAGACTTTTTTAGCAGAAAAAATGAAAAGGAAAGGCATCTTACTTGAGTATTAACTGTTAATATTAACTAACTAGGAATGACAGAAGAAATTATTGATTCAATTTCACTCATTGAATTGCTTTGACAAAAAGGTTTTATTTATTTATTTTTTTTGAAATTTGGTTATTCAATTCGAAAAATAGTTAATTGCTTTTGGAAATGTCTAATTTTTCTTGAACAGAAATTCCAAGTTTCTCCTGCTCACTGTTTTAATGCTGCATTGAACGAGAAGGGATGTGAAACACAATTCTACATGTTCTATATGAAAAATATGCTGAGGAGTATGTTCAAAGTAGCTTCTATATTTAATATATATACCTTCATATACTATTATACTCCAAAATATTACTTACAGAAAAAAAAAATTGAATTTACTAGCTAAATTCAGCTAGAGAAGATAGCCATCAGGGAAGAAATGGATTATGCGAAGGGTATTCCTCCTTCTGCTTTTTGTAAGCCCTGAGAAACAGATGAACATAAAGAATATAAACGAACATTTAGATGCTCTAACTATAAATAGAAGCAAAATGAGAAATAATCAGCCGTGAGGTTTAGATCGTAAATTCACCTGGCAGCATTTAAACCTCCAAGTCCAACTGTGCCCAACATAATTAAAATAAATGGAATTTTAATTAAAGCATGATTTCGCCTTCCTCCATGAGCCCTTGGGAATCCAGTTCTCACAACTCGTGAATATTCAACTGCACAACAATCATGGTGCATTTGAAAACACAAAGAAATCTTAAGAAATGCATCACAAGGAATCGTAAGGAAAAAAGTAAGATAAAATTACCTGAACTAGAAGTTTCTCCTCTCCCACCTGTGACAGGAATTCTATTCAGTACTCCATGTAGAAACATAAATTTAAATAAACGTAATTCTTATTGTTGTTAAACCGTTTCAGCAGTTGGACACAATCAGTGGTATTTTTAATGGGGTAATTAGCATCCAATATTCCATGTCTTTCTGAGAGATGGCGGTGCCTTCTCCAAACTAGATCACAAATTTTCCAAACATGCTCACATCCAGAAGATGAGCCTGTCTGGCTTTGTAATTATATGGGCTTCTCATAGCTCTACGCAACTTATCGAATTTGTCAGCACCAGGAAGCTAATAAGAGATTAGGAACACCAACAACATAGATGCAAAGGCCTTTTCCCATCACGTAGTTCTACTCAAACAATACATTCATTTTGACCACAGGTCACATCACAGTGCTTTTATCAATCCGTAATGGAATCAAGAAAACACAACAGTATGATAAATTATAAAATTATGGAAAATCATGACACTTTGGAATGCTCATTCTAAAAATAAAGGAGTCAGGATGATTACCAGACAGCAGACAAGAGTAAGCTTCTGAAATCTGCAGCACAACATGAGAATTCAGTTACTCCTTCCATAGATTATTAGAGAAGATGACACATGGAAGAGTAACTAGGAACAGGCAGGATGAGATATATATGCTTCAAGCATAAACAAGCAGCTGACAATGATAGAGTCCCCTAAATGTTCTAGGTAGATATTACCTATAATTGGGAGATGAGCTACAAATTATCAATGAGGAAGTCCTCTGCCCTCTTAAAGAAAACTACCCTCATATAGTGCAAAATACCACTAAGGTCAGATGTTGGCATGTCTTGCCAATGCCCAGAGGAGGGTGGGGTCAGGGCGGGAAGAGGGTAATCAGAGGAGAAGCCACTTTAATTAATGCGAATTTGTTTCTATACTTTTAAGGGCAAAATTTGTTCTATGCATGTTTATAGAAACTTTTATCACTTAAGGTTATATCATACAGCATACATGGCCTGGGCGTAAATCTCCAAAACACATAAAAGATCATAATCTTCACTAATGACACAGGTCAGAAAAGATGTTATGAATAAATATTTTTCTCCGAAGTCGAATAATAGTTTTATAGTGAGCATTTTCTGGAACAGAATTCATTCAAGTGCGTAGCTTAAAACAACTCTTATAATACCATAAGCTGGCATTACGTGTCTAATTCAAAATCCAATTCCCCTGCCATCAAAACTAATTTTAATAAAAACGCATTCACATCATTTATATTCTAGAGGCAATAGTCCTACAGTTTATTCCAATGATGAGGTATTTTTACATGATCCCTGTATACAATTTCATCCACAAGAAATATGATAAAAAAAACTGAATAGTTCGCTGCTCACCCGTTTGAATTTAGATTCTGCACGAGACTTTTCATGGGCTGGAAATAGGTCGGGATGAGACTGCCATACCTTCTTTCTGTACGCTTCTTTGATCTAAAAACAAACAAAAAGTTGGTACCGTCAAAATTGGCACACCAGCAAGCGGCAAAGTATCAGCTGATATTCCAAAAACGCAATACTAGGAAAAGTAATCAACTAGAACCAATCCAGTAGGAAAACGAAGCTGAGAGCTAATAATCGAGGTAGATATTCAACTGAAAATTAGGTGAAACTGAAATTCAAATTGAGTTGATCAACAAACAAGTCAAATTTGATTCCGCAATCGCTATCTAAAGAATCCAAAACCCTAAAGCACTGCAAATTACATATTGATTAGGCAGAAAGAAATTCATACGATGAGTGGAGATGCAAAGAATTGATTCGTAGAAAGAAATTAAGGTAGCGTACCAGGGAGGGCGTTGGGCGTGAATTGGGAGGGAACCCTAGCAAGAGCCTGGCCTCATCGCCCTCCATTTCTTTAGTTTATTTAGGGTCGTCTTCTTTTATGCTATTCTTTATATAACTAGACAATACTGAGAAAGCTTTGGCGGCACAGTACTGGGACACCATGGATTTGCATAGATCTCTCTCTATCTTTATCTTATCAGATATAATTGAAAACGAGCACTAGTAGAGGTTAAAACCAGAAACGAAACACAGAGAAATAACTAGCACTCAGCAGAGACCAGAGAGGTTCACTCATTCACTCCCACTCTTATTGGGTCAATGCCTGTCCCTTCGGGAAACGATGTATAATGGACATCCGATAGAATGGTCCGCTTCCTAGTACTAGTAGCGTATATTCTACGTGACCGGGTAATATATATATTTTTTAAAAAAATTAAATTAATAAATGTATTATTATTATAATTATGGAATAATGGAAATGCATAATATTGAGAGCTTGTCTAAGCATTAGACCTGTTATTTTTTTTTAAAAAAATATTGAACATTTATTAATTTGCAACATATCCTTTTATTTATTTAAATCAAATTAATTAGGTTTGCTTGAGTTTGATCTTTGCAATGATTAATCTTCTTCACAAAAATGAAGGAGGGTCAATTTCAACCCCCTAAATTAACAATGATGAATTTTCTGATTTCTCAATTTGAGAGCATTTTAAACAGATGTAAAACTGATACTAGTTTCCAAATTAAGTGATGTATAATTCTTAATTTGAGTTGCTTGTTTTTTGTTCTGTGGTGTAGGGTAATATAATGATAAAAGCAAATATATATGTTTAGTATTTTATCTAAAAAAATGTTTTTCAATGAAGTGGCTTGTCCAAAAAAAATATAAACTTGATTAATTAAGTAATGTAAGAATCTTATCCAAATATATAAAAAAAAAACAATTTTTTTTCCAGTAAATTGTTATTTTTAAGATTTATTCATGCAAATATTTGTATAACTCANAAAAAACATTTTTTTCCAGTAAATTGTTATTTTTAAGATTTATTCATGCAAATATTTGTATAACTCATCCCCCACCCAGAAAAATAGGAGAGATATAGAAAGAACTAACATTAATTGCTCTTGTCTAAACGGTGATATTAATCCAGAGAGGTTCTTATTAATGGTGACGAAGGCATACAAACATACTACAAATAACCCTGTGGTAATCCTAAAACACAGGAGGAGTTGAAAGGATAATGAAAGGACCCAGAAATGGTCCGTCAACTATTTTTGGACATGATAATGGAAAGTCAATCTAATCCATTTATTCTATGGAGAGAGTAAAACTGTTGTGTGATCCATTCCTACAATCCTGAAATCCAACGAGTATTGTGATAACATTAACAGATTGTCATCGACCTACCATTGGAAGAAAGTTGAAGCATCTATAAGAGCCCTACTCGGCCACTCCTACCAATGCATTCTTAGGAACTGTTGGCTTTTCCCCTCATTTTACTCCGACAAGTTTCAGGTCACCAGCCTTGTCGGGGAAAATAAATAAATCAATCAAAATGAGAGGAAAAGTGATAGTTTCCGCCGTCTCACTCATCCTTGTGGTGGGTGTGGCTCTGGGCATTGTGGCCGTTGTTCACATCAAGAAAAATAATGACCCTACCACAACAGCTAATATTAAGGCTGTCCAAAGTATTTGTGAGAACGCTGAGGACCAGAAACTTTGCCATGAAACTCTTATCCCCGCCAAGGGGTCTCCCACAGACCCAATAGAATACTATAAGACCGCAGTGGAAGCAACCACCAACAGCGTGATCAAGGCCTTAAATATGACTGATAAGCTCTCCGTGGAGCATGGCAACAAAGACACAGGCATAAAGATGGCCCTTGATGACTGCAAGGACTTGTTGCAATCCGCCATGGACAGCCTTGAGTCATCGGCTAACTTGGTTCGTGACAACAACATCCAAGCTGTTCATGACCGCACCGATGACTTCAGGAATTGGTTGAGTTC
Source organism: Cercis canadensis (assembly GCA_003255065.1). Classification (NCBI taxonomy): domain Eukaryota; kingdom Viridiplantae; phylum Streptophyta; class Magnoliopsida; order Fabales; family Fabaceae; genus Cercis; species Cercis canadensis. The sequence continues at coordinate 788,316 of QAOA01005000.1, forward strand.
TACCATCGCATACCAACAAACTTGCATGGACAGTTTTGAAACAGACGGTGAGGAGAAGGTGAAGGACCAATTGCAGTCCAATGGTTTGGACGAAATGGGCAAACTCACTGGCATGACACTTGACATTGTCTCTAGGTTGTCCAAGATTCTTGAGTCATTCAACTTGAACTTGAACTTGAAGCCTGCTTCTCGTCGTCTTCTTAACGTTGATGTGGATAGCCAAGGGTTCCCCACATGGTTCTCCGCTGCTGATCGCAAGCTCTTGGCTAGGTTGCCTAGGCCAGCAGGACGTAGGCAAGCAGGAATTAAGCCCAACGCAGTTGTTGCCCGTGATGGCAGTGGCACTCATAGAAGCATTGCTGCTGCCATTGCTGCTGTTCCTAAGAACTCAAATGCCAGATTCATTATCTACGTTAAGGCTGGAATCTACGACGAGTACATTAACGTTCCCAGAGAAGCCAAGAATGTGCTTATGTACGGTGATGGCCCTACAAGGACCATTGTCACTGGCCGCAAGAACTTCGCACAGGGTACCAAGACAATGCAATCCGCCTCCTTCTGTAAGTCCACTCCAAATTCTATATATATATATATCACCAATTTTATTTTTTTTACCTAGTATTTTCCTAAAAGAATTCGACATAATGATAAATGTGTGTAAATATATATATACATGCAGCCGCTGTTGGAGAGAGGTTCATTGCCAAGTCAATGGGATTCGAGAACATTGCTGGTCCAGGTGGGGAACAAGCCGTGGCACTTCGTGTGCAGAGTGATATGTCTGCTTTCTTTGATTGTGCAATGCATGGTTACCAAGACACCTTGTACGTTCACGCCAATCGTCAGTTCTACCGCAACTGTGAAATCTCTGGTACCGTGGACTTCATCTTCGGCATGTCAACCACATTGATCCAGAACTCTAGGATCATTGTGAGGAGGCCAGGCCCAAAGCAATTTAACACAGTGACTGCAGATGGCACGACCCAAAGGAACCAGATTACTGGTATTGTGCTCCAAAATTGTGAGATCATCCCAGAGAGGGAACTGTTCCCTGTAAGGTTCCAAGTGAAATCGTACTTGGGAAGGCCATGGAAGACATACTCAAAGACAGTGGTTATGGAATCCACTATTGGTGACTTCCTTCAGCCAGAAGGATGGTCTCCTTGGAGTGGAAACCTCTACCTTGACACCTTGTACTATGCTGAGTATAACAACAGAGGACCTGGTGCTGCCCTTCAAAGAAGGGTTAGATGGAAGGGTTACCATGGAGCAATTAGCAGGAATGAAGCTGCCCAGTTCACTGCTGGTGCATTCCTCAAGTCTGGCCCAACCGGTAGATCTGAGGATTGGTTGAGGGCTTCTGGAATTCCTTTCGAGCTTGGCTTCACCACACGTTGAAATTAATTAAGCCCCATGTATCAACCTATACTCTTACTGTTTCTGAAGGAAGTTGAACCCACAAAAGTTATCATGTAAAGTTCATTTGTACAGGAGCTACGTTGTAACCAATAATTGACGAGATACAAATGCGATTTTATTCAAATATATATTGTGAAGATATTACTTATCTACGTACCTTTTATTTCCAACACCGCTCAATCCCTCAGCGGTTCCTTTCTTTTTTTTCTTCTTTTCCTGCTTCTTATCTTAACCTGTAAGCTAAAACCATACGACGCATAGACTAATAGGCCGTTGCCAATATTTCATTTTAGATTTAGAAAACTATTTAAATATTAATAACATGTTTAAAATCATCTCAAAAATAAATAATATGACTATAATTATACTAATCGTAGAAACCAAAAAAATTAAATTAAATTGTATTAAAAATAATTTCACAAGTGCAAAATAAAATTTGAAAGTTATATATATATATATATATATATTTGATTCATATAAACTAAGTTCTCTTACAATAGTTTTTTTGAATTAATTTGCAACCAATTATTGAAATTAGTTTTTATTAAGAAATTATTTGTTTTTTTTTTATTTGGTCCATTGAAGGATCTTTCAAAAATCTCATCCCACTCGTTTCTAGTAGAATTTGAACATATATGGTACCACCACTGAGATGTTCCTAGGAGATATAAATTATTTGTTTAAAAATATAGTAACCTTTTTTATCCTTTAAATGGAGATTATTAGGTAGTTCTACAAATATATTTAACTTGGAATCTAATTACTAGTTCGGTATTTTTATGGTGATGTATATCTATAAAATGAATGATGTTTAGGTACATCTCTGGGAATTGTTGCATGCTGGTTTAACGATGCAGCCGCCATGATAATTCTCTTCCAATATTTTCAGTGCGTGACATGGAATTAAAAGAACTATTAAGTAGCTTACAAAATAATTATATGAGACATCTCGGAGAAGTGAGCGAACAAGTTATGGAATTGGTGAGGAGTACTTACCACACCGCTAAGTTGAGATAAAAAGAGAAAAGAAAATAATTGCAAAAAGAATGCTCTTGTTAATTACATAAAAGACCACATGTTAGTGTGTTTAATAAACTACACAGGGCTTGAGAAATTTATTTCAATGTAGCTTAATAGTGAGAATTTTAAATATTTTATATGAGGCATTAAGTTAAAATTTCTATATTTAAATAGTATGTTTGAATATTGAACAATGTGCTAGTTTCAATTATTACAACCATAATATATTTACAAAATGGCCAATTGAATTACTGTTTGATTTTGACATTCCTGTCAATATTAATGAGTTAGTTAAAAATTAAAATGTACTATTACCATATTTAAATAAGTCATTTTTTTTTTAAACTTTTCATAACTGAAATTATATTGAGTAATGATAATTTTTATTTGATTATATATGTTGGTCTTTTATGGTATAAAAAACTTTGATATGTAAACTTTAAGTTGTAAATGATTTATTTTACTGGAGGCTATAATATAATATTTAGTGTATCCTCTATTGTAGTTCCATCTCATCTGATTTATGCGGAATTTTAACATTAAAATTTAGGACAGAGTATTCAATTCTTAATCATTAGAGCATTCCCATAGTAACAATCATTTTTTTTTTAAGACAACATGAAATTATAAATTAAGCAATTTAAGAGTTTGATTTTGACATTCCTGTCAATATTAATGAGTTAGTTAAAATTAAAATGTACTATTACCATATTTAAATAAGTCATTTTTTTTTAAACTTTTCATAACTGAAATTATTGAGTAATGATAATTTTTATTTGATTATATATGTTGGTCTTTTATGGTATAAAAAACTTTGATATGTAAACTTTAAGTTGTAAATGATTTATTTTACTGGAGGCTATAATATAATATTTAGTGTATCCTCTATTGTAGTTCCATCTCATCTGATTTATGTGGAATTTTAACATTAAAATTTAGGACAGAGTATTCAATTCTTAATCATTAGAGCATTCCCATAGTAACAATCATTTTTTTTTAAGACAACATGAAATTATAAATTAAGCAATTTAAGACATTAGATCATACATTAGTTACAGTTCTATATTACTATTTGTAGTTAGATTATTTAACAACTTTTTGCCATAAATAGAAGTAAATTTGTAAACTAAAGAATAGCAAGGTCAAAAACTAGTGTAGATAACTAAATTGTGGAGGCCGATTGCTATATTATATATATAAGGGTAAATCCGATGCATGCATGAATAAGTCACTTTAACGTTAGCCAGTCATTCATTGTCGATTTATAGTAAAACTCATAAAAGGCACATATCAAGTTGTAACAATTAGGTTTAACGATCCTTAATTTAGAAAGTTGAACAATCTATAAAATCCCAGCTTCCATGCATTTCAACATCGCTCCTTTAACATCCCACAAAAACATTAAACCTCTCTTTTTCCATTTTTCTCTCCGATTGACTGCGGTCATCCCTTGAGATCACGTTGTCGTCGGAGGGGAGGAAAAACCCCCCAAAAAAAGAAAAATAATAAGGGGAAAAAATGAGTAACAAGGTAATTGTATCCGCAGTTTCTCTGATTCTCGTGGTGGGAGTTGCTTTGGGTGTTGTTGCCGTTGTCCACTACAAGAACAACAATGAAGGCAAAACGTCATCCCATGTAAAGGCAGTGACTACCGTTTGCAATGGTGCACAAGACCAGAAGTATTGCGAAGATACCCTCAACTCCGTCAAATCCAATGATCCAAAGGACTACGTCAAAACCGTGGTACAAACATCCTTGGACCATGTGATCAAGGCCTTCAACATGAGCGATAGGTTGTCTGTGGAACACAGCAAGAGCGACAATAGCATCAAAATGGCCCTGGACGACTGCAAGGACTTGTTGCAGGCTGCCATACAGGAACTGGATGCCTCAATTAATATGGTTCATGAGAACACTATTCACAACGTTAATGACAATGCTGCTGAGCTCAAGAACTGGTTGGGTGCTGTCGTTGCGTACCAACAATCATGCCTTGAGGGCTTTGACACAGACGGTGAGAAGAAGGTGCAGGAGCAGTTGAACAGTAGTGGTGAGTTGGACAGCGTAGGCAAGATGACTGGTTTGGCACTTGATGTGGTTTCTGGCATCTCCCAAGTGCTTGCTGCCTTCAACTTGAACTTGAACTTGAAACCTGCCTCTCGTCGTCTTCTTGAGGTTGATAGTGAAGGGATGCCCACTTGGCTCTCTGCTGCAGATCGCAAGCTCTTGGCTAATGTCAATAAGGGATCCCCAGCAGCAGCCAACGCTGTTGTGGCCAAGGATGGCAGTGGTCAATTTAAGACCATCCAAGCCGCTCTTGATGCTTACCCCAAGAACCTCCAGGGCAGATATGTTATCTACGTTAAGGCTGGTGTGTATGACGAGTACATCACCATTGACAAAACTAAGAAGAATATCCTCATGTACGGTGATGGCATCACAAAGACCATCATCACCGGCAAGAAGAGCTACACAGGTGGCTGGAAGACCATGAGAAGCGCCACTTTCTGTAAGTTCAATTCAATTTTAAATTTTCCGATGATTAATTTATTTTCTTAAATTAAATGAATGATATATAACTTTTTAATCGTGTTGCAGCCGTTGTTGGAGATGGTTTTATATGTAAGGGAATTACATTCGAGAACACAGCTGGTGCCCAAGGACACCAAGCAGTGGCACTACGTGTGCAAGCTGATCGCTCGGCTTTCCTCGATTGTGCCATGCACGGTTACCAAGACACATTGTACGTACACGCCCATCGTCAGTTCTACCGCAACTGTGAAATCTCTGGCACCGTGGACTTCATTTTTGGCTACTCTACCACCTTGATCCAGAACTCTAAGATCATTGTGAGGAAGCCAGACCCAAGTCAACAAAACATTGTGGTTGCCGATGGCACAGCCGAAAAGAACATGCCCACAGGAATTGTCCTTCAGAACTGTGAGATCGTCCCAGAGGCTGCTCTGTTCCCAGAGAGGTTCAAGTTTAGGTCATACTTGGCCAGGCCATGGAAGGATTACTCAAGGGCTATCTTCTTGGAAAATGTTATTGGTGACTTCATTAATCCAGATGGCTGGCTTCCATGGAGTGGTGAGCTCTATCTTAGGACTTGCTACTTCGCTGAGTTTGCCAACACTGGACCAGGTGCCAACACTGCCAAGAGGCTCAAGTGGGGCAAGGGTGTCCTTACCAAGGCTGATGCTACTCGTTACACTGCTGCCCAATGGCTCCAAGCTAACACTTGGTTGCCTGCCACTGGCATTCCTTTTGCCGCTGGCTTCACCAAAGCTTAATTAATTCAAATGCCATTGTATAGCGAGAATAGAGAGAAAATAATGTTGGTTACTGTTTTCCTCGACACACAAACAGTCATAGAGTGTTGTTGAGTCCTCCAAAATAATGTTCATTAGTTTGTGGGGGCTTTAATTGAGCCCATATAAAAATGGGTTAAACAACCCATCTTAATTGGACTAATTTATTTATAACAAGTGTATTGATAATAGGATTCACATATTTATTTAACTTATTATAAGCAAAAATTTTATTTATTACAAATTAACCTCAAATTTTTTAAAAGTCTTATTTTCTCCTCCTTTTTCACCCTTTCATATTCTCTACCTCTCCCTTCATAGGTGATAGCACACCAGATAGTGACAGTGTCACCCTTGCGTTAATGCTTTTTTCAACTATATTTTGTCAAGTTTGATAAAAAAAAAAATACATCTTTCAAACAAACAGTCATAGAGTGTTGTTGAGTCCTCCAAAATAATGTTCATGAGTTTGTGGGGTGATCATCCGTGGTTTACATTTTAGAATAGTCAACCACTTCATTTGTTTTTGTCTCTAAACTTGATTGTTCGGTGTAAATCATTCATGACTTGTTATTTAATGGGGAAACCATCATATATTATTATTTCTATTATTAATTTATTATAACACCCATACAGTTTTTCATTTTATATTTTAACCTAAGAATATAAAAAACANTATATTTTAACATAAGAATATAAAAAACAAATGAATGTTCGTTAAATAAAATAATAAGCATATTACGAACCCAATTTTATTTTATATGCATATACATAATGCCATAATGCACACTAACAATCTCAATTCTTAATTTTGAAAATAAATTTATGCCACTAATTTTAGATTTTTTTTTTTGAATGGTATAACTGTTTAACGTATTGCGTTTTTTTTTCTTTAATACAAGAAATACAAAAAAAAATACCACTGTAGCAAGATAGTACAACTATGTTTAATTCGACTGGGCCCCCAAACGAATCAAGGTAAACTTAATTTTGTAAGAAGGCCTTGATATTAAGAAAAATTAATTTATCTATATGGAAGTTTTTATTTCTCTCAATAGGTAATATATTGAACATAGAAAATTTACGAAAGAAAAAAAGTTTTGATATATAATCAATGTAGCATACATTTGTGGTTCTCATAAATCATATAAAACATTGTCAGCAATAAATACGAAATGTATGTTGATAGAATATTATACATCACACTATGACATAATGCTTATTTTTTATAAAAAAAAAAGATTTCTTAGATATTTTTAGTATTTATGTAATATATCATACCACATAAAAATAACCAATGTGTGAATAACATATATATAAGTCAATTCTTTTTAAATTTGTTTGAGAAAATAAGATAAATTATATTTTATATCAAATAAAATATAAAAATTACGTATGTTTGTCACGTCAATGTAGTATGTATACCCATATGATATCATAAAATTCTCGTAAAAAAAATCATCAACATTTTGACTATCTTTAGTTGAACAAGCCAAAATTAAGAAGTAAAATTAAAATTATTTAAAAATTAAAATGAGGCCCAAAAACTTTAGACTAATGGGCCTAACTAGGCATATTTAAAAGTTAAGAAATGAGCTTCGAGCCAAAAACAAAACAAAAAAAAAAAGAAATAAGTCAAATAAACCAAAAAATAAATAATAAATAATTGAACAAGGAGAAAGGGACATTGTGAATAATATTGTCAAATTTGGGCCTAGCCTGCTTAATAATTGGATTTAACTTGTATAAGATTGAGTTTGAGCTTCAATTTTAAGGCCCAATTAAAATCAAGCTTATTAGGCCTGGCCTGATTATTAAATGTGCTTGCCCTATTTTAATTCAAATTATCTGTTTTTATAATTATTTTTCTAAAATTTTAATTTTTTTTATTTTAAAAATAATATTTAATTAAAAATAATAAAATAATATATATTAGGCCAGTCCAATTATTAAATAGGACTAACAGAGTTAGGCCTAAGCCTTTTTTTTTGGTCCAATTAAAACTCAACCTTTTTTTAGCATGACCCGATTTGAGAATGTTAATTGTGAAGGTTTGTACTTACTTTTAGTTAGCTTCGTCATCTAGTTTTTAAGAAAAAAGAAAAACCTTTAGCTAATTTTTTCGGTCTCTCAAGAGTGAAACAAATTGACAATGAGAATTCGAGCTTATAGTCATAACCAAAGTAAAAAAAAAACGTGTGTCAAAATGCTCATATTGGTTGGGGCACCCAATCAAATGATCATAACAAAAAAATAAATAATAAAATTCATTATTCAAATAATACTAGCTTAAAATTATTTTATTTAAATTGTCCCAAATATTCTCTAATCATAACCGCAAACAGACAACCCTCGCTTACCACAATCAATTATGATTTACAGACTCATTTAGAAAGAAAGCCAGAAGCTGCAAAAGTCATGCTACTAAGCAACAATGTCTCCTTGTTTCTAGACGAAATAGCTGGATTCAGAATCCCATGTGAAGCCAACTCTCTTTCGCAATTGTTGGCACCATCACCAGCAACTTTGGCATCGTAGTTTGCAGCATGAACATCCTCACTCAACTCAGCCAGAGCACTTTTGAATGATCCAACCACTCCATCATAGCAAAAGAAGGCACAATATTTGATGCTTGAAGAATGATTTCTCTTCAGCAACTCTTTGAGGAAACCTTGGGTTTCTCTTCCCTTCCTTATGCCCAATTCAAGGACAAATCTTGAAAGCTCAAGGTAGTTTCTCGCCGTTGAATATCGAGGATATGCTCTTAGAACTGCTAAGCAGCCAGGATTGTCTATGGTATTGTTGCAAACTTCTGCAATCAATTTAGCGTTGGGTTCAGCATTTGCTGGCATAGGAGAATGAGAAATGAGAATCAAGGCAAGGGTGAACAATAAGACTGAAAGAGTACAGGAATCCATTTCTTGTTAAAATGCCAATCGTTGAAGTATATTTTTTTAGTTGAAATATCTTTTGACTTTCGATCTCATACGCATGCAATTAAAGAAACATAGTTAAATATGTTAAATTTACAAAATTCACTCCTCTGAATACTCTGGAAGTATTTCGTATTTGATATTTATATTAGGTTGACTAAAAGTTTATGGTAACTTTCCTTTTCCAAAAAAAAAAAGAAAACTGTGCTAATATCTTCATGACTAATTATTCTCAATTAGCAAATAAGAAAAATACTTATTTAGAATGAAAACTATCATTTACAACCTAAATTCAGACATAAAATAAAGTTTAAAATTGCAATATATTATAGAAATAGAGCAAGTTCATCAAAAGAAGTGTAGGGCGTTATTCTTTTTTCAATAAATGGATGAAAGTAAATCAATCAAGATGTGATAAATCCTTCCATATATCAAGACAATATAAAGGAAGGCGTCTGTTGTGGTGAAAATAATTAGCATATATACCGGAAGTAATAAGTAATTAAAGGTTAATTTTGTCAATATAACTCCTTAACATTAATTAGGCTGTGACATTAGTTATTTTGGTTGTGGAAGCCACAACCAAAAAAAAAATGTTTATTGGGTTGACTAAGAATTTTTTTCACCAGAAAAAAAAATTCTTAGCATGATGAAGTAAAGAAATAAGATTAAGTTTACCTCTTTTTTTTTAAAAAAAAATTATTTTCTATCAATATTGATGAATCATGATAGCCCTCTGTATGAAACAAGATATGAATTGGATAAATGAAATAAGAGAAATGATTTCTGTACACCAAGATGTAAGGTGAAGAAAATCGCAGCCATACAAAATAAAGTTTAAGTGGGTTTAGTGTGAATATGGTGAAGGTTTAATTTGCAATGTGCAAATAATTAACATTTGTTTTGGGTAAAAATGTGCAAATGACATTAATCATGATATAAATGTGTATTAGATTATTCAAAACAAAATAACTAATATATAATTCAATTAAGTTGTTAATCTGTTTCCTAAATTTATGCTATCTCATTGGCATAATGTCTTCAATTCAAATTTTCATTGACTTGAAATTTATGTTTTTAAATTTCTTCTACAATATTTGGGTATTAATTCAATATGTTAATCTGATTCCTTAAATCATGCTTCCACAATGGTATATTCTCCTTAAATTCAATTTCCATTCACACGATAATTAATTACATTTTTAAATTTCTGTATAATCACAAAATGGTATTAATTCTAAATGGTGATTTAGTGTTGGAGAAATCATATTATACTCCAATACGAAAAGGGAAAACATACTATCCTCCTCCTCTGCTGCTATTGTAAGTGATGTCCAAGCTCATCTCAAGAGGGAGTGGAGAGTTTCTCTAAAGCATGTCTTTCCGTGAAGACAACCAATGTACTTCTCATGGCTTGCCCCTTTAATGTCTTTGTTAACCCCTCTCATTTTGTGAACTTGGCCTTCTCGCCTGAGACAATGCTGCTACTTTGTTTGCTAGCTGTAGGTTTTTTTGGGTTTTCATCTTGTACACCAAAAAAGGAAAAATCACACAACATTTGTAGCAAAATATTAATGTATATGTCTATTAGATTATAGAAAAACAAAATAACAACTATATATATCAATTATCTATAAAAACATCATATATAATTAATTGTTCCTTTATAGATCANTAATTAATTGTTCCGTTATAGATCATTCTTTATTTTTATTTATCACAACCATATGTTAAGAAAATGGACTAAAAGATTTTGATTTTTTTTTTCCCATTATTAGATATATAAAATATATAAAAAAAAAAAAGCTAAATTTTTTTAATTAGAGATATTGAGAGAATGAGAATTTGACTTTGAAACATCAAGATTTATGAGAGACTCTGAAAAGTTGTGGTTGTGTATACTTGTACTGAAAGTTTTGATTGAAAAGATAAACTAGCTACCTTAAATTTGTCTGTTTTTTCGTTTCCCTCTTTTCTTTCAAGGTNTTAAATGTGTCTGTTTTTTCGTTTCCCTCTTTTCTTTCAAGGTAAGTTTTGTCGAGTGTGTAAAATATGAGATGAATTGGCAGTCTGAAAAATTCCAAACAAATTTTTATTAAACTAAATCAAAAGTTGAAAAATTAATAACCTTTTGTGACTTGAGAGTTTTTTTTTTCAATGTGATATTGCCTTGCTTATCATACCTCCATCATATATATATCATTTTGATCTGAAAGGACAGCCGCATCAAATTGTTAATTGGACAAAAACCGTTAAAAAAAATAAAAAAAAACCCATCAGACAAAGTAATACTTATAATTATTTTATTTGAACTGTGGCCAAATACTCTCAAATCATATGAAACTCCAAACAAGCCACCAAGCTTATTTATCAGAATCAATTAAGATCCATTACATATATTCATACGGGAAGCATGTTGACAGCCGCAGAGGTAATGCTACTAAGTAGCAATATCTCCTTGTTTCTTGATGAAATAGCTGGATTATGAATCCTATGTGTAGCCAACTCTCTTTCACAATAGGTGGCACCATCACCAGCAACTCTGGTATCATAGCTTGCAGTTAGAACATCCACAGTCAACCCAACCAGAGCACTTTTGAATGATCCAACCACTCCATCATAGCAGAAATTGGCACAGTAGCTGAGGCTCGGACTAGGAGAATGATCATTCCTAAGCAATCCTTTGAGGAAAGCCTGGGTTTCTGTTCCCTTCCTTACGGCCAATTCAAGGGCAAACCTTGAAACATCACGATAATTTCTCGCGGTTGAGAATCGAGGATTAGCTCTTAGAATTGCCAAGCAGCCACGATTGTCCATGGTGTTCCTGCAAACTTGTGCAATCAATTTGGCGCTAGATGCAGCATTTGCTGGCAAAGGAGAATGAGAAATTAGAATCAAGGAAAGAGTGAACAATAAGAAAGAACGAGTTAGGGAACCCATTTTCTTGTTGGAAATTGCAATTGCTTGTGGTGAGGATGATATTTATTCACCAATGCATAGGCTTTGGGGTTATTAGTATTGATTGATAAAATTTTACTATCAAGGGGTCAAGGACAGCGAGGACGTATAGCTGGTTTGGTTAAGACCATGCTGGTTGTCGTTTCTATTTTTGTTTACTGGTGCGTTATGGCTTAATTAATTACCAATCATGGCTGGTCGGTAAGTCATAATCACTAATTTATTTTTTAAAATAAATTATAATTATTTGAAAATATCTCTAATACCATGCATATAAGCATAAGTTAGACACTTGGAGCCTGTTTGAAAGTGTTTTTGTTTTTTTATTTTTAAAAACTGTTTTTGAAAACTATGTTTAAAAATTGTTCTAGAAAACAAAAGTATAAAAAAATCTGTTTGATAAACTGTTTTAAAAACAATTTTTAAATAGCAAATAACAAAAAACTTGCTTGGTAAAATTGTTTTGA